>JAVIAB010000126.1:2316250-2723750 GCA_032433765.1 Megaustenia siamemsis
ATGACAGATCTCTCTACAGAGCACAGATATGACAGATCTCTCTATGGAGCACAGATATGACAGATCTCTATATGGAGCACAGATATGACAGATCTCTCTATGGAGCACAGATATGACAGATCTCTATATGGAACACAGATATGACAGATCTCTCTATGGAGCACAGATATGACAGATCTCTCTATGGAGCACAGATATGACAGATCTCTCTATAGAGCACAGATATGACAGATCTCTCTATAGAGCAGATATGACAGATCTCTCTACAGAGCACAGATATGACAGATCTCTCTATGGAGCACAGATATGACAGATCTCTATATGGAGCACAGATATGACAGATCTCTCTATAGAGCACAGATATGACAGATCTCTCTACAGAGCACAGATATGACAGATCTCTCTATGGAGCACAGATATGACAGATCTCTATATGGAGCACAGATATGACAGATCTCTCTATGGAGCACAGATATGACAGATCTCTATATGGAACACAGATATGACAGATCTCTCTATGGAGCACAGATATGACAGATCTCTATATGGAGCACAGATATGACAGATCTCTATATGAAGCACAGATATGACAGATCTCTATATGGAGCACAGATATGACAGATCTCTCTATGGAGCACAGATATGACAGATCTCTCTATGGAGCAAGGATATGACAGATCTCCCTATGGAGCACAGATATGACAGATCTCTATATGGAGCACAGATATGACAGATCTCTCTGTGGAGCACAGATATGACAGATCTCTATATGGAGCACATATTTGACAGATCTCTCTGTGGAGCACAGATATGACAGATCTCTCTATAGAGCACAGATATGACAGATCTCTCTATAGAGCACATATACGACAGATCTCTCTATAGAGCACAGATATGACAGATCTCTCTATGGAGCACAGATATGACAGATCTCTCTGTGGAGCACAGATATGACAGATCTCTCTATGGAGCACAGATATGACAGATCTCTCTATGGAGCACAGATATGACAGATCTCTCTATGGAGCACAGATATGACAGATCTCTCTATAGAGCACAGATATGACAGATCTCTCTATGGAGCACAGATATGACAGATCTCTCTATGGAGCACAGATATGACAGATCTCTCTATAGAGCACAGATATGACAGATCTCTCTATAGAGCAGATATGACAGATCTCTCTACAGAGCACAGATATGACAGATCTCTCTATGGAGCACAGATATGACAGATCTCTATATGGAGCACAGATATGACAGATCTCTCTATGGAGCACAGATATGACAGATCTCTCTATGGAGCACAAATGTTGGAAGCAGCCTTACGTAGCAGACACAAATTCAGTGGCTGTGATAGTACAGAAACGCATATAAATAATAGAGGAACATATTTATTATTTACAGCAACATTTGTCTCACATTAATAGTTTTGTCCTTTGCCTGAAGAAGGCCGTTGGTCGACACGTTGGTCGCATCTTGTACCCTCTTCTAATGCAGCAAAGTTGCAGCCTTCTCTTTTATTTGTCTGTCTATCACCGCCACAATGAGAGAAACATCTCCGTCCATCCACGATCGGTCGGTATTCTCTCACTCGTTCCAACATGCGACCTCCATTTTTATTTCTGTGACAAGATCAACACAGGTCTTTTGTTTCATGTCAGCCTCGACCTGTCCTCAACATCTGCTGGCCCTTCCAACGAGAGACGTCACTCCCAGAACAGACCACGTAGCTGGGGTAGTGCCAGGCGTTGTACAGTCTGAGAGGGTCGCCAGCAAACGGGGCACGAGTCAGGAGCTGACTCCAACAGGGTATACAAACTAGAGACAAACGTGGCAGTATGGTCAGTGTTTGAGCAAACATCGTCGGTTGTCGTGAGACGGGACCAGTGAGGAGAATAACACTCTCATTGGTCAATAAGGTGAACTTAATGTGACCTTTCGCTTTAATCACGTGACAAATTGGGATATTTTCATTGGATATTGTTTATCGATCTAGAAAACACTGAAATATGATCAAATATAAGCGTCCCTGAATGGGGTTGTGGGGGGGGGGGATCTACATGCCAGTGGCAGCAAGCGTCATGTCGTACCTACGATACAAATGTCGTACGTAACGTCATTTTGTCCGACTCGTTAATTTGGTATGCGTGTTACCATCACTAAATCTACAACCACCATAACTAATCTACCATCACTAATCTACATCTACCATCATTAATCTACTACATCTACCATCACTAATCTACATCTACCATCACTAATCTACTACATCTACCATCACTACTCTACAACCACCATCACTAATCTACCATCACTAATCTACAACCACCATAACTAATCTGCCATCACTAATCTACCATCACTAAATCTACAACCACCATAACTAATCTGCCATCACTAATCTGCCATCACTAATCTACCATCACTAATCTACATCCACCATAACTAATCTGCCATCACTAATCTACCATCACTAAATCTACAACCACCATAACTAATCTGCCATCACTAATCTACAACCACCACAACTAATCTACCATCACTAATCTACATCTACCATCACTAATCTACTACATCTACCATCACTAATCTACATCTACCATCACTAATCTACATCTACCATCACTAATCTACTACATCTACCATCACTAATCTACCATCACTAATCTACTACATCTACCATCACTAATCTACATCTACCATCACTAATCTACATCTACCATCACTAATCTACTACATCTACCATCACTAATCTACATCTACCATCACTAATCTACTACATCTACCATCACTAATCTACTACATCTAACATCACTAATCTACTACATCTACCATCACTAATCTACTACATCTACCATCACTAATCTACTACATCTACCATCACTAAATCTACATCTACCATCACTAAATCTACAACCACCATCACTAATCTACTACATCTACCATCACTAATCTACTACATCTACCATCACTAATCTACATCTACCATCACTAATCTACATCTACCATCACTAATCTACTACAACTACCATCACTAATCTACTACATCTACCATCACTAATCTAATACATCTATCTTCACTAATCTACTACATCTATCATCACTAATCTACATCTACCATCACTAATCTACTACATCTACCATCACTAATCTACTACATCTACCATCACTAATCTACTAAATCTACCATCACTAATCTACTACATCTATCTTCACTAATCTACTACATCTATCATCACTAATCTACTAAGTCCACCATCACTAATCATCTACCATCACTAATCTACTACATCTACCATCACTAATCTACTACATCTATCTTCACTAATCTACTACATCTACCATCACTAATCTACTACATCTACCATCACTAATCTACTACATCTACCATCACTAAATCTACATCTACCATCACTAAATCTACAACCACCATCACTAATCTACTACATCTACCATCACTAATCTACTACATCTACCATCACTAATCTACATCTACCATCACTAATCTACATCTACCATTACTAATCTACTACATCTACCATCACTAATTTACTACATCTACCATCACTAATCTACATCTACCATCACTAATCTACTACATCTACCATCACTAATCTACTACATCTATCTTCACTAATCTATATCTACCATCACTAATCTACTACATCTACCATCACTAATCTACTACATCTATCTTCACTAATCTACATCTACCATCACTAATCTACTACATCTACCATCACTAATCTACTACATCTACCATCACTAATCTACTACATCTACCATCACTAATCTACATCTACCGTCACTAATCTACTACATCTACCATCACTAATCTACTACATCTACCATTACTAATCTACTACATCTACCATCACTAATCTACTACATCTACCATCACTAATCTACTACATCTACCATCACTAATCTACTACAACTACCATCACTAATCTGCTACATCTATCTTCACTAATCTTCATTTACCATCACTAATCTACTACATCTACCATCACTAATCTACTACAACTACCATCACTAATCTACTACATCTATCTTCACTAATCTACATCTACCATCACTAATCTACTACATCTATCTTCCCTAATCGACTACATCTATCTTCACTAATCTACTACATCTACCATCACTAATCTACTACATCTATCTTCACTAATCTACTACATCTATCTTCACTAATCTACTACATCTATCTTCACTAATCTACTACATCTACCATCACTAATCTACTACATCTATCTTCACTAATCTACTACATCTACCATCACTAATCTACTACATCTATCTTCACTAATGTACTACATCTATCTTCACTAATCTACTACATCTATCTTCACTAATCTACTACATCTATCTTCACTAATGTACTACATCTATCTTCACTAATCTACTACATCTATCTTCACTAATCTACTACATCTATCTTCACTAATCTACTACATCTACCATCACTAATCTACTACATCTATCTTCACTAATCTACTACATCTATCTTCACTAATCTACTACATCTATCTTCACTAATCTACTACATCTATCTTCACTAATCTACTACATCTATCTTCACTAATCTACTACATCTATCTTCACTAATCTACTACATCTATCTTCACTAATCTACTACATCTACCATCACTAATCTACTACATCTATCTTCACTAATCTACTACATCTATCTTCACTAATCTACTACATCTATCTTCACTAATCTACTACATCTATCTTCACTAATCTACTACATCTATCTTCACTAATCTACTACATCTATCTTCACTAATCTACTACATCTATCTTCACTAATCTACTACATCTATCTTCACTAATCTACTACATCTATCTTCACTAATGTACTACATCTACCATCACTAATCTACTACATCTATCTTCACTAATCTACTACATCTATCTTCACTAATGTACAGCGTCTACCTCCATGAATCTTCAACATCTATCTTCACTAATGTACTACATCTACTTTCACTAATCTACCATCAATAATCTACTACACTGTTTTGATTCCTGTGGCTCGCTGGTTATATACCTCTTTTTCTTTCTATTTGTAAAGTTTCATTTTTACAGATTTGATATTGTTTTTTCCCGCTGCTGTAGTTTCATGAATGCTTATCTCGATATTTCATGAGTTTGCCGCCATCACGAACATGCCCATTGCCCCAACCACACTAAAGCCCGAACGTTGCTAATCAACAGTTTCTATGTCTCCTACCAAAGCGTGACTTCATCAGTATATCCAATGGGGTTTCTCGCCACTTATGGTCTCAATTGATGGCGTTCACCCAGGCGAGAGACATCCATCTAGGGCCATCGATTCGCTGATTGAGAGCCAAACATAATAATTGCCCCCTTCGCCCACAGAATTGTCCCGGACCCGTGGAATGGAATAAATGTCATAATGACAGGATTGGTTTCCCTCTGGCTCGGACGGGCATTCTGCGGCGGGATGAGCCGCTCCAATCTTCTTTCTAAAAACATAGGATGTGTGAGAGTAGCTCCCCTTTAATCTCCAATAATTCTGCCCATCTCATGTACATTCAGTCTATCCAGTGGACATTCTGACCATTTTGTGTACATTCTATGTGTTTGTCCATCTTGTGCACATTCTGCTCATATTGTGAACATTCTGTGTTTTTGTCCATCTCGTGGAAATTCTGCCCATATCGTAGACATTCTACCCATACCTTAGACATTCTGCCCATACCTTAGACATTCTGCCCATACATTAGACATTCTACCCATACCTTAGACATTCTGCCCATACCTTAGACATTCTGCCCATACCTTAGGCATTCTACCCATACATTAGACATTCTACCCATACCTTAGACATTCTGCCCATACATTAGACATTCTGCCTATACCTTAGATATTCTGCCCATACCTTAGACATTCTGCCCATACCTTAGACATTCTACCCATACCTTATACATTCTGCCCATACCTTAGACATTCTGCCCATACCTTAGACATTCTGCCCATACCTTAGACATTCTACCCATACCTTAGACATTCTACCCATACCTTAGACATTCTGCCCTATACCTTAGACATTCTGCCCATACCTTAGACATTCTACCCATACATTAGACATTCTGCCCATACATTAGACATTCTGCCTATACCTTAGACATTCTACCCATACATTAGACATTCTACCCATACATTAGACATTCTGCCCATACCTTAGACATTCTACCCATACATTAGACATTCTGCCCATACATTAGACATTCTGCCTATACCTTAGACATTCTGCCCATACCTTAGACATTCTGCCCATACCTTAGACATTCTGCCCATACCTTAGACATTCTGCCCATACCTTAGACATTCTGCCCATACCTTAGACATTCTACCCATACCTTAGACATTCTACCCATACCTTAGACATTCTACCTATACCTTAGACATTCTGCCCATACATTAGACATTCTGCCTATACCTTAGACATTCTGCCCATACCTTAGACATTCTACCCATACCTTAGACATTCTACCCATACCTTAGACATTCTGCCCATACATTAGACATTCTGCCTATACCTTAGACATTCTGCCCATACCTTAGACATTCTGCCCATACATTAGACATTCTACCATACCTTAGACATTCTGCCATACCTTAGACATTCTGCCCATACATTAGACATTCTACCCATACATTAGACATTCTGCCCATACATTAGACATTCTGCCCATACATTAGACATTCTACCCATACATTAGACATTCTGCCCATACCTTAGACATTCTGCCCATACATTAGACATTCTACCCATACATTAGACATTCTGCCCATACCTTGGACATTCTGCCCATACATTAGACATTCTGCCCATACCTTAGACATTCTGCCCATACATTAGACATTCTGCCCATACATTAGACATTCTGCCCATACATTAGACATTCTGCCCATACATTAGACATTCTGCCCATACATTAGACATTCTGCCCATACTTTGGACATTCTGCCCATACCTTAGACATTCTGCCCATACTTTGGACATTCTGCCCATACATTGGACATTCTGCCCATACATTAGACATTATACCCATACTTTGGACATTCTGCCCATACTTTGGACATTCTGCCCATACATTAGACATTCTGCCCATACATTAGACATTCTGCCCATACTTTGGACATTCTGCCCATACATTAGACATTCTGCCCATACATTAGACATTCTGCCCATACATTAGACATTCTGCCCATACAATAGACATTCTGCCCATACATTAGACATTCTGCCCATACTTTGGACATTCTGCCCATACATTAGACATTCTGCCCATACATTAGACAATCTGCCCATACTTTGGACATTCTGCCCATACCTTAGACATTCTGCCCATACTTTGGACATTCTGCCCATACATTAGACATTCTGCCCATACATTAGACATTATACCCATACTTTGGACATTCTGCCCATACTTTGGACATTCTGCCCATACATTAGACATTCTGCCCATACATTAGACATTCTGCCCATACTTTGGACATTCTGCCCATACATTAGACATTCTACCCATACATTAGACATTCTGCCCATACCTTGGACATTCTGCCCATACATTAGACATTCTGCCCATACCTTAGACATTCTGCCCATACATTAGACATTCTGCCCATACATTAGACATTCTGCCCATACATTAGACATTCTGCCCATACATTAGACATTCTGCCCATACATTAGACATTCTGCCCATACATTAGACATTCTACCCATACCTTAGACATTCTGCCCATACATTAGACATTCTGCCCATACATTAGACATTCTGCCCATACATTAGACATTCTGCCCATACATTAGACATTCTGCCCATACATTAGACATTCTGCCCATACATTAGACATTCTGCCCATACATTAGACATTCTGCCCATACATTAGACATTCTACCCATACCTTAGACATTCTGCACATACATTAGACATTCTACCCATACATTAGACATTCTACCCATACATTAGACATTCTAACCCATACATTAGACATTCTACCCATACCTTAGACATTCTACCCATACATTAGACATTCTGCCCATACATTAGACATTCTACCCATACATTAGACATTCTACCCATACATTAGACATTCTGCCCATACATTAGACATTCTGCCCATACATTAGACATTCTACCCATACATTAGACATTCTACCCATACATTAGACATTCTGCCCATACATTAGACATTCTACCCATACATTAGACATTCTACCCATACATTAGACATTCTACCCATACATTAGACATTCTGCCCATACATTAGACATTCTACCCATACATTAGACATTCTACCCATACCTTAGACATTCTACCCATACATTAGACATTCTGCCCATACATTAGACATTCTACCCATACATTAGACATTCTACCCATACATTAGACATTCTGCCCATACATTAGACATTCTGCCCATACATTAGACATTCTACCCATACATTAGACATTCTACCCATACATTAGACATTCTGCCCATACATTAGACATTCTGCCCATACATTAGGCATTCTACCCATACATTAGACATTCTACCCATACATTAGACATTCTGCCCATACATTAGACATTCTGCCCATACCTTAGACATTCTGCCCATACCTTAGACATTCTGCCCATATCGTGAAGTTTCTACCCTTCCAATGTCGATGTAGCTGCTGGTAGCACAGACCCATCGCTCTCTGATTTCCGTGAATTGTATGATGTCTCTGACGTCACAGGTCATTAAGTCTTCCGTCTGTAAGTTTGTGGGCGTAGTACCGACCACATTACCAAGTGCCGAAGGTCATTCACACCATATTCGCTATACGAAACTTGGCGTGAAGGAGCTCTTTACTTTTACTTACTGTAGGTTTGTATATCACCTTGTAAGACTAATGTAGGTTTGTATATCACCTTGTAAGATTAATGTAGGTTTCTATATCACCTTGTAAGATTAATGTAGGTGTGTATATCACCTTGTAAGATTAATGTAGGTTTCTATATCACCTTGTAAGATTAATGCAGGTGTGTATATCACCTTGTAAGATTAATGTAGGTGTGTATATCACCTTGTAAGATTAATGTAGGTTTGTATATCACCTTGTAAGATTAATGTAGGTTTGTATATCACCTTGTAAGATTAATGTAGGTTTGTATATCACCTTGTCAGATTAATGTAGGTTTGTATATCACCTTGTAATATTAATGTAGGTTTACATATCACCTTGTAAGATTAATGTAGGTTTGTATATCACCTTGTAAGATTAATTTAGTTATGTATATCACCTTGTAAGATTAATGTAGGTTTGTAAAAACACCTTGTAAGATTAATGTAGGTTTGTATTTGACCTTTTAAGATTAATGTAGGTTTGTATTTCACCTTGTAAAATTAATGTAGGTATTTTTATCCTCTTGTAAGATTAATGTTGGTTTGTATATCACCTTGTAAGATTAATGTAGGTATGTATATCAACTTTAAAGATTAATGTAGGTATGTATATCACCTTGTAAGATTAATGTATGTTTGTTATTCACCTTGTAAGATTAATGTAGGTATGTATATCACCTTGTAAGATTAATGTAGGTATGTATATCGCCTTGTAAGATTAATGTAGGTTTGTATATCACCTTGTAAGATTAATCTAGTTATGTATATCACCTTGTAAGATTAATGTAGTTATGTATATCACATTATAAGATTAATGTAGGTATGTAAATCACCGGTAAGATTAATGTAGGTTTGCATTTGACCTTTTAATATTAATGTAGTTATGTATATCACCTTCTAAGATTAATGTAGGCTTGTATATCACCTTGTAAGATTAATGTAGATTTGTATATCACCTTGTAAGATTAATGTAGATTTGTATATCACCTTGTAAGATTAATGTAGATTTGTATATCACCTTGTAAGATTAATGTAGATTTGTATATCACCTTGTAAGATTAATGTACATTTGTATATCACCTTGTAAGATTAATGTACATTTGTATATCACCTTGTAAGATTAATGTACATTTGTATATCACCTTGTAAGATTAATGTAGATTTGTATATCACCTTGTAAGATTAATGTAGGTTTGTATTTGACCTTTTAATATTAATGTAGTTATGTATATCACCTTCTAAGATTAATGTAGGCATGTATATCACCTTGTAAGATTAATGTAGATTTGTATATCACCTTGTAAGATTAATGTAGATTTGTATATCACCTTGTAAGATTAATGTAGATTTGTATATCACCTTGTAAGATTAATGTAGATTTGTATATCACCTTGTAAGATTAATGTACATTTGTATATCACCTTGTAAGATTAATGTAGATTTGTATATCACCTTGTAAGATTAATGTAGATTTGTATATCACCTTGTAAGATTAATGTACATTTGTATATCACCTTGTAAGATTAATGTAGATTTGTATATCACCTTGTAAGATTAATGTAGATTTGTATATCACCTTGTAAGATTAATGTAGGTTTGTATTTGACCTTTTAATATTAATGTAGTTATGTATATCACCTTCTAAGATTAATGTAGGCTTGTATGTCACCTTGTAAGATTAATGTAGATTTGTATATCGCCTTGTAAGATTAATGTAGATTTGTATATCACCTTGTAAGATTAATGTAGATTTGTATATCACCTTGTAAGATTAATGTAGATTTGTATATCACCTTGTAAGATTAATGTAGATTTGTATATCACCTTGTAAGATTAATGTAGATTTGTATATCACCTTGTAAGATTAATGTAGATTTGTATATCACATATAAAGTATATCTTCCAGATTATCCCCACACCAGTAACACCCGCAACCATCGCAGCAGTAATTGGCAATTCTTACAATGCACATCACCATCTCTCATCATCTCTCACCATCTCTCATCATGTCTCATCATCTCTCATCATCTCTCACCATCACTCATCATCTCTCACCATCTCTTATCATCTCTCATCATATCTCATCATCTCTCACCATCTCTCACCATCTCTCATCATCTCTCATCATCTCTCATCATCTCTCATCATCTCACCATCTTTCACCATCTCTCATCCTTTCTCATATCTCTCACCATCTCTCATCATCTCTCACCATCTCTCACCATCTCTCATATTTTCACTTTCATCTTCTCCCCCTTTATCTTTATTGCCGTTGTTTCTCTTGCTCTTTTCATTTACCACCCTCTCTATATCTTTCTCTCTCTACTTCTTCACCTCTCTCTTTATCTCTTCCTCCATCTCCTCCTCCTCTTTTGTTCACTTCCTCCTCCTATTGTACTCGTTCTCCTACACCATATTTTTCTCTCTCTCCCCTCTCTTTCCATATCCATCTCTCTCACTCTTAATCTCTTACCAATCTTTGTATCCCTTTCTCTTCTACCAATTTCTGTATCTCTCTCCTACAAATCTCTGTATCTCTCTATCCTACCCATCCCTGTATCTTTCTCTCCCACCAATCTCTGTGTATCTCTCTATCTTTCTCTTTCTTTCTATCCTTCCTATCCCTATATCTCTCTCCTACCAATCTCCGTATCTCTCTCTATCTTTCTCTTTCTCTCTCTCTCTCTACCCTTCCTATCCCTGTATGACTCTCTCTCTCCTACAAATCTCTGTATCTCTCTCTATCTTTCTATCTCTTTTTCTGTCTCTCCTATCAATCTCTGCATCTCCCTGTATCTCTCTCTCTCCTACCAATCTCTGTGTCTCCCTCTCTCCTACCAATCTCTGTATCTCTCTCTTCTACCAATCTCTATATCTCTCTCTATCTTTCTCTCTCTCTCTCTCTTTATCCGTCCTATCCCTGTATCACTCTCTCCTACAATCTCTTTACCTCTCTCTCTCTTTCTCTCTCTCTCCTACCAATCTCTGTGTCTCCCTCTCTCCTACCAATCTCTGTATCGCTCTCTCCTACCAATCTCTGTATCTCTGTATCTCTCTCTCCTACCAATCTCTTTATCTCTGTATCTCTCTCTCTCCTACCAATCTCTGTATATCTGTATCTCTCTCTCTCTCCTACCAATCTCTGTATCTCTGTATCTCTCTCTGTCCTACCAATCTCTGTATATCTCTCTCTCTCCTACCAATCTCTGTATCTCTCTCTCTCCTACCAATCTCTGTATATCTCTCTCTCTCTCTCTCTCTCCTACCAACCTCTGTATCTCTCTCTCTCCTACCAATCTCTGTATCTCTCTCTCTCCTACCAATCTCTGTATATCTCTCTCTCTCTCTCCTACCAACCTCTGTATCTCTCTCTCCTACCAATCTCTGTATCTCTGTATCTCTCTCTCTCCTACCAATCTCTGTATATATCTCTCTCTCTCTCCTACCAACCTCTGTATCTCTCTCTCTCTCCTACCAATCTCTGTATCTCTGTATCTCTCTCTGTCCTACCAATCTCTGAATTTCTCTCTCTCCTACCAATCTCTGCATCTCTCTCTCCTACCAATCTCTGTATCTCTCTCTCTCTCTCTCTCTCTTCTACCAATCTCTGTATCTCTCTCTCTCTCCTACCAATCTCTGTATCTCTCTCTCTCCTACCAATCTCTGCATCTCTCTCTCTCCTACCAATCTCTGTATCTCTCTCTCCTACCAATCTCTGTATCTCTGTATCTCTCTCCTACCAATCTCTGTATCTCTCTCTCTCCTACCAATTTCTGTATCTCTCTCTCCTACCAATCTCTGTATCTCTGTATCTCTCTCCTACCAATCTCTGTATCTCTCTCTCTCTCTCCTACCAATCCCTGTATCTCTCTCTCTCTCTCCTACCAATCTCTGTATCTCTCTCTCTCTCCTACCAATCTCTGTATCTCTGTATCGCTCTCTCCTACCAATCTCTGTATCTCTCTCTCCTACCAATCTCTGTATCTCTCTCCTACCAATCTCTGTATCTCTGTATCTCTCTCTCTCCTACCAATCTCTGTATCTCTGTATCTCTCTCTCTCTCCTACCAATCTCTGTATCTCTGTATCTCTCTCTCTCCTACCAATCTCTGTATCTCTGTATCTCTCTCTCTCCTACCAATCTCTGTATCTCTGTATCTCTCTCTCTCTCTCTCCTACCAATCTCTGTATCTCTCTCTCTCCTACCAATCTCTGTATCTCTGTATCTCTGTATCTCTCTCTCTCTCTCTCTCCTACCAATCTCTGTATCTCTCTCCTACCAATCCCAGTATCTCTCTCTCTCCTACAAATCTCTGTATCTCTGTAACTCCTTGGATATTTTCATTCCTCCCTAATCATAATGTCTGTTGTTCTTACCTTTTCACTCACTCACTCATACAACAACCTACTCACTCACTCACTCACTCACTCACTCAACCAACAACCTACTTATTCGCCCACTCAGTCACTCACTCTTTCACTCGCTCACTCACTCACCAACTCAGTCATTCACACACTCACTCACTCACTCAACCAACAACCTACTCACTCACTCAGCCACTTACTCAGCCACTCAACCAACATCTTACTCACTCAACTACTCACTCACCCACTCACTCACCCACTCTTTCACTCACTTAATCAATCAACAACCCACTCACTCACCTACTCATTCACCTACTCAAGCAACAACCTACTCACTCACCCACTCACCTACTCTTTCACTCACTTAATCAATCAACAACCTACTCACTCACCCACTCACTCACCTACTCTTTCACTCACTTACCCACTCACTCAGCCAACAACCTACTCACTCACTCACCCACTCACTCACCCACTCTTTCACTCACTCACTCACTCACTCACTCAACCAACAACCTACTCACTCACTCACTTACGCAACCAACAACCTACTCACTCCCCCACTCTTTCACTCACTCACTCACTCAACCAACAACCTACTCACTCAATCACTTACGCAACCAACAACCTACTCACTCACTCACTCACTTACCAACTCAGCCAACAACCTACTCACTCACTCACTTACCCACTCAGCCAACAACCTACTCACTCACTCACTCACTCACGTACCCACTCAGCCAACAACCTACTCACTCACTCACTTACGCAACCAACAACCTACTCACCCACTCCCTCACTCACCCACTCCACCCTGTCTGTTCATTCAAACTTTTGTTTGTCAACCCGTGCCAGGCCCCAGGTCACGCGCCTCCCCTCCACTTGAGGGCCTACTCCATGTTTGCCTGACCCCCAATGTGACTGCCCCGAGGCAGCACGACCATGACCTCATCACCTCGTTGTCTCTCCATCAATTTCCCATTCGTTTTCTCTCACTTCTTTATTTTGCTTCATCTTTCTCTTCCCATTCTTCTATTCTCTATACATTCGTCTCTCCCATACGTAGTTTCATGTTCTCCTCTAACATCTCTCTCTCTCTCTCCCTCCCCCCTACTACTCCTTGTTTAATTAGCAACACTACCTCATCCACCGTCCGCCATTCATCGACAACCCCCTCCCTCCCCCCTCCCAAAAAAAAAAATCTCCTCTTTGATCAGAAATTCTGGGAAACCATTTGACGTCACCAGGTCTTAGTTGTCTCGAGATACCTCACAACACGTTCCTGTATTCTGAAATACCTCACAACACGTTCCTGTATTCTGAAATACCTCACAACACGTTCCTGTATTCTGAAATACCTCACAACACGTTCCTGTATTCTGAAATACCTCACAAAACGTTCCTTTATTCTGAAATACCTCACAAAACGTTACTGTATTCTGAAATACCTCACAACACGTTCCTGTATTCTGAAATACCTCACAACACGTTCCTGTATTCTGAAATACCTCACAACACGTTCCTGTATTCTGAAATACCTCACAACACGTTCCTGTATTCTGAAATACCTCACAACACGTTCCTGTATTCTGACATACCTCACAACACGTTCCTGTATTATGACATACCTCACAACACGTTCCTGTATTCTGAAATACCTCACAACACGTTCCTGTATTCTGAAATACCTCACAACACGTTCCTGTATTCTGAAATACCTCACAACACGTTCCTGTATTCTGACATACCTCACAACACGTTCCTGTATTCTGAAATACCTCACAACACGTTCCTGTATTCTGAAATACCTCACAACACGTTCCTGTATTCTGAAATACCTCACAACACGTTCCTGTATTCTGACATACCTCACAACACGTTCCTGTATTCTGAAATACCTCACAACACGTTCCTGTATTCTGAAATACCTCACAACACGTTCCTGTATTCTGAAATACCTCACAACACGTTCCTGTATTCTGACATACCTCACAACACGTTCCTGTATTCTGACATACCTCACAACACGTTCCTGTATTCTGAAATACCTCACAACACATTCCTGTATTCTGAAATACCTCACAACTCATTCCTGTATTCTGAAATACCTCACAACACATTCCTGTATTCTGAAATACCTCACAACACGTTCCTGTATTCTGAAATACCTCACAACACGTTCCTGTATTCTGACATACCTCACAACACGTTCCTGTATTCTGACATACCTCACAACACGTTCCTGTATTCTGAAATACCTCACAACACGTTCCTGTATTCTGACATACCTCACAACACGTTCCTGTATTCTGACATACCTCACAACACGTTCCTGTATTCTGACATACCTCACAACACGTTCCTGTATTCTGACATACCTCACAACACGTTCCTCTATTCTGACATACCTCACACAGGCTCTTTAATGTGAAATTCGTTGAGTTTGTTCACCTTTAGTCTTGAGTATCTCAACAAACGAAAGCCCCACGTGACACCCCCCCCCCCATTTTTTTGGTGGTCTGTAGGTAGCGCGTCGATTTCTGGATACAAGGGGCCGGTGTTTCAACACCACCACAGGGATGGAGGGGGTGGCATTGGTTCCAGCAGTGGATGTTCTCCCCTGTCCACCTCTGGTCGTCTCTGATTGGCTTGGACCCTGATAACGGGATCAAAAACTGGAGGTCCGCACTCGCGCACGTTACAGAACTCTTGGCAGTTACAACAAAATAGGCCAAACGTGGCCGCCTATTGGGTGTCCGGTTAGCGCAATCGATAGGCGGTTGGCTTACCACGGCAACAGCCGGGGTTCGTAATCCTGGCGAGGACACCTGGGTTTTACTAATTCCCTAAAAATTAGTAGGAGCCGCGATAGCTCAGTGGTTAGTGAACTGGACTACTACGGACAAGGGGTAGGGTTCGATCCCAACCGACGGCTCCGGGTTCACCCAGCCTTAAATGGGTACCGGATTTTTTCTGGGAAAGTAAAAGCAGCACGGGCGTAATACCGACCACATTACCCCAAAAATCATGTGCTGAAGGTCTGTAAAATATAGGGTCACTAACACCATATTTCCCTATACGCCACTTGGCGTGACGGGGGGTACTTTACTTTTTTTTTTTTACAAGGGGAAATCTGCCATGATCGATGGATCGTGACACGGAGTTCGTGCGCGCCAGTTGGGTTCTCTTCTCTATTTTCTTGATTTCTCGAGGAGAACAGCAGAAGAGAACACCAGAGAAGAATAGCAGAGGAGAACAGCAGAAGAGAACAGCAGAAGAGAACACCAGAGAAGAATAGCTGAGGAGAATAGCTGAGGAGAACAGCAGAGGAGAATAGCAGAGGAGAATAGCTGAGGAGAACAGCAGAGGAGAACAGCAGAGGAGAATAGCAGAGGAGAACAGCAGAGGAGAATAGCAGAGGAGAACAGCAGAAGAGAATAGCTGAGGAGAACAGCAGAACACCTATGGGTTCGACCAGCGTATATTATCTTCACCCCACCCACCATCTCCTTTAATCCAAAGAACTGTTCAACATGATTTCCTCCTCCCCCCCCATCCCCGCTGATTATTCTATATGTTTTTCACCTCCAGTAATCTTATTTCCCCATTTCACCTTCAGTAATCTTCTCTCCCCACATCACCTCCAGTAATCTTATTTCCCCATTTCACCTTCAGTAATCTTCTTCCCCATATCACCTCCTGTAATCTTCTCTCCCCACATCACCTCCTGTAATCTTCTCTCCCCACATCACCTCCAGTAATCTTATTTCCCCATATCACCTCCTGTAATCTTCTCTCCCCACATCACCTACAGTAATCTTATTTCCCCATATCACCTCCTGTAATCTTCTCTCCCCACATCACCTCCAGTAATCTTCTTTCCCATATCACCTCCTGTAATCTTCCCTCCCCATATCAACTCCAGTAATCTTCGCTCCCCACAACATCTCCAGTAATCTTCTCTTCCCACAACATCTCCAGTAATCTTCTCTCCCCATATCACCTCCTGTAATCTTCTCTCCCCATATCACCTCCAGTAATCTTCTCTTCCCACAACATCTCCAGTAATCTTCTCTCCCCATATCACCTCCAGTAATCTTCTCTTCCCACAACATCTCCAGTAATCTTCTCTCCCCACAACATCTCCTCCAGTAATCTACTCTTCCCACATCACCTCCAGTAATCTTCTCTCCCCATATCACCTCCAGTAATCTTCGCTCCCCACAACATCTCCAGTAATCTACTCTCCCCACATCACCTCCAGTAATCTTCTCTCTCCATACCACCTCCTGTAATCTTCTCTCCCCACAACATCACCTCCTGTAATCTTCTCTCCCCACAACATCACCTCCAGTAATCTTCTCTCTCCATATCACCTCTAGTAATCTTCTCTCTCCACAACATCACCTCCTGTAATCTTCTCTCTCCACAACATCATCTCCAGTAATCTTCTCTCTCCACATCACCTCTAGTAATCTTCTCTCTCCACAACATCACCTCCAGTAATCTTCTCTCTCCACATCACCTCCAGTAATCTTCTCTCTCCACAACATCATCTCCAGTAATCTTCTCTCTCCACATCACCTCCAGTAATCTTCTCTCTCCACAACATCACCTCCAGTAATCTTCTCTCTCCACATCACCTCCAGTAATCTTCTCTCTCCACAACATCATCTCCAGTAATCTTCTCTCCCCACAACATCACCTCCTGTAATCTTCTCTCTCCACAACATCACCTCCAGTAATCTTTTCTCTCCTTAACATCAGCTCCAGTAATCTTCTCTCTCCACAAAATCACCTCCAGTAATCTTCTCTCTACACAACATCATCTACAGTAATCTTCTCTCTCCACAACATCACCTCCAGTAATATTCTCTCTCCTTAACATCATCTACAGTAATCTTCTCTCTCCACAACATCACCTCCAGTAAACTTCTCTCTCCTTAACATAATCTCTAATAATCTTCTCTCTCCACAACATCATCTCTAATAATCTTCTCTCTCCACAACATCATCTCCAGTAATCTTCTCTTTCCACAACATCCTCTCCAATAATCTTCTTTTTCCACAAAATCATCTCCAGTAATCTTCTCTCTCTTTAATATCATCTCTAATAATCTTCTCTTTCCACAACATCATCTCCAGTAATCTTTTCTCTCCTTAACATCAGCTCCAGTAATCTTCTCTTTCCACAACATCATCTCCAGTAATCTTCTCTCCCCACAACATCATCTCCAATAATCTTCTCTTTCCACAACATCATCTCCAGTAATCTTCTCTTTCCACAACATCATCTCCAGTAATCTTCTCTTTCCACAACATCATCTCCAGTAATCTTCTCTCTCCTTAATATCATCTCTAATAATCTTCTCTTTCCACAACATCATCTCCAGTAATCTTTTCTCTCCTTAACATCAGCTCCAGTAATCTTCTCTTTCCACAACATCATATCCAGTAATCTTCTATCCCCACAACATCATTTCCAATAATCTTCTCTTCCCACAACATCATCTCCAGTAATCTTCTCTCTCCACAACATCATCTCTAATAATCTTCTCTTTCTACAACATCATCTCCAGTGATCTTCTCTCCCACAACATCATCTCTAATAACCTTCTCTCCCCACAACATCATCTCCAATAATCTTCTCTTCCCACAACATCATCTCCAGTAATCTTCTCTCTCCACAACATCATCTCTAATAATCTTCTCTCTCCACAACATCATCTCCAATAATCTTCTCTTTCCACAACATCATCTCTAATAATCCACTCTTTCCACAACATCATCTCCAGTAATCTTCTCTCCCCACAACATCATCTCCAATAATCTTCTCTCCCCACAACATCATCTCTAATAATCTTCTCTCTCCACAACATCATCTCCAGTAATCTTCTCTTTCCACAACATCATCTACAGTAATCTTCTCTTTCCACAACATCATCTCTAATAATCGTCTCATTCCACAACATCATCTACAGTAATCTTTTCTTTCCACAACATCATCTACAATAATCTTCTCTTTCCACAACACCGTCTACAGTAATCTTCTCTTTCCACAACATCATCTCTAATAATCGTCTCTTTCCACAACATCATCTCCAGTAATCTTCTCTCCCCCACAACATCATCTCCAGTAATCTTCTCTCCCCACAACATCATCTCTAATAATCTTCTCTTTCCCCAACATCATCTACAGTAATCTTCTCTTTCCACAACATCATCTACAGTAATCTTCTCTTTCCACAACATCATCTCTAATAATCTTCTCTCCCCACAACATCATCTCTTATAATCTTCTCTCCCCACAACATCATCTCCAGTAATCTTCTCTCCACACAACATCATCTCTAATAATCTTCTCTTTCCACAACATCATCTCCAGTAATCTTCTCTCCCCACAACATCATCTCCGGTAATCTTCTCTCCACACAACATCATCTCCAGTAATCTTCTCTCCACACAACATCATCTCTAATAATCTTCTCTTTCCACAACATCATCTCCAGTAATCTTCTCTCCCCCACAACATCATCTCCAGTGATCTTCTCTCCCCACAACATCATCTCTAATAATCTTCTCTCCCCACAACATCATCTCCAGTAACCTTCTCTCCCCTCAACATCACCTCCAGCAATCTTCTCTCCCTACATCACCTCCAGTAATCTTCTCTCCCTACATCATCTCCAGTAATCTTCTCTCTCCTCAACATCACCTCCAGCAATCTTCTCTCCCTACATCACCTACAGTAATCTTCTCTTTCCACAACATCACATACAGTAATCTTCTCTCTCTATATCACCTCCTGTAATCTTCTCTCCCCACAACATCATCTCTAATAATCTTCTCTCCCCACAACATCATCTCCAGTAATCTTCTCTCCCCTCAACATCACCTCCAGCAATCTTCTCTCCCTACATCTCCTCCAGTAATCTTCTCTCCCTACATCATCTCCAGTAATCTCTCTCTCCTCAACATCACCTCCAGCAAGCTTCTCTCCCTACATCACCTCCAGTAATCTTCTCTTTCCACAACATCACATACAGTAATCTTCTCTTTCCACAACATCACATACAATAATCTTCTCTCTCCATATCACCTCCTGTAATCTTCTCTCCCCACAACATCACTTCCACTAATCTTCTCTCTCCACATCACTTCCAGTAATCTTCTCTTTCCACAACAACATCTCCAGTTATCTTCTCTCCCCACAACATCATCTCTAATAATCGTCTCTCTCCCCAACATCATTTCTAATAATCTTCACTCTCCACAACATCATCTCCAGTAATCTTCTCACTTCCTGTCAAAAAAGCCAAACTCCTCCCACCAGATGGTCTGTGAAGCCAGGCTCCGCCCACAAGGCATCACTCTCTGCCTTCAGAAAGTACAGCCCTCCACCTGTACCGAGCAGCACCACTCGCAGCCCAGGTAGCTTAATGGCTGAATCATGCCTCTAGGCACATGCTCTCATTATATCTGTCCCGTGAGAGAGAGCCAGAGAGAGACAGCGAGAGAGAAAGGAAGAGTTGCTAGTCTATCTTATGTTACACAAAGATTTATCTAACCCCCCTTACCCCCATACACATATATTTATGTAAAACACACAAACATATATACATTTATAACAGGAATACATTTTCGATATCACCCATTTGATTACACACGAGCACACATGGTGTGTGTACCTTGACCATTGTTGACACACTAACACACATGGTGTGTGTACCTTGACCATTGTTGACACACTAACACACATGGTGTGTGTACCTTGACCATTGTTGACACACTAACACACATGGTGTGTGTACCTTGACCATTGTTGACACACTAACACACATGGTGTGTGTACCTTGACCATTGTTGACACACTAACACACATGGTGTGTGTACCTTGACCAACGACTAAGACTTTCAGACTGGAAACAACTAATAATAAATAAAGAAATCATATTCTAGAGGGGAACTCCCGAGGTGAGAGATCAGAGAATAACTTCAGGTGAACAGGTACAACACAAGGAGTCAAGGTTCAATCCTACTTCCAACCATCTATTGTTCTTGGCCACCGTGGAAGAGATTGGAACCTCATCACGTAACACTCCAAAGAAAGCCATGGAGAGAAATATCAGCAGGGCTGAAACTAAGAATGGCAAAATGTTACATCTTCTCAATATTCCTGTATGGTGCAGAAACATGGACATTAGACAAGAAAACAGAACAGAAAATTGAAGCCTTTGAAATGTGGATATATAGAAGAATAGGTAGAATTGGATAGAAGGAAAAGAAAACAAACGATGAAGTCTTAAAACAACTGAAAATAAAATGAGAACTACTAAATACAATTAAGACAAGACAAATGAAATTTTGGGACTTGTTAAAAGACACAACAGCCTACTAAAAGTAATATTGGATGGGAAAATGCAAGGTAAAAGAGGCAGAGGTAGACCAAGACTAACATGGACGAGTAACATCAAACGATGGACAAGTCAATCTATGACAGCCTGCACCATCAAAGCAAGAAACAGAGTAGAATGGCGATCCATGGTAGCCAACCTTTGTTGCGGAGAAGGCACTCGATGATGATTGTTCTTTGTTTTGTTTTTCAGTTGTTGATTATTTGTGATTTTTGTTCCGAGTGTTGTAAACATAGTTGTTTCCCTGAAGTTATTCGTGGACACGTCCATGAGTGCAGCGCTGTTGTGACCGCCGTAGCTGCCTCCTACCATCTCGGTCATTAATCGCACGCGCTATCTCTAGTGATCTCCCACAGTATCTTCTACCATTTCGCCATGCGAGTATCTCATACCACCGCCTCACTCGCCCTAGTCAAACCACATATCACCGCCTCACTCGCCCTAGTCAAACCACATACCACCGCCTCACTCGCCCTAGTCAAACCACATACCACCGCCTCACTCGCCCTAGTCAAACCACATACCACCGCCTCACTCGCCCTAGTCAAACCACATACCACCGCCTCACTCGCCCTAGTCAAACCACATACCAATCTGCAGTTTGCGTGGATCACTCCAAATACCACTACTCGGTCTCCACATACCTACCTGACCTGATGCCACTGGGGAACATTTAAAATGATAGCACCGTTTTGGTGCACTTTATCCACTTACCCTGCTGGTATCTATTTATAGACTACACAAAAGCATTTACCAAAGTAAAGCTGAAAATAATAAATATGCTGGACAAATTAAACATTGATGGCAAGGATCTGCGAATCATAAACAAACATGTACTGGCAACAAACAGCAGCTATACGAATTAACAACCAAAAAGGACAATTCCAACAAGGAGTCAGACAAGGCTGTGTTCTGTAGCCGGATTTGTTGTCACTTTATACCGAAAATATTATGAGATCAATAGTAGGCAAAAAAAATGAATTGAGGTCAAGGGTCACAACATAAATAATTTGTGATATGCGAATGGCACAGTCTTAATAGCAGAGACAGAACGAACTACAATAAATGATAGACATAATAGTAAAAGAAAGCAACAAGAAAGGTCTCAGTCTGAATAGTAAGAAAACAGAAGTAATGGTTATATCAAAGAAACAATCATCACCATCATGCAGCATAAAAATTAGCATGACAAATCTGAAAACAAGTACAACGTCTGAAATACTTGGGCACAATAATAACATCAGATGGGAGATGCACCACATAAATAAAAAGCAGAATAGCTCAGGCCAAAATAGCATTTCAGAAAATGAAAAAATATCTTATGCAACAAATCTATGTCAATAGAAATGAGAAAGAGAGTTCATCGGTGCTATATAGAGCCAATTCTGACCTATGGAAGCGAATCATGGACAGTAGACAAACAAATTAAAAGACAATTAGATGCCACAGAGATGGCATTTCTCAGAAGAATGTTGAAAGTTCCCTGGACAGTTAAAATGATCAACTAGGACATTATCAAAGAGGCCAACACAAAAAGAGAGCTGCTAAGAAACATCAGAAAGAAACAATCAACATTTTCGGGCACACCATTAGAAGAGGAAAGTTGGAATACTTGGTTGCAACTGGTAAAATAAAGGAAAAAGAGATCGCGGACGACGGAACTGATACGATGCACTGTGTATAGAAGATTGTGGAAGGACATGATGACCTGCGCCAGCCGGTATGGTACATGAAGATGGTATCAGTGTCTAGTATTGCTGGCACGTTCTCCCTCTTCAGTTCTGTATCCGTTTTCTCTTGTACCCACCCCATTATATCTAACACTGTTTCAGTGTGGTCAACTGCTTAGCTCATGCCTGATTATGTCTTTACATGATCTGAAGTGATCTGATCTGACGTGATGTAATTTGGCGTGATGTAATCTGATGTGATGTAATCTGGCGTGATGTAATCTGATGTGATGTAATCTGATGTGATGTAATCTGGCGCGATGTAATCTGATGTGATGTAATCTGATGTGATGTAATCTGGCGTGATGTAATCTGACGTGATGTAATCTGATGTGACGTAATTTGGCGTGATGTAACCTGATGTGATGTAATCTGGCGTGATGTAATCTGATGTGATGTAATCTGATGTGATGTAATATGGGGTGATGTAATCTGATGTGATGTAATCTGATGTGATATAATCTGGCGTGATGTAATCTGGCGTGATGTAATCTGATGTGATTTAATCTGATGTGATGTAATCTGGCGTGATGTAATCTGACGTGATGTAATCTGATGTGATGTAATCTGACATGATGTAATCTGGCGCGATGTAATCTGATGTGATGTAATCTGATGTGATGTAATCTGGTGCGATGTAATCTGATGTGATGTAATCTGATGTGATGTAATCTGGCGTGATGTAATCTGATGTGATGTAATCTGGCGTGATGTAATCTGATGTGATGTAATCTGGCGCGATGTAATCTGATGTGATGTAATCTGATGTGATGTAATCTGATGTGATGTAATCTGGCGCGATGTAATCTGATGTGATGTAATCTGATGTGATGTAATCTGGCGTGATGTAATCTGATGTGATGTAATCTGGCGCGATGTAATCTGATGTGATGTAATCTGATGTGATGTAATCTGGTGCGATGTAATCTGATGTGATGTAATCTGATGGGATGTAATCTGGCGTGATGTAATCTGATGTGATGTAATCTGGCGCGATGTAATCTGATGTGATGTAATCTGATGTGATGTAATCTGGCGTGATGTAATCTCACGTGACGTGATCTCAATTTCTCTGGGTTCCCTTGTGCTATTTCTATTTTGGAGCCTCGATGGTCGAGTGGTTAGTCTGCTAGCTTTCTGACCCCCCAGCAGTGACGGATTCTGTTTCGGAACGACAAGGCTCCGGGGTTCACCCAGCCTCTAAAAATAGGTACCAGAGATTTTTATGTAAATTAAAGGCGGCCTGGCGTGTGATACTGGCCATATCAGTCAAATATATGCTGTGGTTATAACAAAATGTGGTCACTAACATCTTGTGACGCATGCGCCTAGCAAGGCGTGGTGACGACCTTGGCGTTGTTTTCTTGTATTTTTTATTTGAAACAATCGTCAGCCATGAAGAAGGATTCATTGTTGTTACGATGTCTGTTGTAGCAAGGACCTAGATACTTTTTGTTACGACGTCTGTTGTAGCAAGGACCTAGATACTTGTTGTTACGATGTCTGTTGTAGCAAGGACCTAGATACTTGTTGTTACGACGTCTGTTGTAGCAAGGACCTAGATACTTGTTGTTACGATGTCTGTTGTAGCAAGGACCTAGATACTTGTTGTTATGATGTCTGTTGTAGCAGGGACCTAGATACTTGTTGTTATGATGTCTGTTGTAGCAGGGACCTAGATACTTGTTGTTACGATGTCTGTTGTAGCAAGGACTTAGATACTTGTTGTTACGATGTTTGTTGTAGCAGGGACCTAGATACTTGTTGTTATGATGTCTGTTGTAGCAAGGACTTAGATACTTGTTGTTACGATGTCTGTTGTAGCAAGGACTTAGATACTTGTTGTTACGATGTCTGTTGTAGCAAGGACCTAGATACTTGTTGTTACGATGTCTGTTGTAGCAAGGACTTAGATACTTGTTGTTACGATGTCTGTTGTAGCAAGGACTTAGATACTTGTTGTTATGATGTCTGTTGTAGCAAGGACCTAGATACTTGTTGTTACGATGTCTGTTGTAGCAAGGACCTAGATACTTGTTGTTACGACGTCTGTTGTAGCAAGGACTTAGATACTTGTTGTTATGATGTCTGTTGTAGCAAGGACCTAGATACTTGTTGTTACGATGTCTGTTGTAGCAAGGACCTAGATACTTGTTGTTACGACGTCTGTTGTAGCAAGGACCTAGATACTTGTTACGACGTCTGTTGTAGCAAGGACCTAGATACTTGTTGTTACGATGTCTGTTGTAGCAAGGACCTAGATACTTTTTGTTACGACGTCTGTTGTAGCAAGGACCTAGATACTTGTTGTTACGATGTTTGTTGTAGCAAGGACCTAGATAATTGTTGTTACGATGTTTGTTGTAGCAGGGACCTAGATACTTGTTGTTACGATGTCTGTTTTAGCAGGGACCTAGATACTTGTTGTTACGATGTCTGTTGTAGCAAGGACCTAGATACTTGTTGTTACGATGTTTGTTGTAGCAGGGACCTAGATACTTGTTGTTACGATGTCTGTTGTAGCAAGGACTTAGATACTTGTTGTTACGATGTCTGTTGTAGCAAGGACTTAGATACTTGTTGTTACGATGTCTGTTGTAGCAAGGACCTAGATACTTGTTGTTACGATGTCTGTTGTAGCAAGGACCTAGATACTTGTTGTTACGATGTCTGTTGTAGCAAGGACTTAGATACTTGTTGTTACGATGTCTGTTGTAGCAAGGACCTAGATACTTGTTGTTACGATGTCTGTTGTAGCAAGGACCTAGATACTTGTTGTTACGATGTCTGTTGTAGCAAGGACCTAGATACTTGTTGTTACGATGTCTGTTGTAGCAAGGACCTAGATACTTGTTGTTACGATGTTTGTTGTAGCAAGGACCTAGATACTTGTTGTTACGATGTCTGTTGTAGCAAGGACCTA
Source organism: Megaustenia siamemsis (assembly GCA_032433765.1). Classification (NCBI taxonomy): domain Eukaryota; kingdom Metazoa; phylum Mollusca; class Gastropoda; order Stylommatophora; family Ariophantidae; genus Megaustenia; species Megaustenia siamemsis. The sequence goes on from JAVIAB010000126.1 coordinate 2,342,607, forward strand.
GATACTAGTTACGATGTCTGTTGTAGCAAGGACCTAGATACTTGTTGTTACGATGTCTGTTGTAGCAAGGACCTAGATACGTGTTGTTACGACGTCTGTTGTAGCAAGGACCTAGATACTTGTTGTTACGATGTCTGTTGTAGCAAGGACCTAGATACTTGTTGTTACGATGTCTGTTGTAGCAAGGACCTAGATACTTGTTACGATGTCTGTTGTAGCAAGGACCTAGATACTTGTTGTTACGATGTCTGTTGTAGCAAGGACCTAGATACTTGTTGTTACGACTGCCCACGTAGTGTAATTTTTAATTTCATATCACTATTGTTATGACTTTGCTGCCGCTGTTGTTATGACTTTGCTGCAGCTGTTGTTATGACTTTGCTGCCGCTGTTGTTATGACTTTGCTGCCGCTGTTGTTATGGCTTTGCTGCCGCTGTTGTTATGGCTTTGCTGCCGCTGTTGTTATGACTTTACTGCCGCTGTTGTTATGGCTTTGCTGCCGATGTTGTTATGACTTTGCTGCCGCTGTTGTTATGACTTTGCTGCCGCTGTTGTTATGGCTTTGCTGCCGCGGTTGTTATGACTTTGCTGCCGCTGTTGTTATGACTTTGCTGCCGCTGTTGTTATGGCATTGCTGCCGCTGTTGTTATGGCTTGGCTGCCGCTGTTGTTATGACTTTGCTGCAGCTGTTGTTATGACTTTGCTGCCGATGTTGCTGCGACTTTGCTGCCGCTGTTGTTATGACTTTGCTGCAGCTGTTGTTATGACTTTGCTGCCGATGTTGCTGCGACTTTGCTGCCGCTGTTGTTATGACTTTGCTGCCGCTGTTGCTGCGATAATGCTGCCGCTGTTGTTATGACTTTGCTGCCGCTGTTGTTATGACTTTGCTGCCGCTGTTGTTGTGACTTTACTGCCCCTGTTGCTGCGTTTTTGCTGCCGATGTTGCTACGACTTTGCTGCCGATGTTGCTACGATAATGCTACCGATGTTGCTACGATAATGCTGCCGCTGTTGCTACAATAATGCTGCCGCTGTTGCTGCGACTTTCCTGCCGCTGTTGCTACGATAATGCTGCCGCTGTTGTTACGACTTTGCTGCCGATGGTGTTACGACTTTGCTGCCGCTGTTGTTACGACTTTGCTGCCGCTGTTGTTATGACTTTGCTGCCGATGTTACTACGATAATGCTGCCGATGTTGTTATGACTTTGCTGCCGCTGTTGTTATGACTTTGCTGCCGATGTTGTTATGACTTTGCTGCCGATGTTGTTATGACTTTGTTGCCGCTGTTGCTACGATAATGCTGCCGCTGTTGTTATGACTTTGCTGACGCTGTTGCTGCTATAATGCTGCGGATGTTGTTATGACTTTGCTGCCGCTGTTGTTATGACTTTGCTGCCGCTTTTATTATGACTTTGCTGCCGCTGTTGTTATGACTTTGCTGCCGATATTGCTGCCATAATGCTGCCGCTGTTGTTATGACTTTGCTGCCGCTGTTGTTATGACTTTGCTGCCGATGTTGCTGCGATAATGCTGCCGCTGTTGTTATGACTTTGCTGCCACTGTTGTTATGACTTTGCTGCTGCTGTTGTTATGACTTTGCTGCTGCTGTTGTTATGACTTTCCTGCCGATGTTGTTACGATTTTGCTACCGCTGTTGTTATGACTTTGCTACCGCTGTTGTTACGACTTTGCTGCCGATGTTGTTATGACTTTGCTGCCGCTGTTGCTATGACTTTGCTGTCGCTGTAGCTATGACTTTGCTGCCGCTGTTGTTATGACTTTGCTGCCGCTGTTGTTATGACTTTGCTGCCGATGTTGTTATGACTTTGCTGCTGCTGTTGTTATGACTTTGCTGCCGATGTTGTTATGACTTTCTGCCGCTGTTGTTATGACTTTGCTGCCGCTGTTGTTATGACTTTGCTGCCGCTGTTGTTATGACTTTGCTGCCGCTGTTGTTATGACTTTGCTGCCGCTGTTGTTATGACTTTGCTGCCGCTGTTGTTATGACTTTGCTGCCGATGTTGTTATGACTTTGTTGCCGCTGTTGCTACGATAATGCTGCCGCTGTTGTTATGACTTTGCTGACGCTGTTGCTGCTATAATGCTGCCGATGTTGTTATGACTTTGCTGCTGCTGTTGTTATGACTTTGTTGCCGCTTTTATTATGACTTTGCTGCCGCTGTTGTTATGACTTTGCTGCCGATATTGCTGCGATAATGCTGCCGCTGTTGTTATGACTTTGCTGCCGCTGTTGTTATGACTTTGCTGCCGATGTTGCTGCGATAATGCTGCCGCTGTTGTTATGACTTTGCTACCACTGTTGTTATGACTTTGCTGCCGATGTTGTTATGATTTTGCTGCCGCTGTTGCTATGACTTTGCTGTCGCTGTAGCTATGACTTTGCTGCCGCTGTTGTTATGACTTTGCTGCCGCTGTTGTTATGACTTTGCTGCCGATGTTGTTATGACTTTGCTGCTGCTGTTGTTATGACTTTGCTGCCGATGTTGTTATGACTTTCTGCCGCTATTGTTATGACTTTGCTGCCGCTGTTGTTATGAATTTGCTGCCGATGTTATTATGACTTTGCTGCCGCTGTTGTTATGACTTTGCTGCCGATGTTGCTGCCATAATGCTGCCGCTGTTGTTATGACTTTGCTGCCGCTGTTGTTATGACTTTGCTGCCGCTGTTGCTATGACTTTGCTGCCGCTGTTGTTATGACTTTGCTGCCAATGTTACTGCGACTTTGCTGCCGCTGTTGTTATGACTTTGCTGCCGCTATTGCTAGGTCTTTGCTGCCGATGTTGCTGCGATAATGCTGCCGCTGTTGTTATGACTTTGCTGCCGCTGTTGTTATGACTTTGCTGCCGATGTTGTTATGACTTTGCTGCCGATGTTGCTGCGATAATGCTGCCGCTGTTGTTATGACTTTGCTGCCGCTGTTGTTATAACTTTGCTGCCGATGTTGTTATGACTTTGCTGCCGCTGTTGTTATGACTTTGCTGCTGCTGTTGTTATGACTTTGCTGCCACTGTTGTTACGACTTTGCTGCCACTGTTGTTACGACTTTGCTGCCGATGTTGTTGTGACTTTGCTGCCGCTATTGTTATGACTTTGCTGCCGATGTTGTTATGACTTTGCTGCCGCTGTTGTTACGACTTTGCTGCCGCTGTTGTTACTGAACATTATTTCTCTTCACGTAAGTCTGCGATATCTACGCCTCCCAGCACGATACATTTCCGGTTGTGGTAGAGACCACGGCCAACTAGAGATGTATTAAGGCCCGCATGTAGAAAATAAGGCATGAAAACCAAACACTCTACCCTCGACCACCAATGCTCGCACACCTCAAAACGTCACTTTTGTTGGTGGTTTTCAGGGAATTTCCTTTCAGCCAGAGGGCTTACGTTCTATAGCTGGCTGTGGGTTGTTGATTTGACTAGCAATCTAGACCCAGTTGGCAGGTCAGTTCTTCAACATTTAACTGCCATGGGTCCGTACGCTGTCTGTTGGGACTTTCTGTAAATCGGAGTTATCTGAGAGGGCAAGACATGGGATCTCACTACCCAGAGAGGGCAAGACATGGGATCTCACTACCCAGAGAGGGCAAGACATGGGATCTCACTACCCTGAGAGGGCAAGACATGGGATCTCACTACCCAGAGAGGGCAAGACATGGGATCTCACTACCCAGAGAGGGCAAGACATGAGATCTCACTACCCAGAGAGGGCAAGACATGAGATCTCACTACCCAGAGAGGGCAAGACATGGGATCTCACTACCCAGAGAGGGCTAGACATGGGATCTCACTACCCAGAGAGGGCTAGACATGGGATCTCACTACCCAGATAGGGCTAGACATGGGATCTCACTACCCAGATAGGGCTAGACATGGGATCTCACTACATAGAGAGGGCTAGACATGGGATCTCACTACCTATAGAGCGCTAGACATGGGATCTCACTACCCAGAGAGGGCTAGACATGGGATCTCACTACCCAGAGAGGGCTAGATGGGATCTCACTACCCAGAGAGGGCTAGACATGGGATCTCACTACCCAGAGAGGGCTAGACATGTGATCTCACTACCCAAAGAGGGCTAGACATGGGATCTCACTACCCAGAGAGGGCTAGACATGGAATCTCACTACCCAGAGAGGGCTAGACATGGGATCTCACTACCCAGAGAGGGCTAGACATGGAATCTCACTACCCAGAGAGGGCTAGACATGGGATCTCACTACCCAGAGAGGGCTAGACATGGAATCTCACTACCCAGAGAGGGCTAGACATGGGATCTCACTACCCATAGAGGGCTAGACATGGGATCTCACTACCCAGAGAGGGCTAGACATGGGATCTCACTACCCAGAGAGGACTAGACATGGGATCTCACTACCCAGAGAGGGCAAGACATGGGATCTCACTACCCAGTGAGGACTAGACATGGGATCTCACTACCCAGAGAGGACTAGACATGGGATCTCACTACCCAGAGAGGGCAAGACATGGGATCTCACTACCCAGAGAGGACTAGACATGGGATCTCACTACCCAGAGAGGGCTAGACATGGGATCTCACTACCCAGAGAGGGCAAGACATGGGATCTCACTACCCAGATCGGGCAAGACATGGGATCTCACTACCCAGAGAGGGCTAGACATGGGATCTCACTACCCAGAGAGGGCTAGACATGGGATCTCACTACCCAGAGAGGGCTAGACATGGGATCTCACTACCCAGAGAGGGCTAGACATGGGATCTCACTACCCAGAGAGGGCTAGACATGGGATCTCACTACCCAGTGACCGTGCAGATATGCCTCTTATCAAGAGGTCGATGCCCTACCTCTGACAATCCAGGTCGCTCTTCCGTTTATTAGCGAGTGTTCACAGTTTCATGAGTGTTCACAGTTTCATGAGTGTTCACAATTTCATGAGTGTTCACAGTTTCATGAGTGTTCACAGTTTCATGAGTATTCACAGTTGCATGAGTGTTCACAGTTTCATGAGTGATCACAGTTTCATGAGTGATCACAGTTTCATGAGTGATCACAGTTTTATGAGTGTTCACAGTTTCATGAGTGGTCAGTTTAATGAGTGATCACAGTTTCACGAGTGGTCAGTTTAATGAGTGATCACAGTTTCATGAGTGGTCAGTTTAATGAGTGATCACAGTTTCATGAGTGATCATAGTTTCATGAGTGATCACAGTTTCATGAGTGATCACAGTTTCATGAGTATTCACAGTTTCATGAGTGATCAAAGTTTCATGAGTGTTCACAGTTTCATGAGTGGTCAGTTTCATGAGTGTTCACAGTTTCATGAGTGGTCAGTTTCATGAGTGATCACAGTTTCATGAGTGGTCACAGTTTCATGAGTGATCACAGTTTCATGAGCGGTCACAGTTTCATGAGTGATCACAGTTTCATGAGTGGTCAAAGTTTCATGAGTGGTCACAGTTTCATGAGTGCTCACAGTTTCATGAGTGCTCACAGTTTCATGAGTGATCACAGTTTCATGAGTGGTCACAGTTTCATGAGTGCTCACATTTTCATGAGTGATCACAGTTTCATGAGTGGTCACACTTTCATGAGTTAGTACAGTTTACAGTTTCATAAGTTACCCCATCTTTGCACAATTTCATGAGTTACCCCATCTTAGCAGAACTTCATGAGTTACCCCATCTTAGCAGAACTTCATGAGTTACCCCATCTTAGCAGAACTTCATGAGTTACCCCATCTTAGCAGAACTTCATGAGTTACCCCATCTTTGCACAATTTCATGAGTTACCCCATCTTAGCAGAACTTCATGAGTTACCCCATCTTAGCAGAACTTCATGAGTTACCCCATCTTAGCAGAACTTCATGAGTTACCCCATCTTAGCAGAACTTCATGAGTTACCCCATCTTAGCAGAACTTCATGAGTTACCCCATCTTAGCAGAACTTCATGAGTTACCCCATCTTAGCAGAACTTCATGAGTTGCCCCATCTTAGCAGAACTTCATGAGTTGCCCCATCTTAGCAGAACTTCATGAGTTGCCCCATCTTAGCAGAACTTCATGAGTTGCCCCATCTTAGCAGAACTTCATGAGTTACCCCATCTTAGCAGAACTTCATGAGTTACCCCATCTTAACACAGTTTCATGAGTTACACTATCTTTTCATATACAGTTTCTTGAATTAGCACATCTTAAACATACAGTCTCGCCATGTAGACTAGTCAAGTACCATATGACTAGATAGTAATGGGATCAGTGACTAGTAGGCCAACCGATACACAAGAAGCTGACCTAGGGCGACCTACCTGATATGAGAAACATGAACATCACGGCTTGCCATAACAAGCTTCTGTATCCCATGATCCAACATGTGTCGGAGCGTAAACATCAGCCGTCGGTATCAAATTTCACTTGTATGGTAGTCCGCTAGCCAGTTGTCCATTGAAAATAGACATTGGCACAATTTATCCACACAAAATAGACCACGTTTTCAATTATCCACAGAAAGTAGACCACATCATCAATTATCCACAGAAAGTAGACCACATCATCAATTATCCACAGAAAGTAGACCACATCATCAATTATCCACAGAAAGTAGACCACATCATCAATTATCCACAGAAAGTAGACCACACTAATCCACAGAAAGAGACCGCACACAGCGCCGATATAAATACAAATCTCTTGACAGCATGTGATGGTCTCCCCATATTAGTCCAATGATCGTAGACGCCGCAGGTTGTCTCCCCAGGTCAAGGTATGGAAACGTTGACTCGCTGGGTCCCACAACATTAGCTCGCTAGGTCCACAATTTGATGTTAGACATTTGGCTACATGGGGACAGGTCGTGCAGTGCAAGTCTGGTCGCTAAATGTGACGACCATCAGTTTGTGGATGTGACGACCATCAGTTTGTGGATGTGACGACCATCAGTTTGTGGATGTGACGACCATCAGTTTGGGGGTGTGACGACCATCAGTTTGTGGATGTGACGACCATCAGTTTGTGAATGTGACGACTATCAGTTTGTGGATGTGACGACCATCAGTTTTGGAGGATGCGTGCTAGAAACTGTTACTTGTAGGCGCTGACAAACGATCAGAGAAATCTGCTGATCTATGTTTGTCGAGTTCTGGTGGCTGTTGAGTAGCCAGAGGTGAGTGTCAAAGGTCATCCAAGAGACTCACAGACTCAAGCTAAGCCATGTTCTGTGGACCGAGAACATTTGGTTCATCATAAAAGTGTGGAGGCGAGACTCATAGATCTGATCATGACAAGAAGTACTGAACTCATGGATTGGATACAGTTATCAGCCCTGTTGTCACTGATTGTCAGTCGTGTTGTCAGTGTAACAGTATATGTGATTAAAGCATGGGTCAGGTAACTCAGGCGCTACCCATTTCTTAACAGCTTATAACAGTGGTATAACAGACGCCAGTAGTTAGTGACTCGACAGTAGTTAGTGACAGTACGTAAGCAATGGAAAGGCAATGGAAAATTGTGCGAATGAGAATTCTCCTAGCTGTTAGTGGATGAGTAGGTGGGGATGAAGGAAGGGTAGTTGTCAGACACAAGTTTAGGGAGAATGGAAATTGTATAGTTGTTGTGAAACTGTGAGTCAACACATGGCTGTACACGTCAGGTAATAGGTTGACAAACAACTTCCAGGAGGTCAAAGTTATGAAGTAAACATCATTATTTTGAAACTCAGGAGAGGTCAAGCTGACCAGAGGTTACTTTGGAGTCACAAACAAGCCTGTGTGGACCATCATAAATTTTAAGAGATCACTGAACGTACCGAGATGTTCGCTGTTATGATAATGTGGAGGCGGAAGTCACAGAGCGTTTAACTTCACAACAATCTCATTGGATGCAGGTATTCCACACCAAGATTTATGTTTGGGTATTGAAACTTCGACACAATTGTTTTTGGTAGCTAGGCACGCAATTCAGAACAGACAAGTAATTAGCCACAAGATTTAAGCAGTTAGGAGGAAGACAGAGCTAATCACGAAGAACTGTTATAGGCAATCAGTTAGTGAATTTTCAGTTTTAAGAGTTAGTAAGTCAGACAGCATTAAGAAGTAGTAAACCGAGTTAGTCAAGAATCATAAATGTGGACTAGTCAAGCCTAGAGTAGGGAACATAGGAAAAGATAGCAGTGACTTAGGAGTTGAGCAGTAGACAGAACTAGAACAAGTGAATGAGAACATAGAGACCATTTATTTGTGAAAGTGATTTTGAGAGTGTTTCAAGTTGTGCTTCAGAGAACAAAGTAATAAGTAAGTAGGGAGAGAGAGATTTGTACAATATGCACTTGTGGACATTTCAATAAATATTCGGCGCTAGCCTCCTGAATGTCCAGAATTAAAGAACAGTAACTCTAAGATAAGTGTTGCCACTATTATGTATCACAAGTTACAGATCAATAAACTTGAATATGAATTATGACTGAGAACAGTCTGTGATGATTAATGTTGTTGACTATAAATGTGCTGTGATGATTAATGTTGTTGACTATAAATGTGCTGTGATGATTAATGTTGTTGACTATAAATGTGCTGTGATGATTAATGTTGTTGACTATAAATAGAACGTCTAACTATGAATAAGATAAATAAACTCCAAACTATTACAGTCAGTGATTGTCTGTCGTGTTGTCAATGAATGTCAGCCATGTTGTCAGTGATGGTCAGTCTTGTTATCAGTGACTGTCAGTCGTGTTGTCCTTTATTGTTAGTCGTGTTGTCAATTATTGTCAGTCGTGTTGTCAGTTATTGTCAGTCATGTTGTCAGTTATTGTCAGTCGTACAAACAATGATAGTCACATGCTGCATTGATTCACAACTGTTTCTATCACCACAATCATTCATCTCTGTTTCTATCACCACAATCATTCATCTCTGTTTCTATCACCACAATCATTCATCTCTGTTTCTATCACCACAATCATTCATCTCTGTTTCTATCACCACAATCATTCACACTGCAACTATTATCACCACAATCATAACTTCACTACTTGCCAAATGTCTACAACAAGAACAACATTCTGCAGTAAACGTACAACCAGCACCACTCTCATACAGTCACCACCATCACTCCCAGCACCACTCTCGTACAGTCTCCACCATCACTTCAGCACCACTCTGGTACAGTCACCGCCATCAGTTCCAGCACCACTCTCGTACAGTCACCACCATCAGTTCCAGCACCACTCTCGTACAGTCACCACCATCACTCCAGCACAACTCTCGTACAGTCACCACCATCAGTTCCAGCACCACTCTCGTACAGTCACCACCATCACTCCAGCACAACTCTCGTACAGTCACCACCATCACTCCAGCACCACTCTCGTACAGTCACCACCATCACTCCAGCACCACTCTCGTACAGTCACCACCATCACTCCAGCACCACTCTCGTACAGTCACCACCATCACTCCAGCACCACTCTCGTACAGTCACCACCATCAGTTCCAGCATCACTATCGTACAGTCACCACCATCACTCCAGCACCACTCTCGTACAGTCACCACCATCACTCCAGCACCACTCTCGTACAGTCACCACCATCACTCCAGCACCACTCTCGTACAGTCACCACCATCAGGTCCAGCACCACTCTCGTACAGTCACCACCATCAGGTCCAGCACCACTCTCGTACAGTCACCACCATCAGTTCCAGCATCACTATCGTACAGTCACCACCATCAGGTCCAGCACCACTCTCGTACAGTCACCACCATCAGGTCCAGCATCACTATCGTACAGTCACCACCATCAGGTCCAGCACCACTCTCGTACAGTCACCACCATCAGTTCCAGCATCACTATCGTACAGTCACCACCATCACGTCCAGCACCACTCTCGTTCAGTCACCACCATCAGGTCCAGCACCACTCTCGTACAGTCACCACCATCAGGTCCAGCATCACTATCGTACAGTCACCACCATCAGGTCCAGCACCACTCTCGTACAGTCACCACCATCAGGTCCAGCACCACTCTCGCACAGTCACCACCATCAGTTCCAGCACCACTCTCGTACAGTCTCAACATCACACCAGCACCACTCTCGTACAGTCTCCACATCACTCCAGCACCACTCTTGTAGTCACCACCATCACTCCAGCACCACTCTCGTACAGTCTCCACATCACTCCAGCACCACTCTCGCTAACTCACCTTTGACCCCGCTGCTACTTTAACCCATGATACAGTTTCCCCGTATCTAAATAGTTCAAGGTCATTCAAGTGACCATGACATTCACCAATTTATGACCTCTCTACCCTTGATTCTTCTATGATAGGACAGCCTTGGCCTTGGTTATAACAAATATGTTGTAAGGGAGTCTCTGAGGGGTCAAAGTTTAGAGATGGTCGTGGCTCTCTTCTCTGAGGGGTCAAAGTTTAGAGATGGTCCTGGCTCTCTTCTCTGAGGGGTCAAAGTTTAGAGATGGTCGTGGCTCTCTTCTCTGAGGGGTCAAAGTTTAGAGAAATCTTACAGATGGTCGTGGTTCTCTTCTCTGAGGGGTCAAAGTTTCGAGAAATCTTAGAGATGGTCGTGGCTCTCTTCTCTGAGGGGTCAAAGTTTCGAGAAATCTTAGAGATGGTAGTGGCTCTCTTCTTGGTTCATGACAAACGTCACTCTGGAAGAGAACAAGAAAGGAAATAAATATTTTTGAGTTGAATTGTAAACTGTGACGGGTTGGGTTGGATGTAAACTGTGACGGGTTGGGTTGGATGTAAATTGTGACGGGTTGGGTTGGATGTAAATTGTGACGTGTTGGGTTGGATGTAAATTGTGACGTGTTGGGTTGGATGTAAACTGTGACGTGTTGGGTTGGATGTAAACTGTGATGGGTTGGGTTGGATGTAAATTGTGACGTGTTGGGTTGGATGTAAACTGTGACGGGTTGGGTTGGATGTAAACTGTGACGTGTTGAGTTGGATGTAAACTGTGACGGGTTGGGTTGGATGTAAACTGTGGTGGGTTGGGTTGGATGTAAAGTATGACGGGTTGGGTTGGATGTAAACTGTGACGGGTTGGGTTGGATGTAAACTGTGATGGGTTGGGTTGGATGTAAACTGTGATGGGTTGGGTTGGATGTAAAGTATGACGGGTTGGGTTGGATGTAAACTGTGATGGGTTGGGTTGGATGTAAAGTATGACGGGTTGGGTTGGATGTAAATTGTGACGGTTTGGGTTGGATGTAAACTGTGACGGTTTGGGTTGGATGTAAAGTATGACGGGTTGGGTTGGATGTAAACTGTGACGGTTTGGGTTGGATGTAAACTGTGACGGGTTGGGTTGGATGTAAACTGTGACGGGTTGGGTTGGATGTAAACTGTGATGGGTTGGGTTGGATGTAAACTAAGACGGTTAGGGTTGGATGTAAACTGTGACGGGTTGGGTTGGATGTAAACTGTGACGGGTTGGGTTGGATGTAAACTGTGACGGGTTGGGTTGGATGTAAACTGTGACAAGTTGGGTTGGATGTAAACTGTGACGGGTTGGGTTGGATGTAAACTGTGACGGGTTGGGTTGGATGTAAAGTATGACGGGTTGGGTTGGATGTAAACTGTGATGGGTTGAGTTGAATGTAAACTGTGACGGTTTGGGTTGGATGTAAATTGTGACGGTTTGGGTTGGATGTAAACTGTGACGGATTGGGTTGTATGTAAACTGTGACGGGTTGGGTTGTATGTAAACTGTGACGGGTTGGGTTGGATGTAAACTGTGACGGGTTGGGTTGGATGTAAACTGTGATGGGTTGGGTTGGATGTAAAGTATGACGGGTTGGGTTGGATGTAAACTGTGATGGGTTGGGTTGGATGTAAAGTATGACGGGTTGGGTTTAATGTAAACTGTGATGGGTTGGGTTGGATGTAAAGTATGACGGGTTGGGTTGGATGTAAACTGTGACGATTTGGGTTGGATGTAAACTGTGACGGTTTGGGTTGGATGTAAAGTATGACGGGTTGGGTTGGATGTAAACTGTGACGGTTTGGGTTGGATGTAAACTGTGACGGGTTGGGTTGGATGTAAACTGTGACGGGTTGGGTTGGATGTAAACTGTGATGGGTTGGGTTGGATGTAAACTAAGACGGTTAGGGTTGGATGTAAACTGTGACGGGTTGGGTTGGATGTAAACTGTGACGGGTTGGGTTGGATGTAAACTGTGACGGGTTGGGTTGGATGTAAACTGTGACGAGTTGGGTTGGATGTAAACTGTGACGGGTTGGGTTGGATGTAAACTGTGACGGGCTGGGTTGGATGTAAACTGTGACGGTTTGGGTTGGATGTAAACTGTGACGGGCTGGGTTGGATGTAAACTGTGACGGGTTGGGTTCAATGTAAACTGTGACGGATTGGGTTGAATGTAAACTGTGACGGGTTGGGTTCAATGTAAACTGTGACGCGTTGGGTTGAATGTAAACTGTGACGGGTTGGGTTGAATGTAACCTGTGATGGGTTGAGTTGAATATAAACTGTGTCAATGTTTGGGTGTATAAACCGTCTATCTGTCTGTCTGTCCGTCCGTCCGTCTATCTGTCTTTCTATCCGTCCGTCCGTCTATCTGTCTATCTATCCGTCCGTCCGTCTATTTGTCCGTCCGTCCGTCTATCTGTCTGTCTATCTGTCTGTCTGTCTGTCTGTCTATCTGTCTGTCTGTCTATCTGTCTGTCTATCTATCTGTCTGTCCGTCCGTCCGTCTATCTGTCTGTCTATCTGTCTGTCTGTCTGTCCGTCTATCTGTCTGTCTGTCTCACCACTTTTTCGCTCCATCAAGATTTCCCAAGACCGGCAAGGAAATCAACACAAACAGATCATGTAAGTGGGCGTGACTTCCAGAGCTTATAAGAATGAATGACACGTTAGAGGAAAGGTGAAAGTTCATGATAACCTAAATGGCTGACAGTTTTCTGGTATCTTCACTCTTATCTCCGAGTTTAAACCAAACGGATTAATGGACAGGATAGAGTGGGGTAGAATGATATAAGTTCAGTATGAGTGACACACGCAAACCTGCAGAACAGACAAGTGACCACACACACACACACACACAAACCCAGACAACAAACAAGCGAGGATACAAACCCAGACAACAAACAAGCGAGGATACAAACCCAGGAAACAAACAAACGAGGATACAAACCCAGACAACAAACAAACAAACGAGGATACAAACCCAGACAACAAACAAACGAGGATACAAACCCAGACAACATACAAACAGGATACAAACCCAGACAACAAACAAACGAGGATACAAACCCAGACAATAAACAAACGAGGATACAAACCCAGACAATAAACAAACGACGATACAAACCCAGACAATAAACAAACGAGGATACAAACCCAGACAATAAACAAGCGAGGATACAAACCCGGACAACAAACAAACGAGGATACAAACCCAGACAATAAACAAACGAGGATACAAGCCCAGACAATAAACAAACGAGGATACAAACCCAGACAACAAACAAACGAGGATACAAACCCAGACAATAAACAAACGAGGATACAAACCCAGACAATAAACAAGCGAGGATACAAACCCAGACAACAAACAAACGAGGATACAAACCCAGACAATAAACAAACGAGGATACAAACCCAGACAATAAACAAACGTGGATACAAACCCAGACAATAAACAAACGAGGATACAAACCCAGACAATAAACAAACGTGGATACAAACCCAGACAATAAACAAACGAGGATACAAACCCAGACAATAAACAAACGTGGATACAAACCCAGACAATAAACAAACGTGGATACAAACCCAGACAACAAACAAGCGAAGGTACGCACACAAACAGAAGGTGCGGATAACTTGACCACCAGCCACAATGGAGCCTTGAGGAAGCCAACTCTCTGCCCGAGAACTCCGACAAAGTGACTTTCTGTCTTTACTGCGTGGATTCCATTTCTGGGGTCTATCTGGGGTCTGTTGGGGAACTTGTGGGACTACCAGTCCAAAGCTGTCGCCACGAGGTGTTCGTGACTGAGGTTTTACTTGAAGGTGACGCTAGTCCCTCCACCTAGCCACACCCTTTACTCATCTCTTCTTTCTACCCCACCCCCCCCCCTTCTGTCTTTTTCTTCAATTTCCTCTCTACTTTACCCCTCCTCTCTCTCTCTCTCTCTCTCTCTCTCTCTACTTTACCCCTCCTCTCTCTCTCTCTACTTTACCCCTCCTCTCTCTCTCTCTACTTTACCCCTCCTCTCTCTCTCTCTCTACTTTACCCCTCCTCTCTCTCTCTCTCTCTCTACTTTACCCCTCCTCTCTCTCTCTCTCTCTCTACTTTACCCCTCCTCTCTCTCTCTCTCTACTTTACCCCTCCCTCTCTCTCTCTCTCTCTCTACTTTACCCCTCCTCTCTCTCTGTCTCTACTTTACCCCTCCTCTCTCTCTCTCTCTCTCTACTTTACCCCTCCTCTCTCTCTCTCTCTCTCTATTTTACTCTGTCAGGTTATTTTCCCACATACTCTCACTTCACACTCTTCTCGTTGGTCTCTTCTTTCCATCCCCTCCCACTCCCAATTTCTCTATCTCCCACTCCACTTCTAGTTTACTCCGTGGACGTACTCCTCTCACTTCTAGTTTACTCCGTGGACGTACTCCTCTCACTTCTTTGTCTCTCTCACCCCTGTCCTATCGTCCCCTCCCATCTCCTCGTTATCCCCTCTCAGCCAGACAGGCGAGCAGCAATCTCTCATCGCCATATCTTATATCAGCAATCTCCAGCCCACATCTGCTGCTATGAGATCTCCCGCTTCCCTGTTATCTTAAGACTGTGTATTTACCTAGCTGGAGTCACGTGACATGTGCCCCGGCTGTCAGTCACCGCCACAAGTTCCCAGCAATCACTGCCTTCACTCGGCAGGTCACAGCTGTGGCCGTGTTTTTGTAGTCCTAGTTCCCATGATGCTCTAGAAATCGAATCATTTCAGGGGAAGACCTATGTTTACACATCTCTAAAAACATCAATCACAAATAATCAACAACAGATAGAAAAATTACAAGGAACAAGAGACAAACCGAAACAGAATCGAACCCATACACCTGGACACGGCGCCTGGACACGGCGCCTGGACCCGAGAACTAAAAGCTAAAGCACACAGCCTACTCAGCTACCTAAACAAAAATAGCTATCATTGGCGATGTTTTTCATGTATGTGTACTCGTGACTATAGCACAGGGTTACGGTCACATGTGTACTCGTGACTATAGCACAGGGTTACGGTCACATGCAGGGTTGCCAACTTAGCGGATTTTCCGCTAGATCTAGCGGAATTGGAGCAGCGTCCAGCGGCCAAAAAATAATGAATCCGCCTGGCGAAATTTCTAGCGTATTTATTTTGAATGACAGCGGCAAATCGCGGATTTTTTAAATCACGATAATCGACTAAAATTAGCCTTATCGTGGTCAAAACACAAACTAAGAGCGTCTGTAGCGCTTGTGTGACAAGTGAAATTATGTACGTACTACGTCATTATATCACTTTCGTTCTGGCCAATAGAAAATTTAGTAGAGTATTGTAGTAGAAACTTTCGGTTTGAAACTGAAACTTTTCTACTTTGGAAATAAATTGTTGAAGAACTGAGGATTTATAGTCATAGTGTTAGGTCAAGTATGTCATCATTAATTAGCAAGTTTCATATTTCAAACTGAGGATTTGTTTAGAGTCAGTGTTAATGATATCTCATATCTTTGTGTGCATCTTTATGTTAGTCATATCTCATATCTTTGTGTGTGCATGTCTGTGTATGTCACATCTCATATCCTTGTGTGTGCATATCTATGTTAGTCATATCTCTTATCTTTGTGTGCATGTCTATGTTAGGCATGTGTCATATCTTTGTGTGTGCATGTCTGTGTTAGTCACCTCTAGTGACTCGGGCAGATGGTGCTCGTAAACCTGGGAGGGCCGACCATCTAAGGGCAGAATCCCCCTACAGAAAAGGCAATCTGCTGCCTTGCAGGAAGATTGGGGACAATCAAAGGCTAGGGAAAGCAAACCCGAATAAAATGCTGGCTGAAATCGGATGCACTGGGCCACTGGCGCAGAACACAGTGCAACGTTTTAACGGGTGTTCAATCAGAGTGGATCTGGCGAACTCTACTTGTGATGTTCTGTCTGTGGGGGCGATCAACACACTTAGCCTGAAAGCTGACTTCATGTGAGAGTCTGGAATCTTTACTCTGATTGAGTCCTGATCGCAGAGAGAGAGAGAGAGAGTGTGTCAGTGTGAGTGTTCAGCAACGTGTTTCTTTCTACGTGAATATTAAGTCCATATTTATTTCAAATTGTGTAGGTTCAACGCTCTACCGCTATAAGAGAGTTACAATTTTTGGTAATTCCATATTTTATACATGTAGCTTTAACTATCAGCAACGTACATTCACATTACAACATAAAGATATGACACTTCAATATCAGCAACGATTTCGTAAAGAGTGGGCTAAATGAAGTGGACCTTACAGATTGGATCTTAGAAGTCCCTGATAGTGCTGACAAAGCTAGATGCAAGTTTTGTAAATGTGTATTGGCATCGAAACATTGTGATCTTCTTTCTCACAACAAATCAAAGAAGCATCAGTCGGCCAGCGTTGCATTTTCCTCTTCACGAAAACTGAACACTTTGCAATTTCTTTGTCTTTCAAATTATTTGTATGTTGCCAAATTAAGTTAGTTTCTACATGTATTAATATAGTTGTAGTCGTGCTGTTACAAATCGAAATAATAATTATTTTTCTTTAAATTTACTCTCCCATTTGGTTTGGAGATGCGTAATAATAATAATAATAAAATAGTACGTAGATAGATAATAATTTAATGTCAGTTTCCTAAGTAATAAACTCTGGAAATATTTTTTGGAAAATCTGGCGGAAATTCTGGCGTAATTTTTCGGACAATCTGGCGGAAAATCGCGGATTTTGGCTCCAGTCTAGCGGATTGACACCGACGGCAGTTGGCAACGTTACGATCGCATGTGTACTCATGACTATAGCCTAGGGTTACGATCACATGTGTACCCATGACTATAGCCTAGGGTTACGATCACATGTGTACTCATGACTATAGCATAGGGTTACGGTCACATGTGTACTCATGACTATAGCCTAGGGTTACGATCACATGTGTACTCATGACTATAGCATAGGGTTACGGTCACATGTGTACTCATGACTATAGCCTAGGGTTACGATCACATGTGTACTCATGACTATAGCATAGGGTTACGGTCACATGTGTACTCATGACTATAGCCTAGGGTTACGATCACATGTGTACTCGTGACTATAGCCTAGGGTTACGATCACATGTGTACTCGTGACTATAGCATAGGGTTACGGTCACATGTGTACTCATGACTATAGCCTAGGGTTACGATCACATGTGTACTCGTGACTATAGCCTAGGGTTACGATCACATGTGTACTCGTGACTATAGCATAGGGTTACGATCACATGTGTACTCATGACTATAGCATAGGGTTACGATCACATGTGTACTCATGACTATAGCATAGGGTTACGATCACATGTGTACTCGTGACTATAGCATAGGGTTACGGTCACATGTGTACTCATGACTATAGCATAGGGTTACGGTCACATGTGTACTCGTGACTATAGCATAGGGTTACGGTCACATGTGTACTCATGACTATAGCATAGGGTTGCGGCCACATGTGTACTCATGACTATAGCATAGGGTTACGATCACATGTGTACTCGTGACTATAGCATAGGGTTATGGTCCCATGTGTACTCGTGACTATAGCATAGGGTTACGGTCACATGTGTACTCGTGACTATGGCCTAGTGTTACGGTCACATGTGTACTCGTGACTATAGCATAGGGTTACGATCACATGTGTACTCGTGACTATAGCATAGGGTTACGATCACATGTGTACTCATGACTATAGCATAGGGTTATGATCACATGTGTACTCGTGACTATAGCATAGGGTTACGATCACATGTGTACTCGTGACTATAGCCTAGGGTTACGATCACATGTGTACTCGTGACTATAGCATAGGGTTACGATCACATGTGTACTCGTGACTATAGCATAGGGTTACGATCACATGTGTACTCGTGACTATAGCATAGGGTTACGATCACATGTGTACTCGTGACTATAGCATAGGGTTACGATCACATGTGTACTCGTGACTATAGCATAGGGTTACGATCACATGTGTACTCATGACTATAGCATAGGGTTATGATCACATGTGTACTCGTGACTATAGCATAGGGTTACAATCACATGTGTACTCGTGACTATAGCATAGGGTTACGATCACATGTGTACTCGTGACTATAGCATAGGGTTACGATCACATGTGTACTCGTGACTATAGCATAGGGTTACGATCACATGTGTACTCATGACTATAGCATAGGGTTATGATCACATGTGTACTCGTGACTATAGCATAGGGTTACGATCACATGTGTACTCGTGACTATAGCATAGGGTTACGATCACATGTGTACTCGTGACTATAGCATAGGGTTACGATCACATGTGTACTCGTGACTATAGCATAGGGTTACGGTCACAGCTCGGAATAAATTGTCTATCTGTATTTTCCTGTTGCGACAAGTATCTCCGGTAGGTATGATTACTTGTGTAACAGACAAACAGTTGTAGGACGAAACAGCACAAATAGTGCACCAGCATTGGTTTAGAATGCATTCCAATTTTTTCTCTCCCCATTCTACTTTTCTCTCTCCCCATTCCAATTTTCTCTCTCCCAATTTCCGATTTGTCTCTCCCCATTCCAATTTTGTCTCTCCACATTTCCATTTTTACTCTCCACATTTCCATTGTTTTTCTCCCCATTTCCATTTTGTCTCTCACCATTTCTATTTTGTCTCTCCCCATTTCCATTTTTTCTCTCCCAATTTCCATTTTCTCTCTCCCATTATTCTTTTTCTCTTTCTCCATTTCCATTTTTACTCTCCCCATTTCCATTTTTTCTCCCGCCATTTCCATTTTCTCTCTCCCAATATTCTATTTTTTTTTCTCTCCCCATATCCATTTTTTCTCTCCCAATTTCCATTTTCTTTCTCCTAATATTCCATTTTCTCTTTCTCTATTTCCATTTTTTCTCTCCCCATTTCCATTTTCTCGCTCCCAATATTCCATTTTCTCTTTCTCCATTTCCATTTTTTCTCTCCCCATTTCCATTTTCTCTCTCCCAAAATTCCATTTTCTCTGTCCCCATTTCCATTTTCTCTCTCCCAATATTCCATTTTCTCTTTCCCCATTTCCATTTTCTCTTTCCCCATTTCCATTTTTTCTCTCCCCATTTCCATTTTTTCTCTCCCCATTTCCATTTTTTCTCTCCCCATTTCCATTTTCTCTCTCCCAATATTCCATTTTCTCTTTCCGCATTTCCATTTTTTCTCTCCCCATTTCCATTTTTTCTCTCCCCATTTCCATTTTTTCTCTCCCCATTTCCATTTTGTCTCTCCCCGTTTTTCTCTCAAGTTCTGGTTATCGACCCTGTGTCTGACACCTCCATGAGATCATCAAATGTTCAACAAATGTCCGGACTCTGGTGTGACCCCACCTCTAGCAATGGCTCCTGACGTCATCAGCCATTCTTCAAGGAAGCAACGCCTTCAATCAACTTTGCGAGAACACCAGACCCAAGAGCCGACCACGAAAAAGATGGATTGATGGAATATTAAAAACACTAGAAAACATAACAGTAGAAGAGACGAACAGAAGTCCAAAAGACCGCAAATTATACATACACTCGACGCTGGAAGGCAAATGTGGAAGCAAAAAAGAATAAGAAGACGAATGTTACCCTTGCTGATCTCAAATAACCGAAATGTAACCATAAATGTAACCATAATGTAACCATAAATATAACCATAAATATAACCACAAATGTAACCATAATGTAACCATAAATATAACCATAAATATAACCATAATGTAACCATAAATATAACCATAAATATAACCATAATTTAACCATAAATATAACCATAAATGTAACCATAATGTAACCATAAATATAACCATAAATATAACCATAATGTAACCATAAATATAACCATAAATATAACCATAAATGTAACCATAATGTAACCATAAATATAACCATAAATATAACCATAAATGTAACCATAATGTAACCATAAATGTAACCATAAATATAACCATAAATATAACCATAAATGTAACCATAAATATAACCATAAATGTAACCATAAATATAACCATAAATATAACCATAAATATAACCATAAATGTAACCATAAATGTAACCATAAATATAACCATAAATGTAACCATAAATGTAACCATACATGTAAGTCCTATGTTCTCTTGTGATCATTGTGAATGTTCTATAACAGAATTCTACTCGAGTCTTGTGATCATTGTGAATGTTCTATAGCAGAATTCTACTCGAGTCTTGTGATCATTGTGAATGTTCTATAGCAGAATTCTACTCGAGTCTTGTGATCAATGTGAATGTTTTATAGCAGAATTCTACTCGAGTCTTGTGATCAATGTGAATGTTATATAGCAGAATTCTACTCGAGTCTTGTGATCATTGTGAATGTTCTATAACAGAATTCTACTCGAATCTTGTCTCCGAACTGAGAACATTACCAAGACTGTATCATCAACAAACAGCCGTGATGGGTGTAGCTACAACGCGCTGGCTTGGTAGTCCAAGCTGACAAGCGAACGAGGGTGCAGGTACAGCTCGGCAATCTCAAGTCAACTGAGCGGATAGTTGGGTAGCTCTCTCGCTGGGCTGGGCACACGTGATGACAGCTAGCAGGAAGCACTGGCCCTCCTGACACCACGAGGTCCCAGCCACGACAACCCACTCCAGGACGGAATGTGCTGACTGCCAGGTCTGGCTCAACGGCTTCCGTCTGTAAACAGGAACCGGCAGAATGAGAGCCGCTGTGACGTCACATAAGCATTGCCCGGGGGCACGCTGACACCGACTTAAATATTTACTGCTAGCACTAACACGCACCTTCACACACGCGCGCGCGCACATAAAAATGATATCACAAGTCACGTGCACATCAGGGCGGATGGAATCGGTTGTTCTCAATAGAACGGTGGGAACTGTTTGGATAGACGGACGGACAGATAAACAGGCGGATGGGATGTATAGACAGATGGACAGAATGGAGTATAGAGGCGAATGGAGATGCGGGGAGATGGGTCAACAGGCGGATGGAGATACGGGGAGATGGGTCAACAGGCGGATGGAGATACGGGGAGATGGGTCAACAGGCGGATGGAGATACGGGGAGATGGGTCAACAGGCGGATGGAGATACGGGGAGATGGGTCAACAGGCGGATGGAGATACGGGGAGATGGGTCAACAGGCGGATAGAGACATTGATGGACAGACAGGCGGCTGGAGACATTGATGGACAGACAGGCGGCTGGAGACATTGATGGACAGACAGGCGGCTGGAGACATTGATGGACAGACAG
Source organism: Megaustenia siamemsis (assembly GCA_032433765.1). Classification (NCBI taxonomy): domain Eukaryota; kingdom Metazoa; phylum Mollusca; class Gastropoda; order Stylommatophora; family Ariophantidae; genus Megaustenia; species Megaustenia siamemsis. Next base: position 2,364,157 of record JAVIAB010000126.1, read on the forward strand.
GCGGCTGGAGACATTGATGGACAGACAGGCGGCCGGAGACATAGATGGGCAGATAGGTGGCTGGAGACATAGATGGACAGACAGGCGGCTGGAGACAAATGAACAGACAGGCGGCCGGAGACATAGATGGACAGACAGGCGGCTGGAGACATAGATGGACAGACAGGCGGCTGGAGACATAGATGGACAGACAGGCGGCTGGAGACATAGATGGACAGACAGGCGGCTGGAGACATAGATGGGCAGACCAGGAGATGAGCATATAGATGGACAGACCAGGAGATGAGCACATAGATGGACAGACCAGGAGATGAGCACATAGATGGACAGACCAGGAGGTGAGCACATAGATGGACAGACCAGGAGATGAGCATATAGATGGACAGACCAGGAGATGAGCGTATAGATGGACAGACCAGGAGATGAGCACATAGATGGACAGACCAGGAGATTAGCATATAGATGGACAGACCAGGAGATGAGCATATAGATGGACAGACCAGGAGATGAGCACATAGATGGACAGACCAGGAGATGAGCGTATAGATGGATAGACCAGGAGATGAGCATATAGATGGATAGACCAGGAGATGAGCATATAGATGGATAGACCAGGAGATGAGCACATAGATGGATAGACCAGGAGATGAGCACATAGATGGACAGACCAGGAGATGAGCATATAGATGGATAGACCAGGAGATGAGCATATAGATGGATAGACCAGGCGATGAGCATATAGATGGACAGACCAGGAGATGAGCATATAGATGGACAGACCAGGAGATGAGCACATAGATGGATAGACCAGGAGATGAGCGTATAGATGGATAGACCAGGAGATGAGCATATAGATGGACAGACCAGGAGATGAGCATATAGATGGATAGACCAGGAGATGAGCATATAGATGGATAGACCAGGAGATGAGCATATAGATGGACAGACCAGGAGATGAGCATATAGATGGATAGACCAGGAGATGAGCATATAGATGGACAGACCAGGAGATGAGCGTATAGAAAGAAAGAAAGAATCGATGATTAACAAAACGAGTGGAAGAAAACAACGATGGATGGACGAACATGTCAGACAAGAGGACCAAATAATAGGTGGACGAATAAAGATGAAATAAATGATTATAAAAGCAAGAGCGGACAGGTTGGCTAGCTGCGTTGTCGTTGAGGACGGGCAACCAATGGATCGGGCGGACATCATTAATGCCCTCCGAGATGTGGGAAGAGCACAGGACTTCGACAAACACAGATCCACGTCACTTCTTCGGATGATGGAAATGGGAGTTAAGATGGGCACAGCCAGAAATGAGAAGCTTAGTGGCCGTGTAAGAAGACTTATCAACCAACACAGAACTGGAGTCGTCAGTCGCTGGACACTGAGGGAATTGCTGAGGAGGGGATCTGAGCACCTATGGACATGTTCGGAGTGCAATGATGATGACCCGCAAATAACTCAAGTTATAATAATTTATTGACTGAATAACTTTAATATCTATAAACAAGAGTGGCAGATGGAGCGAAAGACAGATGGATGAACAGTTAAACAAAGAGACAGACAGACGGATGAATGGACACAATGACAGGCGAATGGACGTGTGCACATGTAGACGTAGAAAAGGGAAGACAGAAACAACAAATGTAAATACGACAGACAGAATAAGAGACTGGTGAAGTAGAGAGATATGTGGGAGGAACACTATAGAGACAAGAGAACATGGAGACGTTCAGACATCAAAACAGAGCAGGAAAAAAACAACAGACAGAGAGTGAAACAGAAAGGTCAACAGAGTTCAGTGATTTTCTCAACAATGAGTAGCATAGACCTGGCCACAGTTTAGGGAAATCTGTCATTTTTAGATTAGTGGTTATAGATGTGGTTAGATAGATGTGTTAAGATAGAAGTAAATATTTCATGTTCCAGTGGGTAGATGTAGATGTGGTTAGATAGATGTGGTTAGTGATAGATAGATGTGGTTAGATAGATGTGGTTAGTGATAGATAGATGTGGTTGGATAGAAGAGAAAACTGGTCGAAGACAAAGTGACGGGGACAAAGGCAAACACGCGGGAGGGCAGGCTGTCAATCAAGAGGTCCATTACCAGTGTGGCCTGACCTCCCAGGTAGTCCCAACCTCATCATTAGCCGTTGCTCTCCCCGGCTCCTCATTTCTGACGTGGACGGTACACTCAGATCGCTGACACTTTCCTCGGATTTGATGACGTCATGCTAGATTAACATTCGTCTCCCAGTGAAGAGAAGATGGTCTTTGTTCTTTTCTCTCCCCCCCCCCCCCCCCCCACCTCCCGAGATCTGTCAGAAACGGAAGGACAAGAGCCACGCAACTTGCCGTAACCTGTCACACCAGAGCACTGGACGATGTGTAGCCAAACACAGAACACGCGGGGAAAGGGGAGGGGATGGGTAGACTAGAGGAACGACATCGGCCTCCAAGCAGGAGAGTCCGGGCTCAAAGCCCACTAGAAGCGCTGCTGATTTAACACACATACAGATCATCATCATTGAGTGCCGTCTCCGCATCGAAGGTTGGCTACCATGGAGCGCCATTCCTCTCTGTCTCCTGCTTTGATAGTGCAGGTTGTCATAGGCTGACTTGTCCATCTTTTGATGTTACCCGTCCATGTTAGTCTTGGTCTGCCTCTGCCTCTTTCACCTTGTATTTTCCCTTCCAAGATTATTTTTTACTGTGTCTTTTAACATGGCCCAAAAATCTCATTTGTCTTGTTCTAATTGTGTTTAGTAGTTCTCTTTTCATTTTAGTTGTTTTAAGACTTCATCATTTGTTTTCTTTTCTTTTCATCCAATTCTACATATTCTTCGATATATCCACATTTCAAAGGCTTCATTTTTCTATTCTGTTTTCTTGTCTAATGTCCATGTTTCTGCACCATATAGGAATGTTGAGAAGATATACAATTTTGTTATTCTTAGTTTTAACACTGGTGTTATTTGTTTTAAAAGCTGCTTTCCAAGAACTGAAGAAGATACTATGCAATCCATTTTTGACAACAGAAACCAGAAAAAGAGTTGTTAAATGTTATGTAGAGCCAGTCCTAACATATGGATGTGAATCATGGACAATAAGACAACAGACAAGAAAATCATTGGAGTCTGTAGAAATGTGGTTTTACAGAAGAATGTTGAGAATACCATGGACAGCAAAGAAGAGTAATGAAAATGTTCTGAAAGAGGCAAAGCAAAAAGAGAACTAATTTCCAATATTAGGAAGAAACAATCATCATTTTTTGGCCATGTAATGAGAAGAGAACAACTGGAATATAATGTAACAACTGGGAAAATTGAGGGACGAAGAGATAGAGGGAAGCAAAGAGAAAAAATATCAGACAGTTTAAGAGAATGGCTTGGCAGAAGGTCAACAACAGAAATGATAAATAACTGTCGAGATCAAAAGTTGTGGAGAGACATGATCACCTACGTCAGTAGGCCCGGTACTTGATGATGATGTTATTTGTTTTGATGTTTGTATGTTCTTCATGACATTAAAATTACTTTTTGCCATTCCTAATCTTTTGTTTATTTCAGTTGTACATTTTCCATCACTGGTTATAGTATGTCCAAGGTAGTTGTAGTTCTGAATTGTCTCCAGGTCTATTCCTTCAACTTTGATAACAAATTCATAATAAGTATTTTTTTAAAAATCGATTAACTTGAACACAAATTCAAACAAATCAATAACCTTTCAAAAATAAGGGAATTAATCCGTGGTTTCTTGATGACGTTACCTCCCCTGATCTCTTTGGTAGTGAGATCCGATGTCTAGCCCTCTCGGAGAACAGCAATAAACAGGGGGTCCCGTGTGTAGTCGCGCACGTTAAAGATCCCTTGGCAGTTAAAATTGAAAAGAATAGGCCATAAATATGTGCCGCTGCCAGGGCAAAATTATCAAAATCTCCCAACACCGTGGATCACAGGCCGTGCAACGGAGTTCGTGCATGTGGGTCAGGGTTGTCTCAAGGGCAATATCGGAGAACCTGCGGGTCAGGGTTGTCTCAAGGGCAATATCGGAGAACATGTGGGTCAGGGTTGTCTCAAGGGCAATATCGGAGAACATGTGGGTCAGGGTTGCCTCAAGGGCAATATCGGAGAACATGTGGGTCAGGATTGTTTCAAGGGCAATATCGGAGAACATGTGGGTCAGGGTTGTCTCAAGGGCAATATCGGAGAACCTGCGGGTCAGGGTTGTCTCAAGGGCAATATCGGAGCACATGTGGGTCAGGGTTGTCTCAAGGGCAATATCGGAGAACCTGTGGGTCAGGGTTGTCTCAAGGGCAATATCGGAGCACATGTGGGTCAGGGTTGTCTCAAGGGCAATATCGGAGCACATGTGGGTCAGGGTTGTCTCAAGGGCAATATCGGAGCACATGTGGGTCAGGGTTGTCTCAAGGGCAATATCGGAGCACATGTGGGTCAGGGTTGTCTCAAGGGCAATATCGGAGCACATGTGGGTCAGGGTTGCCTCAAGGGCAATATCGGAGCACATGTGGGTCAGGGTTGTCTCAAGGGCAATATCGGAGAACCTGTGGGTCAGGGTTGTCTCAAGGGCAATATCGGAGCACATGTGGGTCAGGGTTGTCTCAAGGGCAATATCGGAGCACATGTGGGTCAGGGTTGTCTCAAGGGCAATATCGGAGCACATGTGGGTCAGGGTTGTCTCAAGGGCAATATCGGAGCACATGTGGGTCAGGGTTGTCTCAAGGGCAATATCGGAGAACCTGTGGGTCAGGGTTGTCTCAAGGGCAATATCGGAGCACATGTGGGTCAGGGTTGTCTCAAGGGCAATATCGGAGCACATGTGGGTCAGGGTTGTCTCAAGGGCAATATCGGAGCACATGTGGGTCAGGGTTGTCTCAAGGGCAATATCGGAGCACATGTGGGTCAGGGTTGTCTCAAGGGCAATATCGGAGCACATGTGGGTCAGGGTTGTCTCAAGGGCAATATCGGAGCACATGTGGGTCAGGGTTGTCTCAAGGGCAATATCGGAGCACCTGTGGGTCAGGGTTGTCTCAAGGGCAATATCGGAGCACCTGCGGGTTGGATGACGATGATAACAAACAAACAGAAGATGGGAGAGATAAGGCGGCCGATGTGGTCATTGGACAAGATAAGTGAGGAAAACGAGTCAGGCTTCAGTCGGGAATGTTGAAACATGAAGCAGCCATAGCGGGTGAAGTGCTCTGTGTGTTGGCTACAGTACAGGCCGGAGTGAATGAAGTGCTCTGTGTGTTGGCTACAGTATAGGCCGGAGTGAATGAAGTGCTCTGTTGGCTACAGTATAGGCCGGAGTGAATGAAGTGCTCTGTGTGTTGGCTACAGTACAGGCAGGAGTAGGTGAAGTGCTTTGTGTGTTGGCTACAGTACAGGCCGGAGTAGGTGAAGTGCTTTGTGTGTTGGCTACAGTAAAGGCAGGAGTGAGTGAAGTGCTTTGTGTGTTGGCTACAGTACAGGCCGGAGTGAGTGAAGTGCTATGTGTGTTGGCTACAGTACAGGCCGGAGTGGGTGAAGTGCTTTGTGTGTTGGCTACAGTACAGACTTGAGTGAGGGGAGTGCTCTGTGTGCTGGCTACAGTAAAGACCAGAGTGGGTGAAGAGCTTTGTGTGTTGGCTACAGCACAGGCCGGAGTGAGTGAAGTGCTATGTGTGTTGGCTACAGTACCGGCCGGAGTGGGTGAAGTGCTTTGTGTGTTGGCTACAGTACAGACTTGAGTGAGGGGAGTGCTCTGTGTGCTGGCTACAGTACAGACCGGAGTGGGTGAAGTGCTTTGTGTGTTGGCTACAGTACAGGCCGGAGTGGCTGAAGTGCTTTATGCTCTAGCTACAAACTATACCAGAGTGGGTGAAGTGTGTTATGCGATAGCTACAGTCTACACCAGAGTGGGTGAAGTGTTTCTATGCTCTAGCTACAGTCTACACCAGAGTGGGTGAAGTGTTTCTATGCTCTAGCTACAGTCTACACCAGAGTGGGTGAAGTGTTTTATGCTCTAGCTACAGTCTACACCAGAGTGGGTGAAGTGTTTTATGCTCTAACTACAGTCTACACCAGAGTGGGTGAAGTGTTTTAAGCACTAGATACAGTCTACACCAGAGTGGGTGAAGTGTTTTATGCGCTAGATACAGTCTACACCAGAGTGGGTGAAGTGTTTTATGCTCTAGCTACAGTCTACACCAGAGTGGGTGAAGTGTTTTATGCTCTAGCTACAGTCTACACCAGAGTGGGTGAAGTGTTTTATGCTCTAGCTACAGTCTACACCAGAGTGGGTGAAGTGTTTTATGCGCTAGATACAGACTACACCAGAGTGGGTGAACTGTTTTATGCGCTAGATACAGTCTACACCAGAGTGGGTGAAGTGTTTTAAGCGCTAGATACAGTCTACACCAGAGTGGGTGAAGTGTTTTGTGCTCTAGCTACAGTCTACACCAGAGTGGGTGAAGTGTTTTATGCTCTAGCTACAAACTATACCAGAGTGGGTGAAGTGTGTTATGCTCTAGCTACAGTCTACACCAGAGTGAGTGAAGTGTTTTATGCGCTAGATACAGTCTACACCAGAGTGGGTGAAGTGTTTTATGCTCTAGCTACAGTCTACACCAGAGTGGGTGAAGTGTTTTATGCGCTATATACAGTCTACACCAGAGTGGGTGAAGTGTTTCTATGCTCTAGCTACAGTCTACACCAGAGTGGGTGAAGTGTTTCTATGCTCTAGCTACAGTCTACACCAGAGTGGGTGAAGTGTTTTATGCTCTAGCTACAGTCTACACCAGAGTGAGTGAAGTGTTTTATGCGCTAGATACAGTCTACACCAGAATGAGTGAAGTGTTTTATGCGCTAGATACAGTCTACACCAGAGTGGGTGAAGTGTTTTATGCGCTAGATACAGTCTACACCAGAGTGGGTGAAGTGTTTTATGCGCTACATACAGTCTACACCAGAGTGGGTGAAGTGTTTTATGCGCTAGACACAGTCTACACCAGAGTGAGTGAAGTGTTTTATGCTCTAGCTACAGTCTACACCAGAGTGGGTGAAGTGTTTTATGCGCTACATACAGTCTACACCAGAGTGGGTGAAGTGTTTTATGCGCTACATACAGTCTACACCAGAGTGAGTGAAGTGTTTTATGCGCTAGATACAGTCTACACCAGAGCGGATGAGTGTTTTATGCGCTACATACAGTCTACACCAGAGTGGGTGAAGTGTTTTATGCGCTAGATACAGTCTACACCAGAGTGAGTGAAGTGTTTTATGCGCTAGACACAGTCTACACCAGAGTGGGTGAGTGTTTTATGCGCTAGACACAGTCTACATCAGAGTGAGTGAAGTGTTCTATGCGCTAGATACAGTCTACACCAGAGTGAGTGAAGTGTTTTATGCGCTAGACACAGTCTACACCAGAGTGGGTGAGTGTTTTATGCGCTACATACAGTCTACACCAGAGTGGGTGAAGTGTTTTATGCGCTACATACAGTCTACACCAGAGTGAGTGAAGTGTTTTATGCTCTAGCTACAGTCTACACCACAGTGGGTGAAGTGTTTTATGCGCTAGATACAGTCTACACCAGAGTGGGTGAAGTGTTTCTATGCTCTAGCTACAGTCTACACCAGAGTGGGTGAAGTGTTTTATGCGCTACATACAGTCTACACCAGAGTGAGTGAAGTGTTTTATGCGCTAGACACAGTCTACACCAGAGTGGGTGAAGTGTTTTATGCGCTAGATACAGTCTACACCAGAGTGGGTGAAGTGTTTCTATGCTCTAGCTACAGTCTACACCAGAGTGGGTGAAGTGTTTTATGCGCTAGATACAGTCGTCTACACCAGAGATGGTTAAGTGTTTTATGCGCTAGACACAGTCTACACCAGAGTGGGTGAAGTGTTTCTATGCTCTAGCTACAGTCTACACCAGAGTGGGTGAGTGTTTTATGCGCTACATACAGTCTACACCAGAGTGGGTGAAGTGTTTTATGCGCTAGATACAGTCTACACCAGAGTGAGTGAAGTGTTTTATGCTCTAGCTACAGTCTACACCAGAGTGGGTGAAGTGTTTTATGCGCTAGATACAGTCTACACCAGAGTGGGTGAAGTGTTTCTATGCTCTAGCTACAGTCTACACCAGAGTGGGTGAAGTGTTTTATGCGCTACATACAGTCTACACCAGAGTGAGTGAAGTGTTTTATGCGCTAGACACAGTCTACACCAGAGTGGGTGAAGTGTTTTATGCAGCTAGACACAGTCTACACCAGAGTGGGTGAAGTGTTTCTATGCTCTAGCTACAGTCTACACCAGAGTGGGTGAAGTGTTTTATGCGCTACATACAGTCTACACCAGAGTGAGTGAAGTGTTTTATGCGCTAGACACAGTCTACACCAGAGTGGGTGAAGTGTTTTATGCGCTAGATACAGTCTACACCAGAGTGGGTGAAGTGTTTCTATGCTCTAGCTACAGTCTACACCAGAGTGGGTGAAGTGTTTTATGCGCTAGATACAGTCTACACCAGAGAGGGTGAAGTGTTTTATGCGCTAGATACAGTCTACACCAGAGTGGATGAAGTGTTTTATGCGCTACATACAGTCTACACCAGAGTGGGTGAAGTGTTTTATGCGCTACATACAGTCTACACCAGAGTGAGTGAAGTGTTTTATGCGCTAGACACAGTTTACACCAGAGTGGGTGAGTGTTTTATGCGCTACATACAGTCTACACCAGAGTGAGTGAAGTGTTTTATGCGCTAGATACAGTCTACACCAGAGTGAGTGAAGTGTTTTATGCGCTAGATACAGTCTACACCAGAGTGAGTGAAGTGTTTTATGCGCTAGACACAGTCTACACCAGAGTGGGTGAGTGTTTTATGCGCTACATACAGTCTACACCAGAGTGGGTGAAGTGTTTTATGCGCTACATACAGTCTACACCAGAGTGAGTGAAGTGTTTTATGCTCTAGCTACAGTCTACACCAGAGTGGGTGAAGTGTTTTATGCGCTAGATACAGTCTACACCAGAGTGGGTGAAGTGTTTCTATGCTCTAGCTACAGTCTACACCAGAGTGGGTGAAGTGTTTTATGCGCTACATACAGTCTACACCAGAGTGAGTGAAGTGTTTTATGCGCTAGACACAGTCTACACCAGAGTGGGTGAAGTGTTTTATGCGCTACATACAGTCTACACCAGAGTGGGTGAAGTGTTTTATGCGCTAGACACAGTCTACACCAGAGTGAGTGAAGTGTTTTATGCTCTAGCTACAGTCTACACCAGAGTGGGTGAAGTGTTTTATGCGCTACATACAGTCTACACCAGAGTGGGTGAAGTGTTTTATGCGCTACATACAGTCTACACCAGAGTGAGTGAAGTGTTTTATGCGCTAGACACAGTCTACACCAGAGCGGATGAGTGTTTTATGCGCTACATACAGTCTACACCAGAGTGGGTGAAGTGTTTTATGCGCTAGATACAGTCTACACCAGAGTGAGTGAAGTGTTTTATGCGCTAGACACAGTCTACACCAGAGTGGGTGAGTGTTTTATGCGCTAGACACAGTCTACACCAGAGTGAGTGAAGTGTTTTATGCGCTAGATACAGTCTACACCAGAGTGAGTGAAGTGTTTTATGCGCTAGACACAGTCTACACCAGAGTGGGTGAGTGTTTTATGCGCTACATACAGTCTACACCAGAGTGGGTGAAGTGTTTTATGCGCTACATACAGTCTACACCAGAGTGAGTGAAGTGTTTTATGCTCTAGCTACAGTCTACACCAGAGTGGGTGAAGTGTTTTATGCGCTAGATACAGTCTACACCAGAGTGGGTGAAGTGTTTCTATGCTCTAGCTACAGTCTACACCAGAGTGGGTGAAGTGTTTTATGCGCTACATACAGTCTACACCAGAGTGAGTGAAGTGTTTTATGCGCTAGACACAGTCTACACCAGAGTGGGTGAAGTGTTTTATGCGCTAGATACAGTCTACACCAGAGTGGGTGAAGTGTTTCTATGCTCTAGCTACAGTCTACACCAGAGTGGGTGAAGTGTTTTATGCGCTAGATACAGTCTACACCAGAGATGGTTAAGTGTTTTATGCGCTAGATACAGTCTACACCAGAGTGGGTGAGTGTTTTATGCGCTAGACACAGTCTACACCAGAGTGGGTGAAGTGTTTCTATGCTCTAGCTACAGTCTACACCAGAGTGGGTGAGTGTTTTATGCGCTACATACAGTCTACACCAGAGTGGGTGAAGTGTTTTATGCGCTACATACAGTCTACACCAGAGTGAGTGAAGTGTTTTATGCTCTAGCTACAGTCTACACCAGAGTGGGTGAAGTGTTTTATGCGCTAGATACAGTCTACACCAGAGTGGGTGAAGTGTTTCTATGCTCTAGCTACAGTCTACACCAGAGTGGGTGAAGTGTTTTATGCGCTACATACAGTCTACACCAGAGTGAGTGAAGTGTTTTATGCGCTAGACACAGTCTACACCAGAGTGGGTGAAGTGTTTTATGCGCTAGACACAGTCTACACCAGAGTGGGTGAAGTGTTTCTATGCTCTAGCTACAGTCTACACCAGAGTGGGTGAAGTGTTTTATGCGCTACATACAGTCTACACCAGAGTGAGTGAAGTGTTTTATGCGCTAGACACAGTCTACACCAGAGTGCGTGAAGTGTTTTATGCGCTAGATACAGTCTACACCAGAGTGGGTGAAGTGTTTCTATGCTCTAGCTACAGTCTACACCAGAGTGGGTGAAGTGTTTTATGCGCTAGATACAGTCTACACCAGAGTGGGTGAAGTGTTTTATGCGCTAGATACAGTCTACACCAGAGTGGGTGAAGTGTTTTATGCGCTACATACAGTCTACACCAGAGTGGGTGAAGTGTTTTATGCGCTACATACAGTCTACACCAGAGTGAGTGAAGTGTTTTATGCGCTAGACACAGTCTACACCAGAGTGGGTGAGTGTTTTATGCGCTACATACAGTCTACACCAGAGTGAGTGAAGTGTTTTATGCGCTAGATACAGTCTACACCAGAGTGAGTGAAGTGTTTTATGCGCTAGATACAGTCTACACCAGAGTGAGTGAAGTGTTTTATGCGCTAGACACAGTCTACACCAGAGTGGGTGAGTGTTTTATGCGCTACATACAGTCTACACCAGAGTGGGTGAAGTGTTTTATGCGCTACATACAGTCTACACCAGAGTGAGTGAAGTGTTTTATGCTCTAGCTACAGTCTACACCAGAGTGGGTGAAGTGTTTTATGCGCTAGATACAGTCTACACCAGAGATGGTTAAGTGTTTTATGCGCTAGATACAGTCTACACCAGAGTGGGTGAGTGTTTATGCGCTACATACAGTCTACACCAGAGTGGGTGAAGTGTTTTATGCGCTACATACAGTCTACACCAGAGTGAGTGAAGTGTTTTATGCGCTAGACACAGTCTACACCAGAGTGGGTGAAGTGTTTTATGCGCTAGATACAGTCTACACCAGAGTGGGTGAAGTGTTTCTATGCTTTAGCTACAGTCTACACCAGAGTGGGTGAAGTGTTTTATGCGCTACATACAGTCTACACCAGAGTGAGTGAAGTGTTTTATGCGCTAGCTACAGTCTACACCAGAGTGGGTGAAGTGTTTTATGCGCTAGATACAGTCTACACCAGAGTGGGTGAAGTGTTTCTATGCTCTAGCTACAGTCTACACCAGAGTGGGTGAAGTGTTTTATGCGCTACATACAGTCTACACCAGAGTGAGTGAAGTGTTTTATGCGCTAGACACAGTCTACACCAGAGTGGGTGAAGTGTTTTATGCGCTAGATACAGTCTACACCAGAGTGGGTGAAGTGTTTCTATGCTCTAGCTACAGTCTACACCAGAGTGGGTGAAGTGTTTCTATGCTCTAGCTACAGTCTACACCAGAGTGGGTGAAGTGTTTTATGCGCTAGATACAGTCTACACCAGAGTGGGTGAAGTGTTTTATGCGCTACATACAGTCTACACCAGAGTGAGTGAAGTGTTTTATGCGCTAGACACAGTCTACACCAGAGTGAGTGAAGTGTTTTATGCGCTAGACACAGTCTACACCAGAGTGAGTGAAGTGTTTTATGCGCTAGACACAGTCTACACCAGAGTGAGTGAAGTATTTTATGCGCTACATACAGTCTACACCAGAGTGAGTGAAGTGTTTTATGCGCTAGACACAGTCTACACCAGAGTGGGTGAAGTGTTTTATGCGCTAGATACAGTCTACACCAGAGTGGGTGAAGTGTTTCTATGCTCTAGCTACAGTCTACACCAGAGTGGGTGAAGTGTTTTATGCGCTACATACAGTCTACACCAGAGTGAGTGAAGTGTTTTATGCGCTAGACACAGTCTACACCAGAGTGGGTGAAGTGTTTTATGCGCTAGACACAGTCTACACCAGAGTGGGTGAAGTGTTTTATGCGCTAGATACAGTCTACACCAGAGTGGGTGAAGTGTTTTATGCGCTACATACAGTCTACACCAGAGTGAGTGAAGTGTTTTATGCGCTAGATACAGTCTACACCAGAGTGAGTGAAGTGTTTTATGCGCTAGACACAGTCTACACCAGAGTGGGTGAGTGTTTTATGCGCTACATACAGTCTACACCAGAGTGAGTGAAGTGTTTTATGCGCTACATACAGTCTACACCAGAGTGAGTGAAGTGTTTTATGCTCTAGCTACAGTCTACACCAGAGTGGGTGAAGTGTTTTATGCGCTAGATACAGTCTACACCAGAGATGGTTAAGTGTTTTATGCGCTAGATACAGTCTACACCAGAGTGGGTGAGTGTTTTATGCGCTACATACAGTCTACACCAGAGTGGGTGAAGTGTTTTATGCGCTACATACAGTCTACACCAGAGTGAGTGAAGTGTTTTATGCGCTAGACACAGTCTACACCAGAGTGGGTGAAGTGTTTTATGCGCTAGATACAGTCTACACCAGAGTGGGTGAAGTGTTTTTATGCTTTAGCTACAGTCTACACCAGAGTGGGTGAAGTGTTTTATGCGCTACATACAGTCTACACCAGAGTGAGTGAAGTGTTTTATGCGCTAGCTACAGTCTACACCAGAGTGGGTGAAGTGTTTTATGCGCTAGATACAGTCTACACCAGAGTGGGTGAAGTGTTTCTATGCTCTAGCTACAGTCTACACCAGAGTGGGTGAAGTGTTTTATGCGCTACATACAGTCTACACCAGAGTGAGTGAAGTGTTTTATGCGCTAGACACAGTCTACACCAGAGTGGGTGAAGTGTTTTATGCGCTAGATACAGTCTACACCAGAGTGGGTGAAGTGTTTCTATGCTCTAGCTACAGTCTACACCAGAGTGGGTGAAGTGTTTCTATGCTCTAGCTACAGTCTACACCAGAGTGGGTGAAGTGTTTTATGCGCTAGATACAGTCTACACCAGAGTGGGTGAAGTGTTTTATGCGCTACATACAGTCTACACCAGAGTGAGTGAAGTGTTTTATGCGCTAGACACAGTCTACACCAGAGTGGGTGAAGTGTTTTATGCGCTAGACACAGTCTACACCAGAGTGAGTGAAGTGTTTTATGCGCTAGACACAGTCTACACCAGAGTGAGTGAAGTATTTTATGCGCTACATACAGTCTACACCAGAGTGAGTGAAGTGTTTTATGCGCTAGACACAGTCTACACCAGAGTGGGTGAAGTGTTTTATGCGCTAGATACAGTCTACACCAGAGTGGGTGAAGTGTTTCTATGCTCTAGCTACAGTCTACACCAGAGTGGGTGAAGTGTTTTATGCGCTACATACAGTCTACACCAGAGTGAGTGAAGTGTTTTATGCGCTAGACACAGTCTACACCAGAGTGGGTGAAGTGTTTTATGCGCTAGACACAGTCTACACCAGAGTGGGTGAAGTGTTTTATGCGCTAGATACAGTCTACACCAGAGTGGGTGAAGTGTTTTATGCGCTAGATACAGTCTACACCAGAGTGAGTGAAGTGTTTTATGCGCTAGACACAGTCTACACCAGAGTGGGTGAAGTGTTTTATGCGCTAGACACAGTCTACACCAGAGTGGGTGAAGTGTTTTATGCTCTAGATACAGTCTACACCAGAGTGGGTGAAGTGTTTTATGCGCTAGATACAGTCTACACCAGAGTGAGTGAAGTGTTTTATGCGCTAGATACAGTCCAGAATGGTCCACATCCGAGTTATGGGTTGCTCTAAGCGGGCGACTATTTTCTGGTTCACTTAGCCTCCTGATGTGTTTTCTTTTAAAGTGAGGCGGCCTGATGTGATGCTATCGATTACATCAAGCACGACACGTGTTGATGGTTATGAGAAATGTACTCTCTTGTCCTTACTTTCTAGCACATGTGGTCAAGCAAATCTGATAGCTACGATTGCTGGCGACATATGTCGTGACCACCATGACAGCCAACATTTGCTAGTAAACTTGTTTGGACCAACAAGACAGCCAACATTTGCTAGTAAACTTGTTTGGACCACCAAGACAGCCAACATTTGCTAGTAAACTTGTTTGGACCAACAACACAGCCAACATTTTCTAGTAAACTTGTTTGGACCACCAAGACAGCCAACATTTGCTAGTAAACTTCTTTGGACCACCAACACAGCCAACATTTGCTAGTAAACTTCTTTGGACCAACAAGACAGCCAACATTTGCTAGTAAACTTGTTTGGACCACTAAGACAGCCAACATTTGCTAGTAAACTTGTTTGGACCACCAAGACAGCCAACATTTGCTAGTAAACTTCTTTGGACCACCAAGACAGCCAACATTTGCTAGTAAACTTCTTTGGACCACCAAGACAGCCAACATTTGCTAGTAAACTTCTTTGGACCAACAAGACAGCCAACATTTGCTAGTAAACTTGTTTGGACCACCAAGGCAGCCAACATTTGCTAGTAAACCTCTTTGGACCACCATGATAGCCAACATTTGCTAGTAAACTTCTTTGGACCAACAAGACAGCCAACATTTGCTAGTAAACTTCTTTGGACCAACAAGACAGCCAACATTTGCTAGTAAACTTCTTTGGACCACCATGATAGCCAACATTTGCTAGTAAACTTCTTTGGACCACCTTGATAGCCAACATTTGCTAGTAAACTTCATGATAACAATGAGTAAAGTCTGTCTTCTATCTTCACAATAACAATGACTAAAGTCTGTCTTCTATCTTCATGATAACAATGAGTAAAGTCTGTCTTCTATCTTCATGATAACAATGAGTAAAGTCTGTCTTCTATCTTCACAATAACAATGAGTTAAGACTGTCTTCTATCTTCACAATAACAATGAGTTAAGTCTGTCTTCTATCTTCACAATAACAATGAGTTCATTCTGTCTTCTATCTTCACAATAACAATGAGTAAAGTCTGTCTTCTATCCTCACAATAACAATGAGTAAAGTCTGTCTTCCATCCTCACAATAACAATGAGTAAAGTCTGTCTTCTATTCTCACAATAACAATGAGTAAAGTCTGTCTTCTATCTTCATGATAACAGTGAGTAAAGTCTGTCTTCTATTTTCACGACAACAACGAGTAAAGTATATCTTCTATCTTCACGATAACAATGAGTAAAGTCTGTCTTCTATCTTCACAATAACAATGAGTAAAGTCTGCCTTATATCTTCACAATAACAATGAGTAAAGTCTGTCTTCTATCCTCACAATAACAATGAGTTAAGTCTGTCTTCTATCCTCACAATAACAATGAGTAAAGTCTGTCTTCTATCCTCACAATAACAATGAGTAAAGTCTGTCTTCTATCCTCACAATAACAATGAGTAAAGTCTGCCTGATATCTTCACAATAACAATGAGTAAAGTCTGTCTTCTATCCTCACAATAACAATGAGTTAAGTTGGTCTTCTATCCTCACAATAACAATGAGCAAAGCCTGTCTTCTATCTTCACAATAACAATGAGTTAAGTTGGTCTTCTATCCTCACAATAACAATGAGTAAAGTCTGTCTTCTATCTTCATGATAACAATGAGCAAAGCCTGTCTTCTATCTTCACAATAACAATGAGTTAAGTCTGTCTTCTATCCTCACAATAACAATGAGTAAAGTCTGTCTTCTATCTTCATGATAACAATGAGTAAAGTCTGCCTTATATCTTCACAATAACAATGAGTAAAGTCTGTCTTCTATCCTCACAATAACAATGAGTAAAGTCTGCCTTGTATCTTCACAATAACAATGAGTAAAGTCTGTCTTCTATCCTCACAATAACAATGAGCAAAGTCTGTCTTCTATCTTCATGATAACAATGAGTAAAGTCTGTCTTCTATCCTCACAATAACAATGAGTAAAGTCTGTCTTCTATCCTCACAATAACAATGAGTAAAGTCTGCCTTATATCTTCACAATAACAATGAGTAAAGTCTGTCTTCTATCCTCACAATAACAATGAGTAAAGTCTGTCTTCTATCCTCACAATAACAATGAGTTAAGTTGGTCTTCTATCCTCACAATAACAATGAGCAAAGCCTGTCTTCTATCTTCACAATAACAATGAGTAAAGTCTGTCCTCTATCCTCACAATAACAATGAGTAAAGTCTGTCTTCTATCTTCATGATAACAATGAGTAAAGTCTGTCTTCTATCCTCATAATAACAATGAGTAAAGTCTGTCTTCTATCCTCACAATAACAATGAGTAAAGTCTGTCTTCTATCCTCACAATAACAATGAGTAAAGTCTGTCTTCTATTCTCACAATAACAATGAGTAAAGTATATCTTCTATCTTCATGATAACAATGAGTAAAGTCTGTCTTCTATCCTCACAATAACAATGAGTAAAGTCTGTCTTCTATCCTCACAATAACAATGAGTAAAGTCTGCCTTATATCTTCACAATAACAATGAGTAAAGTCTGTTTTCTATCCTCACAATAACAATGAGTAAAGTCTGTCTTCTATTCTCACAATAACAATGAGTAAAGTATATCTTCTATCTTCATGATAACAATGAGTAAAGTCTGTCTTCTATCTTCATGATAACAATGAGTAAAGTCTGTCTTCTATCCTCACAATAACAATGAGTAAATTCTGTCTTCTATCCTCACAATAACAATAAGTAAAATCTGCCTTATATCTTCACAATAACAATGAGTAAAGTCTGTCTTCTATCCTCACAATAACAATGAGTAAAGTCTGTCTTCTATCTTCATGATAACAATGAGTAAAGTCTGTCTTCTATCCTCACAATAACAATGAGTAAAGTCTGTCTTCTATCCTCACAATAACAATGAGTAAAGTCTGTCTTCTATTCTCACAATAACAATGAGTAAAGTCTGTCTTCTATCCTCACAATAACAATGAGTTAAGTTGGTCTTCTATCCTCACAATAACAATGAGTATAGTCTGTCTTCTATTCTCACAATAACAATGAGTAAAGTCTGACAATAACAATGAGTAAAGTATATCTTCTATCTTCACGATAACAATGAGTAAAGTATGTCTTCTATCTTCACAATAACAATGAGTAAAGTATATCTTCTATCTTCACAATAACAATGAGTAAAGTCTGTCTTCTATCTTCACGATAACAATGAGTAAAGTCTGTCCTCTATCTTCACGATAACAATGAGCAAAGTATATCTTCTATCTTCATAATAACAATGAGTAAAGTATATCTTCTATCTTCATAATAACAATGAGTAAAGTCTGTCTTCTATCTTCACAATAACAATGAGTAAAGTCTGTCTTCTATTTTCACGATAACAATGAGTAAAGTATATCTTCTATCTTCATGATAACAATGAGTAAAGTCTGTCTTCTATCTTCACGATAACAATGAGTAAAGTATATCTTCTATCTTCATGATAGCAATGAGTAAAGTATATCTTCTATCTTCATGATAACAATGATTACAGTATATCTTCTATCTTCATGATAACAATGAGTAAAGTATATCTTCTATCTTCACGATAACAATGAGTAAAGTATATCTTCTATCTTCACGATAACAATGAGTAAAGTATATCTTCTATCTTCATGATAACAATGAGTAAAGTATATCTTCTAACTTCACGATAACAATGAGTAAAGTATATCTTCTATCTTCACGATAACAATGAGTAAAGTATATCTTCTATCTTCACGATAACAATGAGTAAAGTATATCTTCTATCTTCACGATAACAATGAGTAAAGTATATCTTCTATCTTCACTAGCTAACAAAAAGTAATTGTAACAAGTTGACCCCAGTCCGAGATGAAATAAGTCACATACGATCACACTCAGGTGACTCCCTTGTTTGAAGCTGTTTGTACATCGGTTGGTCTCTGATGTCACGGTAATCGTTGCCTCAATCTACTCTAAGTACGTCGTACTTCATCATCATCAACATCATCACTATCACCATCATCAACAACATCATCACCTTTATCATCATCACTATCATCGTCAACATCATCACCTTTATCATCATCACTATCATCGTCAACATCATCACCTTTATCATCATCACTATCATCATCATCACTATCATCGTCAACATCACCATCAATATCATCATCACTATCATCGTCAACATCACCATCAATATCATCATCACTATCATCAACAACATCATCATCTTATCATCACTATCATCGTCAACATCATCACCTTTATCATCATCACTATCATCATCATCACTATCATCGTCAACATCATCACCTTTATCATCATCACTATCATCATCATCACTATCATCGTCAACATCACCATCAATATCATCATCACCATGCATGTACCGTGCCTGCAAACGTAGGTGATCATGCCCATCCACAACTTTCGATCACTACAGTTATTTATCATTTCTGTTGTTGACCTTCTGCCAGGCCATTCTCTTAAGCTGTCTGGTATCTTTTCTCTTTGCTTCCCTCTATCTCTTCGTCCCTCAATTTCCCCAGTTGTTACAATATATTCCAGCTGTTCTCTTCTCATTACATGGCCAAAAAATGATGATTGCTTCTTCCTAATATTGGCTCTTTTTTGCTTTTCGCCTGTTTCAGAACATTTCCATTACTCTTCTTAGCTGTCCTTGGTATTCTCAACGTTCTTCTGTAAAACCACATTTCTACAGCCTCCAGTGATTTTCTTGTCTGTTTTCCTATAGTCCATGATTCGCATCCATATGTTAAGACTGGCTCTACATAACATTAAAGAACTCTTTTTCTTGTTTCTATTGACAAAAATAGATTGCATAGTATCTTCCTCTTTTTTTTTTTTTTTTTTTGGAAAACTGCTTTTGCCTGAGCCATTCTATATCTCACCTCTGTTGTACATCTTCCGTCTGATGTTCCCAGATATTTAAATTCATTTACCTGTTTTAATATTGGTCCACTTGTCTTTATTGTGCACCGAGGTGATGTCTTTTTCTTTGTTGTTACCATTACTTCTGTCTTTTTGCTATTAAGGCTGAGTCCTTTATTTTTGCTTTCTTTCGCTATAATGTCCAACATTTCTTGTAACTCATTTTCACTCTTAGTGATTAAGACTATCATCAACAAACTTTAGATTATTGATATTTATTTGATATTTCGTACTTCAGAGACACCATCAACAAACTAAAAGATTACCTGTTGTGATGTTTGAGAATACACATTTCACATGGGCAAATAGATCGATACAATCATACAGGTAAGTCAATGAAGAAATATACACCCGAAGGAGTAGAATCGATCCGACAGAGAAATCACCAACACAACCGATCAATAACTCAACAACGCCGACTAAGGACAACCAGAGCGCTGAAGCTTCGGTTCAACGGGTCAGAGGCGATCACATTGTGGCAGGCGAGGCGTGCAGTAGAGCCTAGCCGACCTGGGCCTGCCAGTCACGATGGATCGACAGCTGGGACCGCCCCCAGAGTCACGAGAAGACGGGTTGGATCGTCTTAAACGTTCACGTGCTGGAGAGGGCGCTGCCAGCATCCCAGTACGTGGGAACTCTGCGAACATGGGAATCTCTGCTGCCTCTACGCCACGTGGTCAGTCAATCCGGCTACGACTGTCGCTAAATGAAGAAACACACGAGGCACAGTAGGTTTAGTCGCTAAATGAAGAAACACACGAGGCACGGTAGGTTTAGTCGCTAAATGAAGAAACACACGAGGCACAGTAGGTTTAGTCGCTAAATGAAGAAACACACGAGGCACGGTAGGTTTAGTCGCTAAATGAAGAAACACACGAGGCACAGTAGGTTTAGTCGCTAAATGAAGAAACACACGAGGCACAGTAGGTTTAGTCGCTAAATGAAGAAACACATGAGGCACAGTAGGTTTAGTCGCTAAATGCGACCAAACGTGAGAATAAATGCTTAACAATTAGGACAACTATTCAACCACGAGGACAACTGTTCAACTATTCAACCACGAGAACAACTGTTCAACAACTCAACCACGAGAACAACTGTTCAACTATTCAACAGCGAGGACAACTGTTCAACTATTCAACCACGAGGACAACTGTTCAACTATCAAGGCAACTAATAAACTATATCACCAAACTGATGACACGAAGCCTAACAGTGGCAGACATTATATCACCAAACTGATGACACGAAGCCTAACAGTGGCAGACATTATATCACCAAACTGATGACACGAAGCCTAACAATGGCAAACATTATATCACCAAACTGATGACACGAAGCCTAGCAATGGCAGACATTATATCACCAAACTGATGACACGAAGCCTAACAGTGGTAGACATTATATCACCAAACTGATGACACGAAGCCTAACAGTGGTAGACATTATATCACCAAACTGATGACACGAAGCCTAACAGTGGTAGACATTATATCACCAAACTGATGACACGAAGCCTAACAGTGGTAGACATTATATCACCAAACTGATGTCACGAAGCCTAACAATGGCAGACATTATATCACCAAACTGATGACACGAAGCCTAACAGTGGCAGACATTATATCACCAAACTGATGACACGAAGCCTAACAATGGCAGACATTATATCACCAAACTGATGACACGAAGCCTAACAGTGGCAGACATTATATCACCAAACTGATGACACGAAGCCTAACAGTGGCAGACATTATATCACCAAACTGATGACACGAAGCCTAACAGTGGCAGACATTATATCACCAAACTGATGACACGAAGCCTAACAGTGGCAGACATTATATCACCAAACTGATGACACGAAGCCTAACAGTGGCAGACATTATATCACCAAACTGATGACACGAAGCCTAACAGTGGCAGACATTATATCACCAAACTGATGACACGAAGCCTAACAGTGGCAGACATTATATCACCAAACTGATGACACGAAGCCTAACAATGGCAGACATTATATCACCAAACTGATGACACGAAGCCTAACAATGGCAGACATTATATCACCAAACTGATGACACGAAGCCTAACAATGGCAGACATTATATCACCAAACTGATGACACGAAGCCTAACAATGGCAGACATTATATCACCAAACTGAAGACACGAAGCCTAACAGTGGTAGACATTATATCACCAAACTGAAGACACGAAGCCTAACAGTGTTAGACATTATATCACCAAACTGATGACACGAAGCCTAACAATGGCAGACATTATATCACCAAACTGAAGACACGAAGCCTAACAGTGGCAGACATTATATCACCAAACTGATGACACGAAGCCTAACAATGGCAGACATTATATCACCAAACTGAAGACACGAAGCCTAACAGTGGTAGACATTATATCACCAAACTGATGACACGAAGCCTAACAATGGCAGACATTATATCACCAAACTGATGACACGAAGCCTAACAATGGCAGACATTATATCACCAAACTGATGACACGAAGCCTAACAATGGCAGACATTATATCACCAAACTGATGACACGAAGCCTAACAGTGGCAGACATTATATCACCAAACTGATGACACGAAGCCTAACAATGGCAGACATTATATCACCAAACTGATGACACGAAGCCTAACAGTGGCAGACATTATATCACCAAACTGATGACACGAAGCCTAACAATGGCAGACATTATATCACCAAACTGATGACACGAAGCCTAACAATGGCAGACATTATATCACCAAACTGATGACACGAAGCCTAACAATGGCAGACATTATATCACCAAACTGATGACACGAAGCCTAACAATGGCAGACATTATATCACCAAACTGATGACACGAAGCCTAACAGTGGTAGACATTATATCACCAAACTGATGACACGAAGCCTAATAGTCATAGACATTATATGATGATGACACGATGCCTAACAGTGATAGACATTATATGATGATGACACGAAGCCTAACAGTGGTAGACATTATATGATGATGACACGAAGCCTAACAGTGGTAGACATTATTTGATGATGACACGAAGCCTAACAGTGATAGACATTATATGATGATGACACGTAGCCTAACAATGGCAGACATTATATCACCAAACTGATGACACGAAGCCTAACAATGGCAGACATTATATCACCAAACTGATGACACGAAGCCTAACAGTGGCAGACATTATATCACCAAACTGATGACACGAAGCCTAATAGTCATAGACATTATATGATGATGACACGATGCCTAACAGTGATAGACATTATATGATGATGACACGAAGCCTAACAGTGGTAGACATTATATGATGATGACACGAAGCCTAACAGTGGTAGACATTATTTGATGATGACACGAAGCCTAACAGTGATAGACATTATATGATGATGACACGTAGCCTAACAATGGCAGACATTATATCACCAAACTGATGACACGAAGCCTAACAATGGCAGACATTATATCACCAAACTGATGACACGAAGCCTAACAGTGGCAGACATTATATCACCAAACTGATGACACGAAGCCTAATAGTGATAGACATTATATGATGATGACACGAAGCCTAACAGTGGTAGACATTATATGATGATGACACGAAGCCTAACAGTGGTAGACATTATTTGATGATGACACGAAGCCTAACAGTGTTAGACATTATTTGATGATGACACGAAGCCTAACAGTGATAGACATTATATGATGATGACACGAAGCCTAACAGTGATAGACATTATATGATGATGACACGAAGCCTAACAGTGGTAGACATTATATGATGATGACACGAAGACTAACAGTGGTAGACATTATATGATGATGACACGAAGCCTAACAGTGGTAGACATTATATGATGATGACACGAAGACTAACAGTGGTAGACATTATATGATGATGACACGTTGCCTAACAGTGGTAGACATTATATGATGATGACACGAAGACTAACAGTGATAGACATTATATGATGATGACACGTTGCCTAACAGTGGTAGACATTATATGATGATGACACGAAGACTAACAGTGGTAGACATTATATGATGATGACACGAAGACTAACAGTGGTAGACATTATATGATGATGACACGAAGACTAACAGTGGTAGACATTATATGATGATGACACGAAGCCTAACAGTGATAGACATTATATGATGATGACACGTAGCCTAACAATGATAGACATTATATGATGATGACACGAAGCCTAACAGTGATAGACATTATTTGATATTTTCAAACTCTCATAGACGACATACACGTTAGTGGCTTTCTAAAATTGGCTCTTTAACGCGCTCAAAGTGCACACATGGACTAAGAGGTTTGGCTGATCACCTAAACTTTCTCATGTATTGTCACACTCGACAGGAAAAGTAGGGAACAGAACCCGGCCGTGGTTAATGCTGAGGTCAACGGTCTCATCTGCGATAACACCGATGAGAAAGATGCAGTCATCTATACAGACGGATCTGTAAGACGAAACCAAAGGAGTGCATGGGCATTTACAGCACGCTCAGCAGGCAGAATAGTCAAGGAAGATAGTGGTGCATACGTCATGACCATGAGTAGCATGACAATGGAGGTGATAGCAGTAACCAAGGCATTCAAATGGTTAGAGTCACAAGACTACATCCACGCATGTATACTGAGTTATTCGATGAGCATGATAAGAAAAGTGGAGGCGGGCTTTGTACGCATGCAATGGGTAGAGTCGTTGCAGAAATCCAAAATAAGTAAGGTCACCTTTGTCTATGTCCCTAGACATGCGGGAGTACGGGGAAATGAAAAAGCGGACAGGTTGGCTAGCTGTGCTGTCGTTGAGGACGGGCAACCAATGGATCGGGCGGACATCATCAATGCCCTCCGAGATGTGGGAAGAGCACAGGACTTCGACAAACACAGATCCACGTCACTTCTTCGGATGATGGAAATGGGAGTTAAGATGGGCACAGCCAGAAATGAGAAACTTAGTGGCCGTGTAAGAAGACTTATCAACCAACATAGAACTGGAGTCGTCAGTCGCTGGACACTGAGGGAATTGCTGAGGAGGGGATCTGAGCACCTATGGACATGTTCGGAGTGCAATGATGATGACCCGCAAATAACTCAATATCTCAATAACTCAATAATTCAATAACTCAATAATTCAATAACTCAATAATTCAATAACTCAATATCTCAATAACTCAATAATTCAATAACTCAATAACTCAATAACTCAATAACTCAATAATTCAATAACTCAATAACTCAATAACTCAATAACTCAATAACCTAAACGATCATTAGACCCACGATCTGATTCATCGAGTGGAGGCTGAGGGTTGCTAACCTCAACACGAGAACAGGTTCCAGCGGGTCACGTAAAATAGTATGGATTCAATGTGATCCTTATCACTGGGGCAAATGAGGGCTTGTCATGGACACGGTGCTAATTATTTCACAACAGACATTATAGGGGCATACAGCGGGGGGGGGGGGGTAGGGAGCAGTGGCGTAGTCAGGGGGTGGTCAGCGTCCGGGGCAGGTATGTAAGTTAACTGAGTCCAGGGCAAGGAAAGTATGAGGTTGGCTGAGGTCAAGGTGAGGCAGGTATGAGGTTGGCTGAGGTTAAGGTGAGGCAGGTATGAGGTTGGCTGAGGTCAAAGTGAGGCAGGTATGAGGTTGATTGAGGTTAAGGTGAGGCAGGTGGGTAGGTTTTATGTTTGTAGAATTGGGTGGGTAGAGCTGGTACACGTTGAGTGACACAATGGCATCTATTGTGTTGAACTGATCAACTTGGGGCGGGTGTAGTTGGGACACGTTGAGTGACACAATGGCATCTATTGTGTTGAACTGATCAACTTGGGGCGGGTGTAGTGGGTACACGTTGAGTGTGACAATGACAACTATTGTGTTGAACTGGGCAGCAGAGAGTTACCGAGGTAGTTGTATGTAGGCACGTGGATGTCGTCGAAGGCTGGCTGCCATGAAGCAACATCTGGCTTTTTATGGTTTTCTCTGCAAACAATTAGTCTCAATGTTGCACTAACAAACCGACTACACTATATGACGCTCATTCTATAACTCATTCACTTACTGACGTATTAACTAACTCATTCATTCATTCATTAACTCACTAAAACCCTCACTTACTAACTAAATAATTCACTATATCTCTCACCCATTTATGCTTTCATTTACTCATACCATAACTCCTTTATTAACTCACACATTCACTAACTCATCAATTCATTAACTCACTCATTAATGTACTAGCTACTTCATTCACTAATGCACTAATTCATTAACTCACACTTAACTTGACCCACTAATTCACACACCCACTCATGCACTAATTAACCCATTTACTAACTCATTCATTGACTAACTTACTCATTCACTACCACACTCATATACTAACTCACTCACTCATTCACTATCTCACTCATTAACTAACTCATTAACTAACTAACTCACTAATTAACTAACTCACTGAATGACTAACCCACTAATTCACTCACCCACTCTTCCACTAATTCACTCATTCATTTACTAACTCTTTTATTCACTAACTCACTCATTCATTATAACATTCATAAGTTAACTCACTCACTCATTCACTACCTCACTTATTAAATAACTCACTCATGCACCCACTCACCATTTCACTAACTCATGCGCTCACCCATTCTTTATCTCACTCAATCACTAACTCGCGCATTCACTAACTCAATCATTTATTAATTCACTAACTCATTCATTCACTAACTATCTCACTCATTCACTAACTCACTCATTCACTAACTCACTCATTCACTCACGCATGCACTAATCCACTCACTCGCATATCCACTAATTCATTCACTAACACACTCATTCATTAACTCGCGCATTCACTAACTCACTCATTCACTAACTCACTCATTCAGTAACTCACTCATTCACTAACTCATTCATTCACTAACTCACTCGTTCACTAACCCACTTATTCACTAATTCACTCACTCATGCACTAATCCACTCACTCGCATATCCACTAATTCATTCACTAACACACTCATTCACTAACTCGCGCATTCACTAACTCACTCATTCAATAACGGACACATTCCCTCTTTCATGCGCTCACGCATTCATTTACAATCTCTCTCATTCACTCACTCACTCTCTAACTCATCCATTCACTAATTCACTCACTAACTCATTCACAAACTCACTCATTTACTCACACATACACTTACTTAATCATTCAATTCACTCTCTCATTCACTAATTCACTCATTTACTAACTCACTCATTCACTCACTCTTTCATTCACTAACTTACTCATTGACTAACTCTCTCATTCACTAACTCACACTTTTACTCACTCTCATTCACTAACTCACTCATTCACTAATTCACTCACTCTCTCATTCAATCACTCTCTCATTCACTAACTCACTCATTCACTCTCTCATTCGCTAACTCTCTCATTCACTATGTCACTCATTTACTAACTCACTCATTCACTAACTCACTCACTCTCTAATTCACTATAACTCACTCTTTTACTCACACGTGCACTCACTCACTAACTCATCTCCCTGCACCGCAGAACTCTTGCACTTACTTCTCACTACGTCATCATTCACGTGCTGGCTCTCCCAAACATTCACTCGTCCATCCAGTCACTCTCGCCCACTCCCACTCCGTACTGTCCACTCACTCTCTCACCCACTCCCCTCACTTAATACATACAAAACGCTCTTTGTCTTGCAACATTTCCTGCCACCAGCCAACTTTCTCCAGTCTTCAAAGGAAACAATCTCCAGGCAGCGCGATCCACAGCCCACCCTTCCCTTCTTCATTAAACTGCTTCCCTCCAGCCCTCACCCACCGAAAGAGCACTCGAGACCGCCTCGTGTTATGATAGGCCCGAGAGGAAACTTTCAAATGTTTACCTATCCAGCGCGCGCCAAATGGCAAAACCTGACGGCGATGGGAAACACTGGCCGGGCCGACTATATGATGATGATGTGTGACGATAAGTGGTAGCAATGGGGGTAGGGGGGGGGGGCACGGGCCGGGGAGACGATATGATGATGATGTGTGACGATAAGTGGTAGCAATGACGGGGAAATAACGAGGGTATGGGGGAGGGGGGTTGGTGTAAAGTCCAAAGTGAGTGCGTGTGATAGTGAGCTGGTGTGCATGTGTGTGTTTGTTATTAGTGGAGGTGTGTTAAAGGAGGAAACGAACTTTCAACACAAACATCTTTAGATAGACGATCAGACAGACAGACAGACAGACAGACAGACAGACAGACAGACAGACAGACAGACAGACAGACAGACAGACAGACAGACAGACAGACAGATAGATAGATAGATAGATAGATAGATAGATAGATAGATAGATAGATAGATAGATAGATAGATAGATAGATAGATAGATAGATAGATAGGCAGATAGCCCTATCAGATAAGTCTTTTGCTCTTCTGTGGACCTCTCCTGCTGTTATGTTTCCTAATATTTCTAATATTCCATCAATCCATCTTTTGCTGTTGACCTCTGCTGCTGTTATGCAGTGACGTATTCTCTATGCTACCGCAGCTACCGCCGGTAGCCTGAACATATTAACGAAATACAAAAGGAAATGATAATTTATTATATATTTTTTTCATAATTATATTACAAATGTTCGAATATTCTCTTACACATTTCGTAGGCCAATATGATTTATTTGCTTTGCATTTATTAAAGCAAGGTTTTCCTATAGTCATTATAACTTTTGTGAATGAAACAGAAACTACACTAAGCTAGTTCATGAAACCGCTAATAGGCAGCGGTAAAGTTCTGTTCTCTCCGACTTAGAATTGACATTCAAAAATTCCCGTAAAAATAATACGGCGAGAACTGCCTATTCAAAATGTGGTTTTATGGGTTATTTTTAGCTCTAGCCAATCAGAAACGTCAAAAAGTGAAAGTGAAACTATGTCTCATTACCGGAACTTATTAATCTATTTATAACTGCGTTATGCGCATCAGGATATGTAGAAAGAACTTTTTCTGCTCTCAAGAGAGTCAAATCTTATTGTCGCTCAACTCAGACACAAGAACGCTTATCTGGTTTGACATTAATGTCCATTGAGAAATCATTCCTTCAGAAACGTAGAAACCAACCCAACAGTACTTTCAATGACAAAGACATTTTCGTCCCAAACAAGACGGTTAGAGTTTAAAATGTAGTGGTGTCATTAATTCAGCGGTAGCCCAGACCCCAAAACCAGTATACGCCACTGTGTTATGTTTCCTAATGTTTCTAATATTCCATCAGTCCATCATTTGTTCTTCTCTTGGTCTCTGCTGCTGTTATGTTTCCTAATGTTTCTATTATATTCCATCAGTCCATCATTTGTTCTTCTCTTGGTCTCTGCTGCTGTTATGTTTCCTAATGTTTCTATTATATTCCATCAGTCCATCATTTGTTCTTCTCTTGGTCTCTGCTGCTGTTATGTTTCCTAATGTTTCTATTATATTCCATCAGTCCATCATTTGTTCTTCTCTTGGTCTCTGTTACTGTTATGTTTCCTAATGTTTCTATTATATTTCATCAGTCCATGTTTCTCGTCGTCATACTTGAAGAAGAACAGACAAGAACTTGAGACTTTAATTTGAGAAAGTAAAACGAGAAGAGAGCCAGCATCTGATACAATCTGTGAGAGGCAATTGTTTGTGGATTTTTCTGGAGAAATGGCTTCAGTCAGCAAAAAGCAGTTGGTAGGCGTCCGTGTCTTGGAGGTAGAACTCGGTACAACAACCACAAGATCGGGGGATCAAACCCCGGTTGGTAAGGAAATCACGATCCAAGGATTACCGTCCCCAGCGACTGACCACCAGAAGGCAGTGGCAAACCACTGACGTGTAACGGGTGGACAACACAGCCACAACAGGCTGGGGTGATAGCAACGTGCTGGGGCGATAGCAACATGCTGGGATAATAGCAACATGCTGGGGTGACAGCAATATGCAGGGGTGATAGCAACATGCTGGGATGACAGCAACATGCTGGGGTGATAGAAACGTGCTGGGCGATAGCAACATGTTGGGGTGATAGCAACATGCTGGGGTGATAGCAACATGCTGGGGTGATAGCAAAATACTGGGGTGATAGCAACATGCTGGGGTGATAGCAACATGATGGAGTGATAGCAATACGCTGGGGTGATAGCAACATGCTGGGGTGATAGCAACATGATGGAGTGATAGCAATACGCTGGGGTGATAGCAACATGCTCGGGTGATAGCAACATGCTGGAGTGATAGCAACGTGCTGGGGTGATATCAATATGCTGGGATAATAGCAATATGCTGGGCGTTAGCAACATGCTGGGGTGAAAACAACATGCTGGGGTGATAGCAATACGCTGGGGTGATAGCAACATGCTGGGGTGATAGCAACATGCTGGGGTGATAGCAATATGTTGGGGTGATAGTAATATGCTGGGGCGATAGTAATATGCTGGGGCGATAACAACATGCTGGGGTGATAGCAACATGCTGGGGTGATAGCAATATGATGAGGTGATAGCAATATGCTGGGGTGATAGCAATATGCTGGGGTGATAGCAACGTGCTGGGGTGATAGCATCGCGCTGTGTGATAGCATCATGCTGGGATGATAGCAATATGCTGGGTGATAGCAACATGCTGTGTGAAAGCAACATGCTGGGGTGATAGCAAAATGCTGGGGAGATAGCAACATGCTGGGTGATAGCAACATGCTGGGGTGAAAGCAACATGCTGGGGTGATAGCAAAAATGCTGGGGTGATAGCAACATGCTGGGGTGATAGCACCATGATGGAGTGATAGCAACATGCTGGAGTGATAGCAACATGATGGAGTGATAGCAATACGCTTGGGTGATAGCAACATGCTGGTGTGATAGCAACATGCTGGGGTGATAGCAATATGCTGGGGTGATAGCAACATACTGGGTGATAGCAACATGCTGGGGTGATAGCAACATGATTTGGGTTATAGCAACATGATGAGGTGATAGCAACATGCTAGAGTGATAGCAACGTGCTGGGGTGATAGCAATACGCTGGGATGATAGCAATATGCTGGGTGATAGCAACATGCTGGTGTGAAAGCAACATGCTGGTGTGATAGTAAAATGCTGGGAGATAGCAACATGATTGGGTGATAGCAACATGCTGGGGTGATAGAAACGTGCTGGGGTGACAACCAAATGCTTGGGTGATAGCAACATGTGGAGTGATAGCAACATGATGGAGTGATTGCAATACGCAGGGGTGATAGCAACATGCTGGGGTGATAGCAACATGATGGAGTGATAGCAATACGCTTGGGTGATAGCAACATGCTGGTGTGATAACAACATGCTGGAGTGATAGCAACGTGCTGGGGTGATAGCAACATGTTGAGGTGATAGCAACATGCTGGGGTGATAGCAATATGTTGAGGTGATAGCAACATGCTGGGGTGATAGCAATATGCTGGGGTGTTAACAACATGCTTGGTGATAGCAACATGCTGGGGTGATAGCAATATGCTGGGGTGATAGCAACATACGGGGTGATAGCAACATTCTGGGGTGATAGCAACATGCTGGGGTGATAGCAACATGATGAGGTGATAGCAATATGCTGGGGTGATAGCAATAAGCTGGGGAGATTGCAACGTGCTGGGTGATAGCAACATGCTGGGGTGATAGCAACATGCTGGGGTTATTGCAACATGCTGGGGTGATAGCAAAATGCTGGGGTGATAGCAACATGCTGGGGTGATAGCAACATGATGAGTGATAGCAATACGCTGGGGTGATAGCAATATGATGGAGTGATAGCAATACGCTGGGGTGATAGCAACATGCTGGGGTGATAGCAACATGCTGGAGTGATAGCAACGTGCTGGGGTGATATCAATATGCTGGGATAATAGCAATATGCTGGGTGATAGCAACATGCTGGGGTGAAAGCAACATGCTGGGGTGAAAGCAATACGGTGGGGTAATAGCAACATGCTGGGGTGATAGCAATATGCTGGGGTGATAGTAATATGCTGGGCGATAGTAATATGCTGGGGCGATAACAACATGCTGGGGTGATAGCAACGTGCTGTGGTGATAGCAATATGCTGGGGTGATAGCAATATGCTAGGGTGATAGGAACGTGCTGGGGTGATAGCAAAATGCCGGAGTGCTAGCAACGTTCAGGGGTGATAGTAACATGCTTGGGTGACATCAACTTGCTGGGGTGATAGCAACATGTTTGGGTGATAGTAACATGCTGGGGTGAAAGCAATACGGTGGGGTAATAGCAACATGCTGGGGTGATAACAACATGCTGGGGTGATAGCAATATGCTGGGGTGATAGTAATATGCTGGGGCGATAGTAATATGCTGGGGCGATAACACATGCTGGGGTGATAGCAACGTGCTGTGGTGATAGCAATATGCTGGGGTGATAGCAATATGCTAGGGTGATAGGAACGTGCTGGGGTGATAGCAACGTGCCGGGGTGATAGCAAAATGCCGGAGTGCTAGCAACGTTCAGGGGTGATAGTAACATGCTTGGGTGACATCAACTTGCTGGGGTGATAGCAACATGTTTGGGTGATAGTAACATGCTGGGGTGATAGCAACACACTGTAAAGGACATGCTGCTTAGTTGAACTAACAATTCTGGAGAGGTTAAACCTCAATGATAGCATGTAGGTTATGCGGTCGGATATAGCACATTATAAAACATATTATTAGATCACATGAGATATCACATTAGATCACATTGGAACACATTAGATCACATTTGATCACATTAGATAACATTTGATCACATTAGACCACACTGGATCACATTAGATCACATTGGATCACATTAAATCATATTGGATCACATTAGATCACATTAGATCACATGGGATCACATTAGATCACATTGAATCACATTAGATAACATTGGATCACATTAGATCACATTAGAGATCACATTAAATCACATTATATTACATTAGATCACATTAGAGATCACATTAGATCACATACGATTTCCCATTAGATCACATGAAAGATGACACTAGACATCATTTTAAATCACATTAGAGATTAGATTAGATCACATTAGAGTTCACATTAGAGATCACACCAGATCACATAAGAGATACCATTAGAGATCACATGAGAGATGACATGAGAGATCAAATTAGAGATCATAATAGAGCTCACATTAGAGATCACATTAGAGATCACATTAGAGATCACACTGGAAATCACATTAAATCACATTACAGATCAATTTAGATATCACATTAGATTACATTAGAATTCATATTAGAGATCACATTAGAGATCACATTAGAGATCACATTAGAGATCACATTAGATCACATGAGAGATGATATTAGAGACAACATTAGATCTCATGAGAGATGACATAACATCACATTAGGGATCACATTAGATCACACGAGAGATGATATTAGAGATCACATTAGATCACATTAGAGATGACATCAGAGATCACTTGAGAGATCACATTAGAGATGACATTAGATTACATGAGATAAGACATTTAGAGATCACATTAGATCGCATGAGAGATGACATTAAAGATCACATGGGAGATGACATTAGAGATAACATTATATCACATGAGAGATGACTTTAGAGATCACATTAGAGATCACATTAGAGATCACATTAAAGATTACATTACAGATCACATGAGAGATGACTTAGAGATACCATTAGATCACATGAGAGATGAGATTAGAGATCACATTAGATCATATGAGAGATCACATTAGATTACATGAGAGATCACATGAGAATTAACATTAGAGATCACATTAGAGATCACAATAGAGATCACATTAGAGATCACATTAGACATCACATTAGAGATCACGTTAGAGATAAAATTAGAGACCACATTAGATCACATGAGAGATGACATTAGAGATGACATTAGATCACATGAGAGATGACATTATAGATGACATTAAATCACATGAGAGATGACATTAGAGATGACATTAGATCACATGAGAGATAGCTTGAGAGATCACATTAAATCACATGAGAGATGACATTAGAGATTTTATTCACATGAGAGATGACACTAGAGATCACATTAGATCACATGAGAGATGACACTAGAGATGACATTAGATCACATGAGAGATGACATTATAGATGACATTAGATCACATGAGAGATAACTTGAGAGATCACATTAAATCACATGAGAGATAACTTGAGAGATCACATTAAATCACATGAGAGATGACACTAGAGATCACATTACATCACATGAGAGATGACATTAGAGATCACAGTAGATCACATGAGAGATGACATTAGATGACATTAAATCCCATGAGAGATGACATTAGAGATCACATTAGATCACATCAAGATCACATTAGAGATCACATTAGAGATCACATTAGAGATCACATTAGAGATCACATTAGAGATCACATGAGAGATCGCATTAGAGATCACATGAGAAATCACATTAGAGATCACATTAGAGATCACATGACAGATCCCATTAGAGATCATTTCAGAGATCATATTAGATCACATTAGAAATCACATGAGATCACTTGAGAGATCACATGAGAGATCACATTATAGATCACATTAGAGATTATATTAGATCACATGAGAGATCACATAGATCACATGCGAGATCACATTAGATCACACGAGAGATCGCATTAGATCACATTAGAGATCAAATTAGAGATCACGACAAATCACATGATTGATCGTATCAGATCACATGATAGATCACATGAGAGATCACATGAGAGATTACATGGGAGATCACATTATATAATTTTAGAGATAACATTAAATCACATGAGATTTAACATTAGGTCACATGAGAGATCATATTAGAGATCATAATAGAAATCATAATAGAGATCACATGAGAGATCATATTAGAGATCACATTAGATTACATGAGAGATGATATTAGAGATGACATGAGAGATCACATTATATTACATGAGAGATGATATTAGAGATGACATGAGAGATCACATTAGAGATCACATTAGATTACATGAGAGATTATATTAGAGATGACATGAGAGATCATATTAGAACACATGAGAGATTCATGAGAGATGATATTAGAGATGACATGAGAGACCACGTTAGAGATCACATTAGATTACATGAGAGATGATATTAGAGATGACATGAGAGATCCCATTAGAGATCACATTAGATTACATGAGAGATGATTTTAAAGATGACACGAGAGATCACATTAGAAATCACATTAGATTACATGAGAGATGATATTAGAGATGACATGAGAGATCACATTAGAGATCACATTAGATTACATGAGAGATGATATTAGAGATGATATGAGAGATGACATGAGAGATCATATTAGATCACATGAGAGGTCACATGAGAGATGATATTAGAGATGACATGATAGATCATATTAGATCACATGAGAGGTCACATGAGAGGTCACATGAGAGGTCACATGAGAGAACACATGATAGATGATATTAGAGATGACATGAGAGATCACATTAGAGATCACATTAGATTACATGAGAGATGATATTAGAGATGACATGAGAGATCATATTAGATCACATGAGAGGTCACATGAGAGATCACATGAGAGATCACATGAGGGATCACATGAGAGATCACAAGTAAAGGGGACTTCCGGTTTCAGGTGGTGGGATTAATGTTTACGTTCCCTCGATACTGCAGGACTTGCTTTTGGGGACTGATTAATTTCAACTCTCCAATGCAGATTTCTGCGTTAAATCAAATGAAATATCATGTTTCACTTAACGAATTTACGCCGGTGATACTGAGTCGTGCATATGGCAATGTTTCTCTTTGGCAAGTCAAATGTTGTGAATGCGACCTTCCCCATCTTGGAGTTGACATGCGGTTTACGTCAACACATTGAGTGCTGTTCAATGGCCGTCGTTGGAATTGTTTGACGTCAATTATTTACAAGTTACAACTCATTAATGCGGATTGCTCTGCCAAGTCAACCGAAGGTTTCACTTGAGGGATTGTCCACTATCTGTACGGTGTTTCGTGCGTTGTTGGCTGCATTCACTGCAATAATCGGGCGTTTATGAGGCGCATCCGTTGTTGTGTGTGCTACGCCATAATGATGGCCGATCGTATTTCCCTAAACCGGTCGTACGTTTATAATGAAGGGTGAAATGACGGAGTTTTGTTCATGACTTTGCTGCCCCGGTGTGACTCCCGGAGTTTCATGTTATTCAGGAGAGATGTTGTCTAGATTCAAGAGGGCTACTATGAGATCGAGGGAAGCCTTGTGAGCTGGTTTATCATTTCACAAATTCACATTGCATGGGAGATCTGATCACTAAAGGACTGTTGTTGAATGTGAAGTGTGAAGTACCCTCGTCACGTCAAGTGGCGTATAGGGAAGATGGTGTTAGTGACCATAAATTGTATAGACCTTCGGCACATGATTTTTGAGGTAATGTGGTCGGTATTACGTCCGTGCCGCTTTACCTTCCCAGAAAAAAAATCCAGTACCCATTAAAGGCTGGGTGAACCGGTTGGGATGGAGCCCTACTCTTGTCCTTTGTAGTCCAGTTAACTAACCACTGAGTTATCGCGGCTCCCTCGTTGTTGAATGATGATAATCCGATGACTAACTGTGTTTCAACTGTTTGGATTTGGAGACAAAAACGATGTCCTAACATCGTCAAATACTAAACATTTAACAAGAAAATGACGAACAAAAATTTCAGGAGGGCGTGAACTTCCGGTCAGTATAACTGATAGCCGGCAGAAACTGTTAATGGCTGTGTTTGAAAAGTGTTCCTTGTTGCAGTTTCTTCATATTGAAAGTCCGGCTTGCTGCCGAAGCTATGAAGTTAAGTGTTATGTGAACACCGTGTTCCATCTGTTTTGATCGTCTTTCGATATTCCAATTGCTTACGGTGAATGATGAAATCGTATGATGGGGAACATATGGTCTAGCTTCTTGTTGTAGGAGAACATAGTCTCATGTTTGATTTCTTGTTGTAGGAGAACATAGTCTCATGTTTGATTTCTTGTTGTACGAGAACATAGTTTCATGTTTGATTTCTTGTTGTACGAGAACATAGTTTCATGTTTGATTTCTTGTTGTACGAGAACATAGTCTCATGTATGATTTCTTGTTGTACGAGAACATAGTTTCATGTTTGATTTCTTGTTGTACGAGAACATAGTTTCATGTTTGATTTCTTGTTGTACGAGAACATAGTCTCATGTATGATTTCTTGTTGCAGGAGAACATAGTTTCATGTTTGATTTCTTGTTGTAGGAGAACATAGTTTCATGTTTGATTTCTTGTTGCAGGAGAACATAGTTTCATGTTTGATTTCTTGTTGCAGGAGAACATAGTTTCATGTTTGATTTTTTGTTGTAGGACAACATAGTCTCATGTTTGATTTCTTGTTGTAGGAGAACATTGTCTCATGTTTGATTTCTTGTTGTAGGAGAACATTGTCTCATGTGTGATTTCTTGTTGTAGGAGAACATTGTCTCATGTTTGATTTCTTGTTGTAGGAGAACATAGTCTCATGTTTGATTTCTTGTTGTACGAGAACATAGTTTCATGTTTGATTTCTTGTTGTAGGAGAACATAGTCTCATGTTTGATTTCTTGTTGTAGGAGAACATTGTCTCATGTTTGATTTCTTGTTGTAGGAGAACATAGTCTCATGTTTGATTTCTTGTTGTACGAGAACATAGTTTCATGTTTGATTTCTTGTTGTAGGAGAACATAGTCTCGTGTTTGTTTTTATTGTTGAACAAGAACATTGTCTCATGTTCTTGTTGTACGAGAACATTGTCTCATGCTTGATTTCTTGTTGTAGAAGAACTTAGTTTCATTTTTGATTTCTTGTTGTACGAGAACATTGTCTCATGTTCTTGTTGTAGGAGAACATAGTTTCATGTTTGATTTCGTGTTGTAGGAGAACATAGTCTCATGTTTGATTTCTTCTTGTAGGAGAACATAGTCTAATGTTTGATTTATTGTTGAACAAGAACATTGCCTCATGTTCTTGTTGTACGAGAACATAGTTTCATGTTTGATTTCTTGTTGTAGAAGAACTTAGTCTCATGTTTGATTTCTTGTTGTAGGAGAACATAGTTTCATGTTTGATTTCTTGTTGTAGGAGAACTTAGTCTCATGTTTGATTTCTTGTTGTAGGAGAACTTAGTCTCATGTTTGATTTCTTGTTGTACGAGAGCATTGTCTCATATTCTTGTTGTACGAGAACATAGTCTCATGTTTGATTTCTTGTTGTAGGAGAACATAGTTTCATGTTTGATTACTTGTTGTACGAGAACATAGTTTCATGTATGATTTCTTGTTGTAGGAGAACATAGTTTCATGTTTGATTTCTTGTTGTACGAGAACATAGTTTCATGTTTGATTTCTTGTTGTAGGAGAACATAGTTTCATGTTTGATTTCTTGTTGTACGAGAACATAGTTTCATGTTTGATTTCTTGTTGTACGAGAACATAGTTTCATGTTTGATTTCTTGTTGTACGAGAACATAGTCTCATGTTTGATTTTTTTTTGTAGGAGAACATAGTTTCATGTTTGATTTCTTGTTGTAGGAGAACATAGTTTCATGTTTGATTTTTTGTTGTAGGACAACATAGTCTCATGTTTGATTTCTTGTTGTAGAAGAACATTGTCTCATGTTTGATTTCTTGTTGTAGGAGAACATTGTCTCATGTTTGATTTCTTGTTGTAGGAGAACATTGTCTCATGTTTGATTTCTTGTTGTAGGAGAACATTGTCTCATGTTTGATTTCTTGTTGTAGGAGAACATTGTCTCATGTTTGATTTCTTGTTGTAGGAGAACATTGTCTCATGTTTGATTTCTTGTTGTAGAAGAACATTGTCTCATGTTTGATTTCTTGTTGTAGGAGAACATTGTCTCATGTTTGATTTCTTGTTGTAGGACAACATTGTCTCATGTTTGATTTCTTGTTGTAGGACAACATAGTCTCATGTTTGATTTCTTGTTGTAGGAGAACATAGTTTCATGTTTGATTTCTTGTTGTAGGAGAACATAGTTTCATGTTTGATTTCTTGTTGTACGAGAACATAGTTTCATGTTTGATTTCTTGTTGTAGGAGAACTTAGTTTCATGTTTGATTTCTTGTTGTACGAGAACATAGTTTCATGTTTGATTTCTTGTTGTACGAGAACATAGTTTCATGTTTGATTTCTTGTTGTAGGAGAACATAGTTTCATGTTTGATTTCTTGTTGTACGAGAACATAGTTTCATGTTTGATTTCTTGTTGTACGAGAACATTGTCTCATGTTCTTGTTGTAGGAGAACATAGTTTCATGTTTGATTTCTTGTTGTACGAGAACATAGTTTCATGTTCGATTTCTTGTTGTAGGAGAACATAGTCTCATGTTTGATTTCTTCTTGTAGGAGAACATAGTCTCATGTTTGATTTATTGTTGAACAAGAACATTGTCTTATGTTCTTGTTGTACGAGAACATTGTCTCAAGTTTGATTTCTTGTTGTAGGAGAACTTAGTCTCATGTTTGATTTCTTGTTGTACGAGAACATTGTCTCATGTTCTTGTTGTACGAGAAAATAGTCTCATGTTTGATTTCTTGTTGTACGAGAACATAGTTTCATGTTTGATTACTTGTTGTACGAGAACATAGTTTCATGTTTGATTTCTTGTTGTAGGAGAACATAGTTTCATGTTTGATTTCTTGTTGTACGAGAACATAGTCTTATGTTCTTGTTGTAGGAGAACATAGTCTCATGTTATATTTCTTGTTGTACGAGAACATAGTCTCGTGTTTGATTTCTTGTTGTACGAGAACATAGTCTCATGTTTGATTTCTTTTTGTACGAGAACATAGTCTTATGTTCTTGTTATAGGAGAACATTGTTTCATGTTTGATTTCTTGTTGTAGGAGAACATAGTTTCATGTTTGATTTCATGTTGTAGGAGAACATAGTTTCATGTTTGATTTCTTGTTGTACGAGAACATAGTCTCATGTTCTTGTTGTACGAGAACATAGTCTCATGTTTGATTTCTTGTTGTACGAGAACATTGTCTCAAGTTCTTGTTGTAAGAGAACATAGTCTCATGTTTGATTTCTTGTTGTACGAGAACATAGTTTCATGTTTGATTTCTTGTTGTACACGAACATAGTTTCATGTTTGATTTCTTGTTGTACGAGAACATAGTTTCATGTTTGATTTCTTGTTGTACGAGAACATAGTCTCATGTTCTTGTTGTACGAGAACATAGTCTCATGTTTGATTTCTTGTTGTACGAGAACATTGTCTCAAGTTCTTGTTGTAAGAGAACATAGTCTCATGTTTGATTTCTTGTTGCACGAGAACATAGTTTCATGTTTGATTTCTTGTTGTACACGAACATAGTTTCATGTTTGATTTCTTGTTGTACGAGAACATAGTTTCATGTTTGATTTCATGTTGTACGAGAACACAGTTTCATGTTTGATTTCATGTTGTACGAGAACATAGTTTCATGTTTGATTTCATGTTGTACGAGAACATAGTTTCATGTTTGATTTCTTGTTGTACGAGAACATAGTTTCATGTTTGATTTCTTGTTGTACGAGAACATAGTCTCATGTCTTGTTTATTGCTGCAAGACCATCATTTTTTAACGACCACCAATCATGGACACATCTCTACTATAAAGTGTTCAATGTTTGTTTCAGACTTTGTAAAGCTGTGCTCACAAAGTCGTTAGTAGGGACAGTTCTACTCGCCGTTTGAATGTTGGAGACAATCTTGTAGGAAGATCTGCTAGATGGTAGGGACAGTTCTACTCATGGTTTGAATGTTGGAGACAGTCTTGTAGGAAGGTCTGCTAGATGGTAGGGACAGTTCAACTTATGGTTTGAATGTTGGGGACAGTCTTGTAGGAAGGTCTGCTAGATGGTAGGGACAGTTCAACTTATGGTTTGAATGTTGGGGACAGTCTTGTAGGAAGGTCTGCTAGATGGTAGGGACAGTTCAACTTATGGTTTGAATGTTGGGGACAGTCTTGTAGGAAGGTCTGCTAGATCGTAGGGACAGTTTTACTCACCGTTTGAATGTTGGAGACAGTCTTGTAGGAAGGTCTGAACTTGATTTTTGCTAATCACGGACAACACATGCTGAGATTATAGCTGTCTTCAATGATAGCAAAAGGGCTGTCTTTTTTTGTTGTCGTGGACATATCTGTCGTATGAAATCCGCACAATCCTGCAGTGGATGTTCTAAAGCCACAGGTTATAGAATTGGTTTTGGTCTGCCTCGTTGAGTGATGTTTTTTAAACTCATTACAAATGTACTACCAGTGTGACGTCACAACCACAGTGGTTCTTGCAGACTTCTGCCAGTATGAACGGGCGGCAGGCAGAGCCCGTGACATCCCTCA
The DNA here is from genome assembly GCA_032433765.1 of Megaustenia siamemsis. Taxonomy (NCBI): domain Eukaryota; kingdom Metazoa; phylum Mollusca; class Gastropoda; order Stylommatophora; family Ariophantidae; genus Megaustenia; species Megaustenia siamemsis. The sequence goes on from JAVIAB010000126.1 coordinate 2,405,020, forward strand.
CAGCAGCTCATCGATTTCTGGTAAATCCTCCACGCGACAAGTCACGCCCATTGCTATCGATGTCTGTCAATCATTTCGGTACGAACACTCCGATTGGTCGAAACCTCAGCTCTAGCAGCACATTTAAAGGTCATCATGAACCAATTTACAATTCTTTAGCTGCAGTCACAACTGAATTATTTCAAAAAGCCTCGAGGTCACAGCAGCTGCCTGTCAGTCGGCCATTTTCTTCATGTCACTTCCGGGTTACCAAATATTGTCAAACATTCATTGTTGTTTTCTATTCAAAGATTCATCCACGAGTTAATGACCACAGCTCCTGCTCAGGCATTGAGGAGACAACCAGGGCAACATCTGAGAGCTGCTTCAACTCGCCTTTATGTCAACTTTAACATTGATAGACCTAGGTGCCTCCAGTATGTGCCACCCTAGTAGATATGACAACTAAATATTTTCTATAAGAGTGCCCCAGTCTGTCCCACTAAATCCGAGTAGATATGACGAGAAAACACATTCTACAAAAGCGCCCCAGTCTACCCTATCAGATATGACCAGAAAATATTCTACTAGAGTGCTTTCGTCGCATTACTTAAAGAAGGATGGACCACATCTCTGAAACAGACAACCGGCAAAAGATATCAGGCAACAGACAACAGATAACAGACAACAGGCAAAAGATAACAGGCAAAAGATAACAGGCAACAGACAACAGGCAAAAGATAACAGGCAAAAGATAACAGGCAACAGACAACAGACAACAGGCAACAGACAACAGATAACAGACAACAGATAACAGACAACAGATAACAGACAACTGACAACAGACAACTGACAACAGACTTGACAGGAGAATCTAGAATTCCGGTCTGCGTGACGTCATGGCCACAGAAGAAACTATGCTCGTCAGTAACAAGATCACAGTTGATTCAATGAAACAAGCCACATCACACTTCATGAATGACGTCATCTGATGTTTTGCCATTTATTTAATTCGATGACGTCAGGAAAGTCCAGAGCTGTCGTGTCCGCGGTTCAGGAACGCACTCTGACGTCATGGAAGGATGAAAGAGATCCACAGTGACGTAGCCTCGAGAGATAGAAGAAACAACAATTTCTGTATCGGAATAGATGATTTCTTTTCTGATACAGTCATCGCTAAAATAACAGAATCGGCAGCCGCATGGGTGCCCATTTCATTGAAACAGAGATAGATCCTCAAACTCTTTGATTCTACAAACAACTGATTCAAGCTCCCATCAGCATCAACCTCCAAGTACCCAGCATGACTCCCGATTCCTCGAGACTCCGCACTCATCAACCCTCCAATAAACAATCATCGAATTTCCTCCACCATCTAAAATCTTCAACTTCCTCCACCATCTAAAATCTTCAACTTCCTCCACCATCTGAAATCTTCAACTTCCTCCACCATCTGAAATCTTCAACTTCCTCCACCATCTGAAATGTTCAACTTCCTCCACCATCTGAAATCTTCAACTTCCTCCACCATCTGAAATCTTCAACTTCCTCCACCATCTGAAATCTTCAACTTCCTCCACCATCTGAAATCTTCAACTTCCTCCACCATCTGAAATCTTCAACTTCCTCCACCATCTGAAATCTTATACTTCCTCCACCATCTGAAATCTTATACTTCCTCCACCATCTGAAATCTTCAACTTCCTCCACCATCTGAAATCTTCAACTTCCTCCACCATCTGAAATCTTCAACTTCCTCGACCATCTGAAATCTTATATTTCCTCCACCATCTGAAATCTTCAACTTCCTCCACCATCTGAAATCTTCAACTTCCTCCACCATCTGAAATCTTATACTTCCTCCACCATCTGAAATCTTCAACTTCCTCCACCATCTGAAATCTTCAACTTCCTCGACCATCTGAAATCTTATATTTCCTCCACCATCTGAAATCTTCAACTTCCTCCACCATCTGAAATCTTCAACTTCCTCCACCATATGAAATCTTATACTTCCTCCACCATCTGAAATCTTCAACTTCCTCCACCATCTGAAATCTTCAACTTCCTCCACCATCTGAAATCTTCAACTTCCTCCACCATCTGAAATCTTATACTTCCTCCACCATCTGAAATCTTCAACTTCCTCCACCATCTGAAATCTTCAACTTCCTCCACCATCTGAAATCTTCAACTTCATTCACCATCTGAAATCTTCAACTTCATTCACCATATGAAATCTCCAACTTCCTCCACCATCTGAAATCTCCAACTTCCTCCACCATCTGAAATCTTCAACTTCCTCCACCATCAGAAATGTTCAACTTCCTCCACCATCTGAAATCTTCAACTTCTCCACCATCTGAAATCTTCAACCTCTCCACCATCTGAAAGTTTATACTTCCTCCACCATCTGAAATGTTCAACTTCCTTCACCATCTGAAATCTTCAACTTCCTCCGCCATCTGAAATCTTCAACTTCATTCACCATCTGAAATCTTCAACTTCATTCACCATCTGAAATCTTCAACTTCTTCACCATCTGAAATCTTCAACTTCCTTCACCATCTGAAATCTTCAACTTCCTCCGCCATCTGAAATCTTCAACTTCATTCACCATCTGAAATCTTCAACTTCATTCACCATATGAAATCTCCAACTTCCTTCACCATCTGAAATCTTCAACTTCATTCACCATCTGAAATCTTCAACTTCATTCACCATTTGAAATCTTCAACTTCATTCACCATCTGAAATCTTCAACTTCATCCACCATCTGAAATCTTAAACTTCCTTTACCATCTGAAATGTTCAACTTCCTCCACCATCTGAAATCTTCAACTTCCTCCACCATCTGAAATCTTAAACTTCCTTCACCATCTGAAATCTTCAACTTCCTCCACCATCTGAAATCTTCAACTTCATTCACCATATGAAATCTCCAACTTCCTTCACCATATGAAATCTTCAACTTCATTCAATCATCTGAAATCTTCAACTTCATTCACCATCTGAAATCTTCAACTTCATTCACCATCTGAAATGTTCAACTTCCTCCACCATCTAAAATCTTCAACTTCATTCACCATCTGAAATCTTCAACTTCCTCCACCATCTAAAATCTTCAACTTCCTTCACCATCTGAAATCTTCAACTTCATTCACCATCTGAAATCTTCAACTTCATTCACCATCTGAAATCTTCAACTTCCTCCACCATCTGAAATCTTCAATTCCTTCACCATCTGAAATCTTCAACTTCATTCACCGTATGAAATCTCCAACTTCCTTCACCATCTGAAATCTTCAACTTCATTCACCATCTAAAATCTTCAACTTCATTCACCATCTGAAATCTTCAACTTCATTCACCATCTGAAATCTTCAACTTCATTCACCATCTGAAATCTTCAACTTCATTCACCATCTGAAATCTCCAACTTCCTCCACCATCTAAAATCTTCAACTTCCTCCACCATCTGAAATCTTCAACTTCCTCCGCCATCTGAAATCTTCAATTCCTTCACCATCTGAAATCTTCAACTTCATTCACCAAATGAAATCTCCAACTTAATTCACCATCTGAAATCTTCAACTTTATCCACCATTTGAAATCTTCAACTTCATTCACCATCTGAAATCTTCAACTTCATTCACCATTTGAAATCTTCAACTTCATTCACCATATGAAATCTCCAACTTCCTTCACCATCTGAAATCTTCAACTTCATTCACAATCTGAAATCTTCAACTTCATTCACCATTTGAAATCTTCAACTTCATTCACCATCTGAAATCTTCAACTTCCTCCACCATCTGAAATCTTCAACTTCCTCCACCATCTGAAATCTTCAACTTCCTCCACCATCTGAAATCTTCAACTTCCTTTACCATCTGAAATGTTCAACTTCCTCCACCATCTAAAATCTTCAACTTCATTCACCATCTAAAATCTCCAACTTCCTCCACCATTTGAAATCTTCAAATTCATTCACCATCTGAAATCTTCAACTTCATCCACCATCTGAAATCTTCAACTTCCTTTACCATCTAAAATGTTCAACTTCCTCCACCATCTAAAATCTTCAACTTCCTCCACCATCTGAAATCTTCAACTTCATTCATCATCTGAAATCTTCAACTTCCTCCACCATCTGAAATCTTCAACTTCCTCCACCATCTGAAATCTTCAACTTCCTCCACCATCTGAAATCCTAAACTTCCTTTACCATCTGAAATGTTCAACTTCCTCCACCATCTAAAATCTTCAACTTCATTCACCATCTAAAATCTTCAACTTCCTCCACCATCTGAAATCTTAAACTTCCTTTACCATCTGAAATGTTCAACTTCCTCCACCATCTAAAATCTTCAACTTCCTTCACCATCTGAAATCTTCAACTTCATTCACCATCTGAAATCTTCAACTTCATTCACCATCTGAAATCTTCAACTTCCTCCACCATCTGAAATCTTCAATTCCTTCACCATCTGAAATCTTCAACTTCATTCACCGTATGAAATCTCCAACATCCTTCACCATCTGAAATCTTCAACTTCATTCACCATCTAAAATCTTCAACTTCATTCACCATCTGAAATCTTCAACTTCATTCACCATCTGAAATCTTCAACATCCTTCACCATCTGAAATCTCCAACTTCCTCCACCATCTAAAATCTTCAACTTCCTCCACCATCTGAAATCTTCAACTTCCTCCACCATCTGAAATCTTCAACTTCCTCCACCATCTGAAATCTTCAACTTCCTCCACCATCTGAAATCTTCAACTTCCTCCACCATCTGAAATCTTCAACTTCCTCCACCATCTGAAATCTTCAACTTCCTCCACCATCTGAAATCTCCAACTTCCTCCACCATCTGAAATCTTCAACTTCCTCCACCATCTGAAGTCTTCAACTTCCTCCACCATCTGAAATCTTCAACTTCCTCCACCATCTGAAATCTTATACTTCATTCACCATCTGAAATCTTCAACTTCCTCCACCATCTGAGATCTCCAACTTTCTCCACCATTTGAAATCTTCAACTTCCTCCACCATCTGAAATTTTATACTTCATTCACCATCTGAAATCTTCAACTTGCTCCACCATCTTAAATCTCCAACTTCCTCCACCATCTGAAATCTCCAACTTCCTCCACCATCTGAAATCTTCAACTTCATTCACCATTTGAAATCTTCAACTTCATTCACAATCTGAAATCTTCAACTTCCTCCACCATCTAAAATCTTCAACATCCTTCACCATCTGAAATCTCCAACTTCCTCCACCATCTAAAATCTTCAACTTCCTCCACCATCTGAAATCTTCAACTTCCTCCACCATCTGAAATCTTCAACTTCCTCCACCATCTGAAATCTTCAACTTCCTCCACCATCTGAAATCTTCAACTTCCTCCACCATCTGAAATCTTCAACTTCCTCCACCATCTGAAATCTTCAACTTCCTCCACCATCTGAAATCTCCAACTTCCTCCACCATCTGAAATCTTCAACTTCCTCCACCATCTGAAGTCTTCAACTTCCTCCACCATCTGAAATCTTCAACTTCCTCCACCATCTGAAATCTTATACTTCATTCACCATCTGAAATCTTCAACTTCCTCCACCATCTGAGATCTCCAACTTTCTCCACCATTTGAAATCTTCAACTTCCTCCACCATCTGAAATTTTATACTTCATTCACCATCTGAAATCTTCAACTTCCTCCACCATCTTAAATCTCCAACTTCCTCCACCATCTGAAATCTCCAACTTCCTCCACCATCTGAAATCTTCAACTTCCTCCACCATCTGAAATCTCCAACTTCCTCCACCATCTGAAATCTTCAACTTCCTCCACCATCTGAAATCTCCAACATCCTCCACCATCTGAAATCTTTAACTTCTTTCACCATCTGAAATCTTCAACTACCTCCACCATTTGAAATCTTCAACTTCATTCACCATCTGAAATCTTCAACTTCCTCCACCATCTGAAATCTTCAACTTCCTTCACCATCTGAAATCTTCAACTTCCTTCACCATCTGAAATCTTCAACTTCATTCACCATCTGAAATCTTCAACTTCCTTCACCATCTGAAATCTTCAACTTCATTCACCATCTGAAATCTTATACTTCCTTCACCATCTGAAATCTTCAACTTCCTCCACCATCTGAAATCGTCAACTTCCTCCACCATCTGAAATCGTCAACTTCATTCACCATCTGAAATATTAAACTTCCTTCACCATCTGAAATCTTAAACTTCCTTCACCATCTGAAATCTTCAACTTCCTCCACCATCTGAAATGTTCAACTTCCTCCACCATCTGAAATCTTCAACTTCATTCACCATCTGAAATCTTCAACTTCATTCACCATATGAAATCTCCAACTTCCTCCACCATCTGAAATCTCCAACTTCCTCCACCATCTGAAATCTTCAACTTCCTCCACCATCAGAAATGTTCAACTTCCTCCACCATCTGAAATCTTCAACTTCTCCACCATCTGAAATCTTCAACCTCTCCACCATCTGAAAGTTTATACTTCCTCCACCATCTGAAATGTTCAACTTCCTTCACCATCTGAAATCTTCAACTTCCTCCGCCATCTGAAATCTTCAACTTCATTCACCATCTGAAATCTTCAACTTCATTCACCATCTGAAATCTTCAACTTCTTCACCATCTGAAATCTTCAACTTCCTTCACCATCTGAAATCTTCAACTTCCTCCGCCATCTGAAATCTTCAACTTCATTCACCATCTGAAATCTTCAACTTCATTCACCATATGAAATCTCCAACTTCCTTCACCATCTGAAATCTTCAACTTCATTCACCATCTGAAATCTTCAACTTCATTCACCATTGAAATCTTCAACTTCATTCACCATCTGAAATCTTCAACTTCATCCACCATCTGAAATCTTAAACTTCCTTTACCATCTGAAATGTTCAACTTCCTCCACCATCTGAAATCTTCAACTTCCTCCACCATCTGAAATCTTAAACTTCCTTCACCATCTGAAATCTTCAACTTCCTCCACCATCTGAAATCTTCAACTTCATTCACCATATGAAATCTCCAACTTCCTTCACCATATGAAATCTTCAACTTCATTCAATCATCTGAAATCTTCAACTTCATTCACCATCTGATATCTTCAACTTCATTCACCATCTGAAATGTTCAACTTCCTCCACCATCTAAAATCTTCAACTTCATTCACCATCTGAAATCTTCAACTTCCTCCACCATCTAAAATCTTCAACTTCCTTCACCATCTGAAATCTTCAACTTCATTCACCATCTGAAATCTTCAACTTCATTCACCATCTGAAATCTTCAACTTCCTCCACCATCTGAAATCTTCAATTCCTTCACCATCTGAAATCTTCAACTTCATTCACCGTATGAAATCTCCAACTTCCTTCACCATCTGAAATCTTCAACTTCATTCACCATCTAAAATCTTCAACTTCATTCACCATCTGAAATCTTCAACTTCATTCACCATCTGAAATCTTCAACTTCATTCACCATCTGAAATCTTCAACTTCATTCACCATCTGAAATCTCCAACTTCCTCCACCATCTAAAATCTTCAACTTCCTCCACCATCTGAAATCTTCAACTTCCTCCGCCATCTGAAATCTTCAATTCCTTCACCATCTGAAATCTTCAACTTCATTCACCAAATGAAATCTCCAACTTAATTCACCATCTGAAATCTTCAACTTTATCCACCATTTGAAATCTTCAACTTCATTCACCATCTGAAATCTTCAACTTCATTCACCATTTGAAATCTTCAACTTCATTCACCATATGAAATCTCCAACTTCCTTCACCATCTGAAATCTTCAACTTCATTCACAATCTGAAATCTTCAACTTCATTCACCATTTGAAATCTTCAACTTCATTCACCATCTGAAATCTTCAACTTCCTCCACCATCTGAAATCTTCAACTTCCTCCACCATCTGAAATCTTCAACTTCCTCCACCATCTGAAATCTTCAACTTCCTTTACCATCTGAAATGTTCAACTTCCTCCACCATCTAAAATCTTCAACTTCATTCACCATCTAAAATCTCCAACTTCCTCCACCATTTGAAATCTTCAAATTCATTCACCATCTGAAATCTTCAACTTCATCCACCATCTGAAATCTTCAACTTCCTTTACCATCTGAAATGTTCAACTTCCTCCACCATCTAAAATCTTCAACTTCCTCCACCATCTGAAATCTTCAACTTCATTCATCATCTGAAATCTTCAACTTCCTCCACCATCTGAAATCTTCAACTTCCTCCACCATCTGAAATCTTCAACTTCCTCCACCATCTGAAATCCTAAACTTCCTTTACCATCTGAAATGTTCAACTTCCTCCACCATCTAAAATCTTCAACTTCATTCACCATCTAAAATCTTCAACTTCCTCCACCATCTGAAATCTTAAACTTCCTTTACCATCTGAAATGTTCAACTTCCTCCACCATCTAAAATCTTCAACTTCCTCCACCATCTGAAATCTTCAACTTCCTCCACCATCTGAAATCTCCAACTTCCTCTACCATCTGAAATCTCAAACTTCATCCACCATCTGAAATCTTCAACTTCCTCCACCATCTGAAATCTTCAACTTCATTAACGATCTGAAATCTTCAACTTCCTCCACCATCTGAAATCTTCAACTTCATTAACCATCTGAAATCTTCAACTTGCTCCACCATCTGAAATCTTCAACTCCATTCACCATCTGAAATCTCCAACTTCCTCCACCATCTGAAATCTTCAACTTCATTCACCATTTGAAATCTTCAACTTCATTCACAATCTGAAATCTTCAACTTCCTCCACCATCTAAAATCTTCAACATCCTTCACCATCTGAAATCTCCAACTTCCTCCACCATCTAAAATCTTCAACTTCCTCCACCATCTGAAATCTTCAACTTCCTCCACCATCTGAAATCTTCAACTTCCTCCACCATCTGAAATCTTCAACTTCCTCCACCATCTGAAATCTTCAACTTCCTCCACCATCTGAAATCTTCAACTTCCTCCACCATCTGAAATCTTCAACTTCCTCCACCATCTGAAATCTCCAACTTCCTCCACCATCTGAAATCTTCAACTTCCTCCACCATCTGAAGTCTTCAACTTCCTCCACCATCTGAAATCTTCAACTTCCTCCACCATCTGAAATCTTATACTTCATTCACCATCTGAAATCTTCAACTTCCTCCACCATCTGAGATCTCCAACTTTCTCCACCATTTGAAATCTTCAACTTCCTCCACCATCTGAAATTTTATACTTCATTCACCATCTGAAATCTTCAACTTCCTCCACCATCTTAAATCTCCAACTTCCTCCACCATCTGAAATCTCCAACTTCCTCCACCATCTGAAATCTTCAACTTCCTCCACCATCTGAAATCTCCAACTTCCTCCACCATCTGAAATCTTCAACTTCCTCCACCATCTGAAATCTCCAACATCCTCCACCATCTGAAATCTTTAACTTCTTTCACCATCTGAAATCTTCAACTACCTCCACCATTTGAAATCTTCAACTTCATTCACCATCTGAAATCTTCAACTTCCTCCACCATCTGAAATCTTCAACTTCCTTCACCATCTGAAATCTTCAACTTCCTTCACCATCTGAAATCTTCAACTTCATTCACCATCTGAAATCTTCAACTTCCTTCACCATCTGAAATCTTCAACTTCATTCACCATCTGAAATCTTATACTTCCTTCACCATCTGAAATCTTCAACTTCCTCCACCATCTGAAATCGTCAACTTCCTCCACCATCTGAAATCGTCAACTTCATTCACCATCTGAAATATTAAACTTCCTTCACCATCTGAAATCTTAAACTTCCTTCACCATCTGAAATCTTCAACTTCCTCCACCATCTGAAATGTTCAACTTCCTCCACCATCTGAAATCTTCAATTTCCTCCACCATCTGAAATCTTCAACTTCCTCCACCATCTGAAATCTTCAACTTCCTTTACCATCTGAAATGTTCAACTTCCTCCACCATCTAAAATCTTCAACTTCATTCACCATCTAAAATCTTCAACTTCCTCCACCATTTGAAATCTTCAAATTCTTTCACCATCTGAAATCTTCAACTTCATCCACCATCTGAAATCTTCAACTTCCTTTACCATCTGAAATCTTCAACTTCCTCCACCATCTAAAATCTTCAACTTCCTCCACCATCTGAAATCTTCAACTTCATTCACCATCTGAAATCTTCAACTTCCTCCACCATCTGAAATCTTCAACTTCCTCCACCATCTGAAATCTTCAACTTCCTCCACCATCTGAAATCTTCAACTTCCTCCACCATCTGAAATCTTAAACTTCCTTTACCATCTGAAATGTTCAACTTCCTCCACCATCTAAAATCTTCAACTTCATTCACCATCTAAAATCTTCAACTTCCTCCACCATCTGAAATCTTAAACTTCCTTTACCATCTGAAATGTTCAACTTCCTCCACCATCTAAAATCTTCAACTTCCTCCACCATCTGAAATCTTCAACTTCCTCCACCATCTGAAATCTCCAACTTCCTCCACCATCTGAAATCTCCAACTTCCTCCACCATCTGAAATCTTCAACTTCCTCCACCATCTGAAATCTTCAACTTCATTAACGATCTGAAATCTTCAACTTCCTCCACCATCTGAAATCTTCAACTTCATTAACCATCTGAAATCTTCAACTTGCTCCACCATCTGAAATCTTCAACTCCATTCACCATCTGAAATCTCCAACTTCCTCCACCATCTGAAATCTTCAATTCCTTCACCATCTGAAATCTTCAACTTCATTCACCATCTGAAATCTTCAACTTCATTAACCATCTGAAATCTTCAACTTCATTCACCATCTGAAATCTTCAACTTCATTCACCATTTGAAATCTTCAACTTCATTCACAATTTGAAATCTTCAACTTCATTCACCATTTGAAATCTTCAACTTCATTCACCATCTGAAATCTTCAACTTCCTCCACCATCTGAAATCTTCAATTCCTTCACCATCTGAAATCTCCAACTTCCTCCACCATCTAAAATCTTCAACTTCATTCACCATCTGAAATCTTCAACTTCCTCCACCATCTAAAATCTTCAACTTCCTTCACCATCTGAAATCTCCAACTTCCTCCACCATCTAAAATCTTCAACTTCCTCCACCATCTGAAATCTTCAACTTCCTCCACCATCTGAAATCTTCAACTACCTCCACCATCTGAAATCTTCAACTTCCTCCACCATCTGAAATCTTCAACTTCCTCCACCATCTGAAATCTTCAACTTCCTCCACCATCTGAAATCTCCAACTTCCTCCGCCATCTGAAATCTTCAACTTCCTCCACCATCTGAAGTCTTCAACTTCCTCCACCATCTGAAATCTTATACTTCATTCACCATCTGAAATCTTCAACTTCCTCCACCATCTGAAATCTCCAACTTCCTCCACCATTTGAAATCTTCAACTTCCTCCACCATCTGAAATCTTATACTTCATTCACCATCTGAAATCTTCAACTTCCTCCACCATCTTAAATCTCCAACTTCCTCCACCATCTGAAATCTCCAACTTCCTCCACCATCTGAAATCTTTAACTTCCTCCACCATCTGAAATCTTATACTTCATTCACCATCTGAAATCTTCAACTTCCTCCACCATCTGAAATCTTCAACTTCCTCCACCATCTGAAATCTCCAACTTCCTCCACCATCTGAAATCTCAAACTTCCTCCACCATCTGAAATCTTCAACTTCCTTCACCATCTAAAATCTTCAACTTTATTCACCATCTGAAATCTTCAACTTCATTCACCATCTGAAATCTTCAACTTCCTCCACCATCTGAAATCTCCAACTTCCTCCACCATCTGAAATTTTCAACTTCCTCCACCATCTGAAATGTTCAACTTCATTCACCATCTGAAATCTTTAACTTCCTTCACCATCTGAAATCTTCAACTACCTCCACCATTTGAAATCTTCAACTTCATTCACCATCTGAAATCTTCAACTTCCTCCACCATCTGAAATCTTCAACTTCCTTCACCATCTGAAATCTTCAACTTCCTCCACCATCTGAAATCTTCAACTTCCTCCACCATCTGAAATCTTCAACTTCCTCCACCATCTGAAATCGTCAACTTCATTCACCATCTGAAATCTTCAACTTCCTTCACCATCTGAAATCTTCAACTTCATTCACCATCTGAAATCTTCAACTTCCTTCACCATCTGAAATCTTCAACTTCCTTCACCATCCGAAATCTTCAACTTCCTCCACCATCTGAAATATTCAACTTCCTTCACCATCTGAAATCTTCAACTTCATTCACCATCTGAAATCTTCAACTTCCTCCACCATCAGAAATCGTCAACTTCATTCACCATCTGAAATCTTCAACTACCTCCACCATCTGAAATCTTCAACTTCCTCCACCATCTGTAATCTTCAACTTCCTCCACCATCTGAAATCTTCAACTTCATTCACCATCTGAAATCTTATACTTTCTTCACCATCTGAAATCTTCAACTTCATTCACCATCTGAAATCTTCAACTTCCTTCACCATCTGAAATCTTCAACTTCATTCACCATCTGAAATCTTTAAATTCATTCACCATCTGAAATCTTCCACTTCCACCAACATTTGAAATCTTCAACTTCATTCACCATCTGAAATCTTCAACTACCTCCACCATTTGAAATCTTCACCTTCCTCCACCATCTGAAATCTTCAACTTCATTCACCATCTGAAATCTTCCACTTCCACCAACATTTGAAATCTTCAACTTCCTTCACCATCTGAAATCTTCAACTTCCTTCACCATCTGAAATCTTCAATTTCCTTCACCATCTGAAATCTCCAACTTCCTTCACCATCTGAAATCTTCCACTTCCACCAACATTTGAAATCTTCAACTTCCTTCACCATCTGAAATCTTCCACTTCCACCAACATTTGAAATCTCCAACTTCCTTCACCATCTGAAATCTTCCACTTCCCTCAACATTTGAAATCTTCAACTTCCTTCACCATCTGAAATCTTCAACTTCCTTCACCATCTGAAATCTTCAACTTCCTTCACCATCTGAAATCTTCAACTTCCTTCACCATTTGAAATCTTCAACTTCCTTCACCATCTGAAATCTTCAACTTCCTTCACCATCTGAAATCTTCAACTTCCTTCACCATCTGAAATCTTCAACTTCCTCCACCATCTAAAATCTTCAACTTCCTTCACCATCTGAAATCTTCAACTTCCTTCACCATCTAAAATCTTCAACTTCCTCCACCATCTGAAATCTTCAACTTCCTTCACCATCTAAAATCTTCAACTTCCTTCACCATCTGAAATCTGCAACTTCATTCACCATCTGAAATCTTCAACTTCCTCCACCATCTAAAATCTTCAACTTCCTCCACCATCTGAAATCTTCAACTTCCTCCACCATCTGAAATCTTAAACTTCCTTCACCATCTGAAATCTTCAACTTCCTCCACCATCTGAAATCTTCAACTTCCTTCACCATCTGAAATCTTCAACTTCCTCCACCATCTGAAATCTTCAACTTCCTCCACCATCTGAAATCTTCAACTTCCTCCACCATCTGAAATCGTCAACTTCATTCACCATCTGAAATCTTCAACTTCCTTCACCATCTGAAATCTTCAACTTCATTCACCATCTGAAATCTTCAACTTCCTTCACCATCTGAAATCTTCAACTTCCTTCACCATCCGAAATCTTCAACTTCCTCCACCATCTGAAATATTCAACTTCCTTCACCATCTGAAATCTTCAACTTCATTCACCATCTGAAATCTTCAACTTCCTCCACCATCTGAAATCGTCAACTTCATTCACCATCTGAAATCTTCAACTACCTCCACCATCTGAAATCTTCAACTTCCTCCACCATCTGTAATCTTCAACTTCCTCCACCATCTGAAATCTTCAACTTCATTCACCATCTGAAATCTTATACTTTCTTCACCATCTGAAATCTTCAACTTCATTCACCATCTGAAATCTTCAACTTCCTTCACCATCTGAAATCTTCAACTTCATTCACCATCTGAAATCTTATACTTCCTTCACCATCTGAAATCTTCAACTTCCTTCACCATCTGAAATCTTCAACTTCCTCCACCATCTGAAATCGTCAACTTCATTCACCATCTGAAATCTTCAACTACCTCCACCATTTGAAATCTTCAACTTCATTCACCATCTGAAATCTTCAACTTCATTCACCATCTGAAATCTTCCACTTCCACCAACATTTGAAATCTTCAACTTCATTCACCATCTGAAATCTTTAAATTCATTCACCATCTGAAATCTTCCACTTCCACCAACATTTGAAATCTTCAACTTCATTCACCATCTGAAATCTTCAACTACCTCCACCATTTGAAATCTTCACCTTCCTCCACCATCTGAAATCTTCAACTTCATTCACCATCTGAAATCTTCCACTTCCACCAACATTTGAAATCTTCAACTTCCTTCACCATCTGAAATCTTCAACTTCCTTCACCATCTGAAATCTTCAATTTCCTTCACCATCTGAAATCTCCAACTTCCTTCACCATCTGAAATCTTCCACTTCCACCAACATTTGAAATCTTCAACTTCCTTCACCATCTGAAATCTTCCACTTCCACCAACATTTGAAATCTCCAACTTCCTTCACCATCTGAAATCTTCCACTTCCCTCAACATTTGAAATCTTCAACTTCCTTCACCATCTGAAATCTTCAACTTCCTTCACCATCTGAAATCTTCAACTTCCTTCACCATCTGAAATCTTCAACTTCCTTCACCATTTGAAATCTTCAACTTCCTTCACCATCTGAAATCTTCAACTTCCTTCACCATCTGAAATCTTCAACTTCCTTCACCATCTGAAATCTTCAACTTCCTCCACCATCTAAAATCTTCAACTTCCTTCACCATCTGAAATCTTCAACTTCCTTCACCATCTAAAATCTTCAACTTCCTCCACCATCTGAAATCTTCAACTTCCTTCACCATCTAAAATCTTCAACTTCCTTCACCATCTGAAATCTGCAACTTCATTCACCATCTAAAATCTTCAACTTCCTTCACCATCTGAAATCTTCAACTTCATTCACCATCTAAAATCTTCAACTTCCTTCACCATCTGAAATCTTCAACTTCCTCCACCATCTAAATCTTCAACTTCCTCCACCATCTGAAATCTTCAACTTCATTCACCATCTAAAATCTTCAACTTCCTTCACCATCTGAAATCTTCAACTTCCTCCACCATCTGAAATCTTCAACTTCCTTCACCATCTGAAATCTTCAACTTCCTTCACCATCTGAAATCTTCAACTTCCTTCACCATCTGAAATCTTCAACTTCCTTCACCATCTGAAATCTCCAACTTCCTTCACCATCTGAAATCTTCAACTTCCTTCACCATCTGAAATCTTCAACTTCCTTCACCATCTGAAATCTCCAACTTCCTTCACCATCTGAAATCTTCAACTTCCTCCACCATCTGAAATCTTCAACTTCCTTCACCATCTGAAATCTTCAACTTCCTTCACCATCTGAAATCTTCAACTTCCTTCACCATCTGAAATCTTCAACTTCCTTCACCATCTGAAATCTTCAACTTCATTCACCATCTGAAATCTTCAACTTCCTTCACCATCTGAAATCTCCAACTTCCTTCACCATCTGAAATCTTCAACTTCCTCCACCATCTGAAATCTTCAACTTCCTTCACCATCTGAAATCTTCAACTTCCTTCACCATCAGCACAAACACAAAACTTAGACTGTTCAAATCAAATGTACTATCAACCTTTACGTATGCGTGTGAAAGCTGGAAAACAACAAGAAACATAGAAACAAAGTTGAACGCATTCGAAAATAAATGTCTAAGGAAAATACTTGGTATAGCGTGGAACGAATTCAAAACAAACGAGGAAATTAGAGAAATCGCCAATCAACCACTAATATCTTCAGTAATAAAGAAAAGACGATGGTCATATGTTGGACATGTGATGAGGAGAGATAATAACCGAATAGCAAAGCAAACCTTCATGTGGGAAACAACAGGTAAGAGGAAAAGAGGAAGACCCAGAGAGACACTGAGAAGAACATTGATCAGAGAGGAAGTAGCAGCAGGCATCGGTTCCCTAAATGAAATAGTGTTGCTTGCACAGAACAGAGAGAAGTGGCGAGATTTGATAAACTATCTTTACAAGGATTGAAAACTGCTAGAATAAAAATGTAGATAAGAGAAAGAGTATCTGGCTCTGTGCCCTATGGGCCGGCTACGGCTGGAAAAGTCAATAGATCTTCTTCCTCTTCCTCTTTCCTTCCTCATCTGCATTTCAGCGTCGAAAGGAGATATAATTTGCGGTCTTTTGCTCTTCTGTTCGCCTCTGCTACTTTTATGTTTCCTAGTGCTTCTAATATTCAATCGACCACCCATCTTTTACGTGGTCGCCCCTTTGATCTGGTGTTCTCACATGGTTGTTGAAGGCTCGTTGTGTTGTGTTTTGTTCTTTCTGCCATGTCACGTGGCCAACCATTTTATCTGTTGTTTCCTTATATATTCTATGGCGGGGGCTATTCCTAGCTTTTTTCTCAGTTCTTCATTTCTGATCTTATCTCTCAGACTGTTTCCTGTCATTCGTCTAATACATTTCATCCCTGTAGAGGTTATTTTCCTTATTGTTCTTGCATCTAGGGTCCAGGTCTGGCATTGGTAGCACAACGTTGGGATGAAGATTGTATTGTATAGTGCTCGTTTTGCCTCCAGAGTTATTTCCTTGTTGGACAATAGTGGTGATAACTGTCCTATGATTTGACAAGCTTTGTTGCATCTTGATTCTATCTCTGCTGTTTGAGAATTATCGTTTGTCATTAGACTTCCTAGGTATTTGAATTCCTCTACTTGTTTTAGTTGTCTGCCTTCTATAGTTATGTTGATGTTCTGTTTATTTTTTGCGACATTCATGACTTCTCTTTTGTTGATGTTGATTTTCATGTTGTATTTTGTGTCTGAGATGCTTTGTTTGTTTAAGTGTTCTTGTAGGTCTTCTATTGTTTCATGTATTAGTGCCTGATCTTCTGCAAATAGAAGCTCGTTGATCTCCTCTGTCTCTGATGGGTTGGCTAACTTGCATATATGGTCCATGTATGTAATAAACAGTAGGGGGGATAGTATGCACCCCTGTCTTACACCTGATCTAACTTCGAAGTGATCTGTGTAGCCTGCTGCTGTTCTGACCCTGCAGCTGCTGTTGACGTAGAGACTTTTAATAATGTTGGTTAGATGTTGGCTTACTCCGTATGTTGTTAGTATCTCCCACAGTTGTTCTCTGTTTACTCTGTCGAATGCTTTTTCCTGGTCAATGAAGGCTATGTGTAAGTTTTGATTGTGTTTTGTCCTTTTTTTCTGCGAGCTGTTTTAGTGTGAATAGTGCGTCGGTACATCCTCTGTTTTTTCCGAACCAAATTTGAGAATCGCTAAACTGTAGTTCTATTATTGGTCTCAGCCTTTTTTCAAAGATTTGGGCGTATAGCTTTCCCTGTTGGTCAATAGATAGATAGATTATTTGTGATTTTTTTCCCGAGTGTTGTAAACAAACCTCTTCTTCTGAAATGATTCACTGATCCATCCCTCGGAAGTTTCCCTCCAGAATGATGTCCATTTGTTGTTGTTTGTCTCACATAAGCGGCAATGATCTCCATTTATTGTTGTTTGTCTCACATAAGCGGCAATGATCTCCATTTATTGTTGTTTGTCTCACATAAGCGGCAATGATCTCAATTTATTGTTGTTTGTCTCACATTAGTGGCAATGATGTCCATTTATTGTTGTTTGTCTCACATTAGCGGCAATGATCTCCATTTATTGTTGTTTGTCTCACATTAGTGGCAATGATCACCATTTATTGTTGTTTGTCTCACATTAGTGGCAATGATCACCATTTATTGTTGTTTGTCTCACATAAGCGGCAATGATCACCATTTATTGTTGTTTGTCTCACATTAGTGGCAATGATCACCATTTATTGTTGTTTGTCTCACATTAGCGGCAATGATCTCCATTTATTGTTGTTTGTCTCACATAAGCGGCAATGATCTCAATTTATTGTTGTTTGTCTCACATTAGTGGCAATGATGTCCATTTATTGTTGTTTGTCTCACATTAGCGGCAATGATCTCCATTTATTGTTGTTTGTCTCACATTAGTGGCAATGATCTCCATTTATTGTTGTTTGTCTCACATTAGTGGCAATGATCTCAATTTATTGTTGTTTGTCTCACATTAGTGGCAATGATCTCCATTTATTGTTGTTTGTCTCACATTAGTGGCAATGATCTCCATTTATTGTTGTTTGTCTCACATTAGTGGCAATGATCTCCATTTATTGTTGTTTGTCTCACATTAGTGGCAATGATCTCAATTTATTGTTGTTTGTCTCACATTAGTGGCAATGATCTCCATTTATTGTTGTTTGTCTCACATTAGTGGCAATGATCTCCATTTATTGTTGTTTGTCTCACATTAGTGGCAATGATCTCCATTTATTGTTGTTTGTCTCACATTAGTGGCAATGATCTCAATTTATTGTTGTTTGTCTCACATTAGCGGCAATGATCTCCATTTATTGTTGTTTGTCTCACATTAGCGGCAACGATCACCATTTGTTGTTGTTTGTCTCACATTAGTGGCAATGATCACCATTTATTGTTGTTTGTCTCACATTAGTGGCAATGATCACCATTTATTGTTGTTTGTCTCACATTAGTGGCAATGATCTCCATTTATTGTTGTTTGTCTCACATTAGTGGCAATGATCACAATTTATTGTTGTTTGTCTCACATTAGCGGCAATGATCACCGTGGAGGCGGTGGTGACGCCGGCGTGGTAGTGGTTGCTAGCCAGCCATGGAGGACGCCACATAGGCTTGACGGAGAATTTGATGATGAGATGAGATGAGATGAGATGAGATCGACTAGACTGGCCATTGGCTCACACTAGAATTGTCCCGAGCTTTCTACCAGATGTCATTAAAGATGACGTAACGTAGGGCCAGGCCAACGACCCAAGTCCGGCCAATGGGAATGTTTACCTCAACGGAAGACAGTGGACACCTGAAGAGCAGAGTGGAAAGTCAACCAGACAAGTGGCTGAACAAAACGTCCTCACCACGGGAAGGCTTGAGCCCACGGTGCCTTCGAGACTCAACTTGTCTTTTACCAGTAACAACATGACTGCGGTACCCCATCTGCCATATTAGCCTGTAACAACATGACTGTTGTGCCCCATCTGCCCTATTAGCCTGTAACAACATGACTGTTGTACCCCATCTGCCATATTAGTCTGTAACAACATGACTGTTGTGCCCTATTAGTCTGTAACAACATGACTGTTGTACCCCATCTGTTCTATTAGTCTGTAACAACATGACTATTGTGCCCCATCTGCCCTATTCGTCTGCAACAACATGACTGTTGTACCCTATCTGCCCTATTAGTCTGTAACAACATGACCGCGGTGCCCCATCAATCCAAATACTACTTTTAACCAGAAAATAACTCAAATATTCTCGAGTCAGTGACTAATTCACATTCTCTGCCACCCTGTTTTTTTATATTTTGGAGTCAGTGACTAATTCACATTCTCTGCCATCCTGTTTTGTATATTCTCGAGTCAGTGACTAATTCACATTCTCTGCCACCCTGTTTTGTATATTCTGGAGTCAGTGACTAATTCACATTCTCTGCCACCCTGTTTTTTATATTCTCGAGTCAGTGACTAGTTCACATTCTCTGCCACCCTGTTTTTTATATTCTCGAGTCAGTGACTAATTCACATTCTCTGCCACCCTGTTTTGTATATTCTGGAGTCAGTGACTAATTCACATTCTCTGCCACCCTGTTTTTTATATTCTCGAGTCAGTGACTAATTCACATTCTCTGCCACCCTGTTTTGTATATTCTCGAGTCAGTGACTAATTCACATTCTCTGCCACCCTGTTTTTTATATTCTCGAGTCCGTGACTAATTCACATTCTCTGCCACCCTGTTTTTTATATTCTCGAGTCAGTGACTAATTCACATTCTCTGCCACCCTGTTTTGTATATTCTCGAGTCAGTGACTAATTCACATTCTCTGCCACCCTGTTTTTTATATTCTCGAGTCAGTGACTAATTCACATTCTCTGCCACCCTGTTTTTTATATTCTCGAGTCAGTGACTAATTCACATTCTCTGCGAACCTGTTTTTTATATTCTCGAGTCAGTGACTAGTTCACATTCTCTGCGAACCTGTTTTTTTATATTCTCGAGTCAGTGACTAATTCACATTCTCTGCGAACCTGTTTTTTATATTCTCGAGTCAGTGACTAATTCACATTCTCTGCGAACCTGTTTTTTATATTCTCGAGTCAGTGACTAATTCACATTCTCTGCGAACCTGTTTTTTATAATCTCGAGTCAGTGACTAATTCACATTCTCTGCGAATCTGTTTTTTATATTCTCGAGTCAGTGATTGCAGACAAACACGATCAAGAGAAAGTTGTATTATCAAATACTGGCGGCCATTATAACACCTGGTGCGAGCACAATCTCCGAGCTCAAATCACAGAGATCGTGGTAGCGCCGTCTGTGGTAACGGCCCGTATCAGCGCCACAGACAACAAGAAATGCCCAATACAGATCGGCTAATCTGTAGATCAAGCCCTCGCGCCGACCCAGCCCTCGCCGCCAGACATTAATCCTGGTCTAAAGACCCCAGGTCGGCCATGTTATGCTTTGCCTGATAGCCCGTGTTATCCGAGCCTTTGGGAATGTCAAAATAGCGAGCGTGCTGCGGGAATATGTTTGTTATTTCAAGCCGTGACTTCCCCATCGCTGGCGTGTTTGCCTGAGCCCATCTCACAACATTATTTGTGTCGGTATTTACGGGAGTTGCCAGCTTGGAGATCTGCTGGGACAGAGCAGAGCGTTATAGGTCCTGGCTGGCCCTGGAGCACGTGCCGGCGCGTCGAGGAACGATCTATAATGAAAGGAGATAACGCGTACAAGGCGCTACTGTCTGCCCAGGCAAGCCTCTGTCCTCGCTATCGTTGATTTCTCTACAAATCTCAATTGAAGTTTCACAAATTGAAACAATCATTGCTTGTTCTCTATCGGCAATCATTGCTTGTTGTCTGTCGACAATCACTGGAATAAGCCAGCTCTGACAGCACCGCCTCCTACTTCCCCGTGACCTCTGTCAAGTGAGATTTTCTGATTCAAATCCTCTTTTAGGTTGGTAAAGTGCAGTCCCCATTAGAACTTCCAACTTCAGCCGGCCAGCATCACCGCTATGATCTGAAGGGACCTGAACATTTCGTGTAGTCGTTATTCATTTTCTTAACCTGACGAGGGTCTTGGCTGAACCGTCATAGTTATTTGTCTTGCTTCTATACTCTGAGTTAGCTGCTTAATATCTTTTCATGTTTATTACTCACATTCTCTACAGTTATAATCGCCGCTCCGCATGATGGTTGATGTATAAGATCCAAGGACAGACTCCAATAAAGATGGATTGAAGGAATATTAAAAACACTAGGAAACATAACAGCAGGAGAGGCCAACAGAAGAGCAAAAGATGGATTGATCGAATATTAGAAACACTAGGAAACATAACAGCAGGAGAGGCCAACAGAAGAGCAAAAGATGGATTGATGGAATATTAGAAACACTAGGAAACATAACAGCAGGAGAGGCCAACAGCAGAGCAAAAGATGGATTGATGGAATATTAAAAAGATTAGGAAACATAACAATCGGAGAGGCCAACAGAAGAGCAAAAGATGGATTGATGGAATATTAGAAACATTAGGAAACATAACTAACAATCGGAGAGACCAAGAGAAGAGCAAAAGATGGATTGATGGAATATTAGAAACACTAGGAAACATAACAGCAGGAGAGGCCAATAGAAGAGCGAAAGATGGATTGATGGAATATTAAAAAGATTAGGAAACATAACAATCGGAGAGGCCAACAGAAGAGCAAAAGATGGATTGATGGAATATTAGAAACACCAGGAAACATAACAATCGGAGAGGCCAACAGAAGAGCAAAAGATGGAATGATGGAATATTAGAAACACCAGAAAACATAACAGCAGGAGAGGCCAACAGAAGAGCAAAAGATGGATTAATAGAATATTAGAAACACTAGGAAGCATAACAACAGGAGAGGCCAACAGAAGAGTATAAGATGGATTGATGGAATATTAGAAACATTAGGAAAGATAACAGCAGGAGAGCAAAAGATGGATTGATGGAATATTAGAAACACTAGGAAACATAACAGCAGGAGAGGCCAACAGAAGAGCAAAGGATGTATTGATGGAATATTAGAAACATTAGGAAACATAACTAACAATCGGAGAGACCAAGAGAAGAGCAAAAGATGGATTAATGGAATATTAGAATTACTAGGAAACATAACAGCAGGAGAGCAAAAGACCGCAAACTATATCCCCCCTTGACACTCAAAGTCACATGAGTAAGGAGATGTTCAATATATGTGCTCATCGCAAATACGACAAGTAACAAGTCTAAATGTGTGTATAAATGTATGTCTAAATGTATGTCTAAATGTATGTCTAAATGTGTGTCTAAATGTGTGTCTAAATGTATGTCTAAATGTATGTCTAAATGTATGTCTAAATGTGTGTCTAAATGTATGTCTAAATCATGTCTAAATGTGTGTCTAAATGTATGTCTAAATGTGTGTCTAAATGTATGTCTAAATGTGTGTCTAAATGTGTGTCTAAATGTATGTCTAAATGTATGTCTAAATGTGTGTATAAATGTATGTCTAAATGTGTGTCTAAATGTGTGTCTAAATGTATGTCTAAATGTTTGTCTAAATGTATGTCTAAATGTATGTCTAAATGTATGTCTAAATGTGTGTCTAAATGTATGTCTAGATGTGTGTCTAAATGTGTGTCTACATATGTGTCTAAATATATGTCTAAATGTGTGTCTAAATGTGTGTCTAAATGTGTCTAAATGTGTGTCTAAATGTGTGTCTAAATGGTTGTCTAAATGTATGTCTGTTTTAAATGTATGTTTAAATGTGTCTAAATGTGTGTCTAAATGTATGTCTGTGTTTAAATGTATGTTTAAATGTGTCTAAATGTGTGTCTAAATGTGTGTCTAAATGTATGTCTAAATGTGTGTCTAAATGTGTGTCTAAATGTATGTCTAAATGTGTGTCTAAATGAATGTCTAAATGTGTGTCTAAATGTGTGTCTATGTGTGTCTATGTGTCCCTAAATGTGTATCTAAATGTGTGTCTATGTGTGTCTAAATGTGTGTCTAATTGTATGTCTAATGTGTGTGTAAATGTGTTTCTATGTGCGTCTAAATGTGTGTCTAATTTTATGTCTGAATGTGTGTCTAAATGTGTGTGTATGTGTGTCTAAATGTATTTCTAAATGTGTGTCTATATGTGTGTCTAAATGTGTGTCTATCATCACCATGTGCCATACCGGTTGGCGTAGGTGATCATGTCCCTCCACAATCTTCTATCTACAGTGCATCGTATCAGTTCTGTTGTTGACTGTTTTCCATGCCATGACACCAAGCTATCCATTATTTTCACTCTTTGTCGTCCGCGATATCTCTTTCCTTTTATTTTGCCAGTTGTAACCAAGTATTCCAACTTTCCTCTTCTCATGATGTGCCCGAAAAATGTTGATTGCTTCTTTCTGATGTTTTTTAAGAGCTCCCTTTTTGTGTTGGCCTCTTTGAGAACTTCCTCATTGGTCTTTTTATCTGTCCAGGGAACTTTCAACATTCTTCTGAGAAATCCCATCTCTGTGGCCTCTAATCGTCTTTCATGTGTTTGTCTACTGTCCATGATTCGCTTCCATAGGTCAGAATTGGTTCTATATAGCACCGATGAACTCTCTTTCTCATCTCTATTGACATAGATTTGTTGCATAAGATATTTGTCATTTTCTGAAATGCTATTTTGGCCTGAGCTATTCTGTTTTTTTTATTTCTGTGTGTCTATATGTGTGTCTAAATGTATGTCTATATGTGTGTCTAAATGTATGTCTATATGTGTGTCTAAATGTATGTCTATATGTGTGTCTAAATGTATGTTTATATGTGTGTCTAAATGTATGTCTATATGTGTGTCTAAATGTATGTCTATATGTGTGTCTAAATGTATGTCTATATGTGTGTTACATAACAGCAAAGCTCTAGTGGCTGCCAAAGTGTCAGGATTCTACTGAGCAGAACGCAGTGGCTCAGGAAGTGACCATCTGCTTTAAGATGACGTGAGAGGTTGGCTGACTTCACCTAGCTTAGACTGAGCTTGTCCTCTCTAGGAACCAGCTGCGGGTTGCATCAAGATAAGGCGCCATCAAATCCCCCGAATGTCACGCAGTAGATCTAACAGGTTGTCCAACGGGTTGACAGACCAAACAGCTTTTTAGTGACTCCTCAAGACTGACCCATCGCCGTATTGGAACTATGTGTGTACGTGCGTCTGCCAATAAGTTCGTGGGTCTGTACGAGTTCATGTAACTTTTCAGTGAAAACCCAAATGTTCTTGACGCTGCAGAACACGAGGAAAGAACACGTTTTTGTTCTAGAAAGTTGTGAGGGAAGGACATCAGCCAATCAATTTAATGATGTGAACCTTGTTCTCTCTTCTCTTGCAGAACTCGCAAGAACAAGCAAAGATGTAGAAAGGGTGGATAATAGCAGCGGTGAAGGTCACGACTACTCTAAAATTTGATCAGAATACATAACACAATCACATCCCATCTCAATGAGTTCAGTGTTAGTGTACAGCCAGTCACCGTATTCCCTAGTATAGCCGTGATATAGTTCAATGTCAGTGTACAACCAGCCACCGCATTCCCTAGTATAGCCGTGATATAGTTCAATGTTAGTGTACAGCCAGTCACTGTATTCCCTAGTATAAAGTAAGTAAAGTACCCCCCGTCACGCCAAGTGGCGTATAGGGAAATATGGTGTTAGTGACCCTATATTTTACAGACCTTCAGCACATGACTTTTGGGGTAATGTGGTCGGTATTACGCCCGTGCTGCTTTTACTTTCCCAGAAAAAATCTGGTACCCATTTAAGGCTGGGTGAACCCGGAGCCGTCGGTTGGGATCGAACCCTACCCTTGTCCGTAGTAGTCCAGTTCACTAACCACTGAGCTATCGCGGCTCCCACTAATTTTTAGGGAATTAGTAAAACCCAGGTGTCCTCGCCAGGGTACGAACCCCGGCTGTTGCCGTGGTAAGCCAACCGCCTATCGATTGCGCTAACCGGACACCCTATTCCCTAGTATAGCCGTGATATAGTTCAATGTCAGTGTACAACCAGCCACCGTATTCCCTAGTATAGCCGTGATATAGTTCAATGTCAGTGTACAACCAGCCACCGTATTCCCTAGTATAGCCGTGATATAGTTCAATGTCAGTATACAACCAGCCACCGTATTCCCTAGTATAGCCGTGATATAGTTCAATGTCAGTGTACAACCAGCCACCGTATTCCCTAGTATAGCCGTGATATAGTTCAATGTCAGTGTACAACCAGCCACTGTATTCCCTAGTATAGCCGTGATATAGTTCAATGTCAGTGTACAACCAGCCACTGTATTCCCTAGTATAGCCGTGATATAGTTCAAATAACTCAAGTCGTTACTAATAAATAGACTTCAATGTCTGTGGAGGTCAAACCTACTACAACCGTACAACGGCATCTATCTACTTTGCAATGTGTTTTAGATCTAAGTAAGCCATTTCAACCATTACCCCGCCGTTTCATGGCAACAAAAAAACCTTTAACCAGAAAGCGTTCTCTTCATCTAAACATATAGAAGTAGTGCCGATGGGGAGGAGAATTTATGAAGTGCCGACTGTAAGAATCACTTCGCTATGTCTTTATATACAAAAAATAAACCTGATCAAAACAGTAGGAAAATTTAATTAACAGGAAATCGACGTTTATTGTCATAACTTATAATGCAAAATAACTGCGATATTATGATGTCATTATAATGATGTTAAATTATAGCAATAATTGAAAGAACTATATGACATAGCGGAAAGCGCAGCAATGTTTATGTCGCAAATGATCAGGTTAAAGTTCAAACATAAAGTTCGTTCTCTCGTTCTGGCCTATTCAAGTTTCGAACTCACTGTCCGCCGTTGGTGGATACAAAAACAAAATGGGCCTGGCTCGATCGTAGGTCAATGATTTGACGACGTCTAATTTCAGGCGCAGAACTCACAGACTACATGGACCAGAAAGATATGCCTGGCGGGGGTGTGAACTCATGGAAGATTGATAACTTACCCGACCTGAGCTCTGACGAGGTTTCCAGCCATCGTTGACTTTACCCCTGCTGACAGCCCGTGCTGTAATGGCGCGCCTTATATCTTCACTCGTTTCATCCTCCTGCGGGACTGAACACGTGTTTTATCAAGCAGAAGAGTTGTGGAAGGAAATGCAAAATTAAATTGAAAGTAAACATAAGTGAGGCACCGGAAACATAAACAATATGAGGATGTGACGAGTATTTTAACCAGCGCTCGGAGCTCGTGCACGACAGAATGTCGGGTAAGTTACAATTACCATGTACTAGACCTGCAACTCAAAGTGCAACGAAACAAGACGTTTGACATCTCGTTTGATTCCAGCGACGGAGAATTACAGGGATAGCACCCCCATCACTAGCATGTGTCTGTAGCAATAGCTGTACCTCTCCAGAGTGAGCAAAGTTGCGTGATGGTTGCACGGCCTTATCGACTGGAGCAAGTCGATTCAGTCTGGCGTGCCTTCTCGTGTTGCGCCGGACAGACGAGCTTGAATGAGGCTAGCACACATGGTTAGGCAAGTCTAGCTGAGGCTGACACTCAATGATTGAGGCTAGCATTTGTTGATGAAAGCAGACGATCTTTAGCGAGTTTGGCTGAGGCTGACACTCAATGATTGAGGCTGGCATTCGTTCATGGGAGGAGACGATCTTTAGCGCGTTTGGCTGAGGCTGACACTCAATGATTGAGGCTGGCATTCGTTGATGGGAGGAGACGATCTTTACCAAGTTTGGCTGAGGCTGACACTCAAGGATTGAGGCTGGCATTCGTTGATCAGAGGAGACGATCTTTACCAAGTTTGGCTGAGGCTAACACTCAATGATTGAGGCTGGCATTCGTTGATGATAGCAGACGATCTTTACCAAGTTTGGCTGAGGCTAACACTCAATGATTGAGGCTGGCATTCGTTGATGATAGCAGACGATCTTTACCAAGTTTGGCTGAGGCTGACACTCAATGATTGAGGCTGGCATTCGTTGATGAGAGGAGAAGATCTTTACCAAGTTTGGCTGAGGCTGACACTCAATGATTGAGGCTGGCATTCGTTGATGGGAGGAGACGATCTTTACCAAGTTTGGCTGAGGCTGACACTCAATGATTGAGGCTGGCATTCGTTGATGAGAGGAGACGATCTTTACCAAGTTTGGCTGAGGCTAACACTCAATGATTGAGGCTGGCATTCGTTGATGATAGCAGACGATCTTTACCAAGTTTGGCTGAGGCTGACACTCAATGATTGAGGCTGGCATTCGTTGATGAGAGGAGAAGATCTTTACCAAGTTTGGCTGAGGCTGACACTCAATGATTGAGGCTGGCATTCGTTGATGAGAGGAGACGATCTTTACCAAGTTTGGCTGAGGCTGACACTCAATGATTGAGGTTGGCATTCGTTGATGAGAGGAGACGATCTTTACCAAGTTTGGCTGAGGCTGACACTCAATGATTGAGGCTGGCATTCGTTGATGAGAGGAGACGATCTTTACCAAGTTTGGCTGAATCTCAAGCCAGAACTGATGTTCGGTGACAAGTTGATAAGTCAACAGGAGAAGATGACAGGTTGATAAGTCAACAGGAGAAGATGACAGGTTGATAAGTCAACAGGAGAAGATGACAGGTTGATAAGTCAACAGGAGAAGGTGACAGGTTGATAAGTCAACAGGAGAAGGTGACAGATTGATAAGTCAACAGGAGAAGGTGACAGGTTGATAAGTCAACAGGAGAAGGTGACAGGTTGATAAGTCAACAGGAGAAGATGACAGGTTGATAAGTCAACAGGAGAAGATGACAGGTTGATAAGTCAACAGGAGAAGGTGACAGGTTGATAAGTCAACAGGAGAAGATGACAGGTTGATAAGTCAACAGGAGAAGGTGACAGGTTGATAAGTCAACAGGAGAAGATGACAGGTTGATAAGTCAACAGGAGAAGGTGACAGGTTGATAAGTCAACAGGAGAAGATGACAGGTTGATAAGTCAATAAGAGACGCTGACAAGTTGATAAGTCAATAAGAGACGGTGACAGGTTGAGAAGTCAATAAGAGACGGTGACAGGTTGATAAGTCAATAAGAGACGGTGACAGGTTGATAAGTCAATAAGAGACGGTGACAGGTTGATAAGTCAATAAGAGACGGTGACAGGTTGATAAGTCAATAAGAGACGGTGACAGGTTGATAAGTCAATAAGAGACGGTGACAGGTTGTTAATTTAGCAAGTGGAGGTTGTAAGTAAAAGTAAGAGAAAGGTGCGATCTCTTGTTGGTGAAGTTCGGGTGGAGACTTAGAAGTGACAGCTTCTGAAAACATCACATCTTTGTTGCGTCACGTGTTTGCACATTTACTGCCAGCTATTAAAATTCAATAGAGAGAAACAAGAAACACAGAGAAAGATCAGAGAAACCATCAATCACCTCTCGACAGCCTCTGTCCAGAAAGAAAAACAAACGACAACTGATCTGCGTTTCACATCAAAATGGATCCCTCTGACAGACTTGGAGCCGAGCAGCTCGCTTTAGCAGCCTTCTCACCTCGTCTGTTAAATCTTTCCTTGTGTGGACGTGGAAGTATAGCTTCTCACCTCGTCTGTTAAATCTCTTCTCGTGTGTTTGTGCGTGTTTATGTGTGTTTATGTGTGTGTTTGTGCGTGTTTATGTGTGTTTATGTGTGTTTATGTGTGTGTTTGTGTGTGTTTATGTGTGATAGCTAACTCCCCTGACTGTGCTCCTCCAATGCCGACCTGTCTATCCGCCACTCGTTCAGCTTTACTCAATTCATCAACAATCATATTTCTCTCGATTCGTCTGCGTGTCTTCAAATCATAGTTGAACTGTCATCAGTGACGGTGTGTCGTGTGTGTTCATTAGCTTCTTTTTACAGCTCAGAACATATTTAACTATCACAAACACAACATTTACCATGTCACAAACACAACATTCACCATATCACAAACACAAAACTCACCATGTCACAAACACAACACTCACCATGTTACAAACACAACACTAACCATGTCACAAACACAACACTCACCATGTCACAAACACAACACTCACCATGTCACAAACACAACAGTCACCATGTCACAAACACAACAGTCACCATGTCACAAACACACCATTCACCATGTCACAAACACAACACTCATCATATCACAAACACAACACTCAACATGTCACAAACACAACACTCACCATGTCACAAACACAACACTTACCATGTCACAAACACAACACTCACCATGTAACAAACACAACATTTACCATGTCACAAACACAACACTCACCATATAACAAACACAACACTCACCATGTCACAAACACAACACTTACCATGTCACAAACACAACACTCACCATGTAACAAACACAACATTTACCATGTCACAAACACAACACACACCATATAACAAACACAACACTCACCTTATCACAAACACAACACTCACCATGTAACAAACACAACACTCACCATATCACAAACACAACACTCGCAATATCACAAACACAACACTTACCATATCACAAACACAACAATCGCAATAACACAAACACAACATTTACCATATCACAAACACAACTCTTACCATGTCACAAACACAACACTTACCATATAAACACAACTCTTACCATGTCACTAACACAACACTTACCATGTCACAAAGCCAACACTTACCATATAAACACAACTCTTACCATGTCACAAATACAAAACATACAATGTCACAAACACAGCATTCACAATGTCACAAACATAATACTCACCATATCACAAACAAAACACTCGCAATATCACAAACACAACAATTACCATATCAAAAATACAACAATCACAATGTCATAAATACAACACTTACCATATCACAAACACAACAGTCACCATGTCACAAACACAACAGTCACCATGTCACAAACACAACACTTACCATATCACAAACACAACACTCACCATATCACAAACACAACTCTTATCATGTCACAAACACAACACTTACCATGTCACAAACTCAACACTTACCATGCCACAAACACAACACTTACCATATCACAAACACAACACTTACCATATCACAAACACAACACTTACCATATCACAAACACAACACTTACCATTTCACAAACGCAACGCTTACCATATCACAAACACAACACTTACCATATCACAAACACAACACTTACCATATCACAAACACAACTCTTACCATGTCACAAACACAACACTCACAATACAACAAACACAACACTCACAATACAACAAACACACCACTTACCATGTCACAAATACAACACTCACCATATCACAAACACAACACTCATCATGTCACAAATACAACACTCACCATGTCACAAAAACAACACTCGCTATGTCACAAACACAACACTCACCATATCACAAACACAACACTCACCATATCACAAACACAACACTCACCATATCACAAACACAACACTCACCATGTTACAAAAACAACACTCACCATATCACAAACACAACAATCACCATGTCACAAAAACAACACTCACCATGTCACAAACACAACACTCACCATGTCACAAACACGACACTCCCTATGTCACAAAAACAACACCCACCATGTCACAAATACAACACTCACCATGTCACAAAAACAACACTCACCATGTCGCAAAAACAACACTTACCATGTCACAAAAACAACACTCACCATGTCACAAAAACAACACTCACCATGTCACAAAAAACAACACTCACCATGTCACAAAAACAACACTCACCTTGTCACAAAAACAACTCACCATTTCACAAAAACAACACTCACCATGTCACAAAAACAATACTCACCATATCACAAAAACGACACTCACCATGTCACAAAAACAACACTCACCATATCACAAACACGACACTCACCATATCACAAAAAAACACTCACCATATCACAAACACAACACTCACCATGTCACAAACACAACACTTACCATGTCACAAACTCAACACTTACCATGCCACAAACACAACACTTACCATTTCACAAACGCAACGCTTACCATATCACAAACACAACTCTTACCATGTCACAAACACAACACTCACAATACAACAAACACAACACTCACAATACAACAAACACACCACTTACCATGTCACAAATACAACACTCACCATATCACAAACACAACACTTACCATGTCACAAACACAACACTTACCATATCACAAACACAACACTTACCATATAAACACAACACTTACTATATCACAAACACAACACTTACCATATCACAAACACAACACTTACCATATAAACACAACTCTTACCATGTCACAAACACAACACTTACCATGTCACAAATACAACACTTACCATATCACAAACACAACACTCACCATGTAACAAACACAACAGTCACCATATCACAAACAAAACACTTACCATATCACAAATACAACACTTACCATATCACAAACACAACACTTACCATGTCACAAATACAACACTTACCATGTCACAAATACAACACTTACCATATCACAAACACAACACTCACCATGTAACAAACACAACAGTCACCATATCACAAACAAAACACTTACCATATCACAAACAAAACATTTACCATATCACAAACAAAACACTTACCATATCACAAATACAAAACTTACCATATCACAAACACAACACTTACCATGTCACAAATACAACACTTACCATATCACAAACAAAACACTTACCATATCACAAATACAACACTTACCATATCACAAACACAACACTTACCATGTCACAAACACAACACTTACCATGTCACAAATACAACACTTACCATATCACAAACACAACACTCACCATGTAACAAACACAACAGTCACCATATCACAAACAAAACACTTACCATATCACAATCACAACACTTACCATGTCACAATCACAACACTTACCATGTCATAAATCAGACCGACGATGAATGTTTCTGGTAGAAAAACGTAAAAGTCGCCACTAACTACAAGATAGCGACAGAACGCTTCTACGCCGTCTTGAAGTAGGGATTCTAAAAATAGATGTTACAAAAATAACCTTTTTCAAGTCACAAATTTAATACTCATGTCATAAAATGATACTCTTGTCACAAATATGAGATTCATGTCACAAGTATGATACTGATGTCACAAATATGATACTCATGCCACAAATATGATACTCGTGTCCCAAAATTATACTCATGTCACAAATATGATACTCATGTCCCGAAATTATACTCATGTCACAAATATGATGCTCATGTCCCGAAATTATACTCATGTCACAAATATGATACTCAAGTCACAAAATTATACTCATGTCACAAATGTGATACTCATGTCACAAATGTGATACTCATGTCCCGAAATTATACTCATGTCACAAATATGATACTCATGTCCCGAAATTATACTCATGTCACAATTATGATACTCATGTCACAAAATTATACTCATGCCACAAATATGATACTCATGTCACAAAATTATACTCATGCCACAAAAATGACACTCATGCCACAAATGTATATGTATCATGAAATTTGTAGGGAGATGGGATTATGTCACTTGTGTATCAAGAAGTTTGTAGGCAAAAGAAATTATGTCAGTTGTGTATCATGAAGTTTGTAGGGAAAAGGAATTATGTTACTTGTATATCATGAAATTTGTAGGGAGATGGAATTATGTCACTTGTGTATCATGAATTATGTCACTTGATATCATGAAGTTTGTAGGGAAAAGGAATTACGTCAGTTGTGTATCGTGAAATTTGTAGGGAAAAGGAATTATGTTACTTGTATATCATGAAATTTGTAGGGAGATGGAATTATGTCACTTG
This sequence comes from Megaustenia siamemsis, assembly GCA_032433765.1. Classification (NCBI taxonomy): domain Eukaryota; kingdom Metazoa; phylum Mollusca; class Gastropoda; order Stylommatophora; family Ariophantidae; genus Megaustenia; species Megaustenia siamemsis. Next base: position 2,438,318 of record JAVIAB010000126.1, read on the forward strand.
TGTATCATGAATTATGTCACTTGATATCATGAAGTTTGTAGGGAAAAGGAATTACGTCACTTGTGTATCATGAAATTTGTAGGGAAAAGGAATTATGTCACTTGTGTATCATGAAGTTTGTAGGGAAAAGGAATTATGTCACTTGTATATCATGAAATTTGTAGAGAAAAGGAATTATGTTACTTGTATATCATGAAATTTGTAGGGAGATGGAATTATGTCACTTGTGTATCATGAAGTTTGTAGGGAGAAGGAATTATGTTACTTGTGTATCTTGAGGTGTGGGTAGGGAGATGGAATTATGTCACTTGTGTATCATGAAGTTTGTAGGTAGATGGAATTATGCCACTTTTGTGTCATGAAATTTGTGGGGAAAAGGAATTATGTCAATTGTGTATCATGAAGTTTGTAGGGAAAAAGAATTATGTCACTTGTGTATCATGAAGTTTGTAGGGAAAAGGAATTATGTCACTTGTGTATCATGAAGTTTGTAGGGAAAAGGAATTATGTCACTTGTGTATCATGAAGTTTGTTGGGAAAAGGAAATATGTCACTTGTGTATCATGAAGTTTGTGGGAAGAAGGAATTATGTCACTTGTGTATCATGAAGTGTGCAGGAAGAAGGAATTATGCCACTTGTGTATCATGAAGTATGTAGCAAGAAGGAATTATGTCACTTGTGTATCATGAAGCTTGTAGGAAGAAGGAATTACGTCACTTGTGTATCGTGAAGTGTGTAGGGAGAAGGAATTATGTCACTTGTGTATCATGAAGCTTGTAGGGAGAAGGAATTATGTCACTCGTGTATCATGAAGCTTGTAGGGAGAAGGAATTATGTCACTTGTGTATCATGAAGCTTGTAGGGAGAAGGAATTATGTCACTTGTGTATCATGAAGTTTGTAGGGAGAAGGAATTACGTCACTTGTGTATCGTGAAGTGTGTAGGGAGATGGAATTATGTCATCTATTGTGTATCGTAAAGTTTGTAGGGAGATAGAATTATGTCACTTGTGTATCATGAAGTTTGTAGGGAGATGGAATTATGTCACTTGTGTATCATGAAGTTTGTAGGGAGATAGAATTATGTCATCTATTGTGTATCGTAAAGTTTGTAGGGAGATGGAATTATGTCACTTGTGTATTATGAAGTTTGTAGGGAGATGAATTATGTCATCTATTGTGTATCGTAAAGTTTGTAGGGAGATGGAATTATGTCATCTATTGTGTATCGTAAAGTTTGCAGGGAGATGGAATTATGTCATCTAGTGTGTATCATGAAGTTTGTAGGGAGATGGAATTATGTCACTTGTGTATCATGAAGTTTGCAGGGAGATGGAATTATGTCATCTAGTGTGTATCATGAAGTTTGTAGGGAGATGGAATTATGTCACTTGTGTATCATGAAGTTTGCAGGGAGATGGAATTATGTCATCTAGTGTGTATCATGAAGTTTGTAGGGAGATGGAATTATGTCACTTGTGTATCATGACGTTTGTAGGGAGATAGAATTATGTCACTTGTGTATCATGAAGTTTGTAGGGAGATGGAATTATGTCATCTATTGTGTATCATAAGTTGCTGAAAAATAAAAGAATATATGCCACCTCTTATGTCATATGTTTGGTGCCTCTATGTGTGTGTTGCAGCAAGGCGCTGCTAATGCTCTAAAGACGCAGGTGTTTGGTGTGACAGTCCGTGGCAATGGAGGCATGTCTAGCACTTGCTAGCCAGTCATCGTTGACACTTGTCAGCAGCGACCGGTTGTTGAATTAAGCTGGTCCAGCGGGTGTACGTGCCACCATCACGTGTTTGCTAGATCGTGTTTGACAGCGCTCTCCTTGTTGCTCTACAACAGAAGCTGTTGATTCTCCATTGAGGAAAACTCCACTACCAATATATCATGAGCTCTCTCTCTCTCTCTCTCTCTCTCTCTCTCTCTCTCTATTTATATCTATGCATTATTGTGTGATTATATATATATATATATATATATATATATATATATATATATATATATATATATATATCACAACACACATCTCCCCCACATCTCTACTCACATGTCTCATCACATCTCCCCTCACATATCTTATCACATCTCCCCTCACATCTCTCATCACATCTCTACTCACATTTCTCATCACATCTCTACTCACATCTCTCATCACATCTCCCCTCACATTTCTCATCACATCTCTACTCACATCTCTCATCACATCTCCCCTCACATTTCTCATCACATCTCTACTTACAACTCTCATCACATCTCCCCTCACATTTCTCATCACATCTCTACTCACATCTCTCATCAAATCTTCCCTCACATTTCTCATCACATGTCTCATCACATCTCCCCTCACATCTCCCCTCACATCTCTCATCACATCTCCCCTCACATCTCTCATCACATCTCCCTTCACATTTCTCATCACATCTCTACTCACATCTCTCATCACATCTCTCCTCACATCTCCCATCACATTTCCCCTCAACTTTCTCCTCGCATCTCTACTCACATCTCACCTCACATTTCTCATCACATGTCTCATCACATATTCCCTCACTTCTCCCCTCACATTTCTCATCACATCTCCCCTCACATTTCTCATCATATCTCTCATCACATCTCCACTCACATATCTCATCACACATCTCTCATCACATCTCTCGTCACATCTCCCCTCACATCTCTCATCACTTCTCCACTCTCATCTCTCATCACATCTCTCATCACACATCTCTAATCACATCTCTCATCACATCTCCCCTCACATTTCTCATCACATCTTCCTACACATCTCTCATCACAACTCTCATCACATCTCTCATCACATTTCCTCTCTCTTCTTTCATCACATCTACCCTCACATCTCTCATCACATCTCCGATCACATCTCCCCTCACATATTTCATCACATTTCCCCTCACATATTTCATCACATTTCCCTCTCACATCTCCCCTCACATATTTCATCACATTTCCCCTCACATCTCTCATCCCATCTCCGATCACATCTCCCCTCATATATTTCATCACATTTCCCCTCACATCTTCAATCATATTTCCCCTCACAAGTCTCATCAAATCTCCCCTCATATCTCTCATCACATTTCCCCTCACATCTCTCATCACATCTCCCCTCACATATTTCATCACATTTTCCCTCACATATTTCATCACATTTCCCCTCACATCTCTCATCACATTTCCCCTCACATCTCTCATCACATTTCCCCTCATATCTTTCATCACATTTCCTCTCACATCTCTCATCACATTTCCCCTCACATCTCTCATCACATTTCCCCTCACATCTCTCATCACATTTCCCCTCACATCTTTCATCACATTTCCCATGACATCTCTCATCACATCTCCCCTCATATCTTTCATCACATTTTCCCTTACACCTCTCATCACATCTCACCTCATATCTTTCATCACATTTCCCCTCACATCTCTCATCACATTTCCCCTCACATCTCTCATCACATTTCACCTCACATCTCTTATCACATTTCCCCTCACATCTTTCATCACATTTCCCCTGACATCTCTCATCACATCTCCGCTCATATCTTTCATCACATTTTCCCTTACATCTCTCATCACATCTCCCCTCATATCTTTCATCACATCTCCCCTCACATCTCTCATCACATTTCCTCTCACATCTTTCATCACATTTTCCCTGACATCTCTCATCACATCTCCCCTGACATCTCTCATCACATCTCCCCTCATATCTCTCATCACATTTCCCCTCACATCTCTCATTTCATCTCCCCTCACATATTTCATCACATTTCCCCTCACATATTTCATCACATTTCCCCTCACATCTCTCATCACATTTCCCCTCACATCTCTCATCACATTTCACCTCACATCTCTTATCACATTTCCCCTCACATCTTTCATCACATTTCCCCTGACATCTCTCATCACATCTCCGCTCATATCTTTCATCACATTTTCCCTTACATCTCTCATCACATCTCCCCTCATATCTTTCATCACATCTCCCCTCACATCTCTCATCACATTTCCTCTCACATCTTTCATCACATTTTCCCTGACATCTCTCATCACATCTCCCCTGACATCTCTCATCACATCTCCCCTCATATCTCTCATCACATTTCCCCTCACATCTCTCATTTCATCTCCCCTCACATATTTCATCACATTTCCCCTCACATATTTCATCACATTTCCCCTCACATCTCTCATCACAACTCTCATCACATCTCTCATCACATTTCCTCTCTCTTCTTTCATCACATCTACCCACACATCTCTCATCACATCTCCTATCACATCTCCCCTCACATATTTCATCACATTTCCCCTCACATATTTCATCACATTTCCCTCTCACATCTCCCCTCACATATTTCATCACATTTCCCTTCACATCTCTCATCCCATCTCCGATCACATCTCCCCTCATATATTTCATCACATTTCCCCTCACATCTTTCATCATATTTCCCCTCACAAGTCTCATCACATCTCCCCTCATATCTCTCATCACATTTCCCCTCACATCTCTCATCACATCTCCCCTCACATATTTCATCACATTTTCCCTCACATATTTCATCACATTTCCCCTCACATCTCTCATCACATTTCCCCTCACATCTCTCATCACATTTCCCCTCATATCTTTCATCACATTTCCCCTCACATCTCTCATCACATTTCCCCTCACATCTCTCATCACATTTCCCCTCACATCTCTCATCACATTTCCCCTCACATCTTTCATCACATTTCCCATGACATCTCTCATCACATCTCCCCTCATATCTTTCATCACATTTTCCCTTACATCTCTCATCACATCTCACCTCATATCTTTCATCACATTTTCCCTCACATCTCTCATCACATTTCCCCTCACATCTCTCATCACATTTCCCCTCACATCTTTCATCACATTTCCCCTGACATCTCTCATCACATCTCCCCTCATATATTTCATCACATTTTCCCTTACATCTCTCATCACATCTCCCCTCATATCTTTCATCACATTTCCCCTCACATCTCTCATCACATTTCCCCTCACATCTCTCATCACATCTCCCCTCACATCTCTCATCACATTTCCCCTCACATCTTTCATCACATTTTCCCTGACATCTCTCATCACATCTCCCCTGACATCTCTCATCACATCTCCCCTGACATCTCTCATCACATTTCCCCTCACATCTCTCATCACATCTCCCCTCACATCTCTCATCACATTTCCCCTCACATCTTTCATCACATTTTCCCTGACATCTCTCATCACATCTCCCCTGACATCTCTCATCACATCTCCCCTCATATCTCCCCTCATATCTCTCATCACATTTCCCCTCACATCTCTCATTTCATCTCCCCTCACATATTTCATCACATTTCCCCTCACATATTTCATCACATTTCCCCTCACATCTCTCATCACATTTCCCTCACATATTTCATCACATTTCCCCTCACATCTCTCATCACATTTCCCCTCACATCTCTCATCACATGTCCCCTCACATCTCTCATCACATCTCCCCTCATATCTTTCATCACATTTTCCCTTACATCTCTCATCACATCTCCCCTCATATCTTTCATCACATTTCCCCTCACATCTCTCATCACATCTCCCCTCATATCTCTCATCACATTTCCCCTCACATCTCTCATCACATCTCCCCTCACATATTTCATCACATTTCCCCTCACATATTTCATCACATTTCCCCTCACATCTCTCATCACATTTCCCCTCACATATTTCATCACATTTCCCCTCACATCTCTCATCACATTTCCCCTCACATATTTCATCACATTTCCCCTCATATCTCTCATCACATTTCCCCTCATATCTTTCATCACATTTCCCCTCACATCTCTCATCACATTTCCCCTCACATCTCTCATCACATTTCCCCTCACATTTTTCATCACATTTCCCCTCACATCTTTCATCACATTTCCCCTGACATCTCTCATCACATCTCCCCTCATATCTTTCATCACATTTTCCCTTACATCTCTCATCACATCTCCCCTCATATCTTTCATCACATTTCCCCTCACATCTCTCATCACATTTCCCCTCACATCTCTCATCACATTTCCCCTCACATCTCTCATCACATTTCCCCTCACATCTTTCATCACATTTCCCCTGACATCTCTCATCACATCTCCCCTGACATCTCTCATCACATCTCCCCTCATATCTCTCATCACATTTCCCCTCACATCTCTCATCACATCTCCCCTCACATATTTCATCACATTTCCCCTCACATATTTCATCACATTTCCCCTCACATCTCTCATCACATTTCCCCTCACATATTTCATCACATTTCCCCTCACATCTCTCATCACATTTCCCCTCACATCTTTCATCACATTTCCCCTGACATCTCTCATCACATTTCCCCTCATATCTCTCATCACATCTCCCCTCACATATTTCATCACATTTCAACTCACATATTTCATCACATTTCCCCTCACATCTCTCATCACATTTCCCCTAACATATTTCATCACATTTCCCCTCACATCTCTCATCACATTTCCCCTCACATATTTTATCACATTTCCCCTCACATCTCTCATCACATTTCACCTCATATCTTTCATCACATTTCCCCTCACATCTCTCATCACATTTCCCCTCACATCTCTCATCACATTTCCCCTCACATTTTTCATCACATTTCCCCTTACATCTCTCATCACATCACATCTCATCTCATATCTCTCATCACATTTCCCCTCACATCTCTCATCACATTTCCCCTCACATCTTTCATCATATTTCCCCTTACATCTCTCATCACATCACATCACATCTCATCTCATATCTCTCAATCACATTTCCCCTCACATCTCTCATCACATCTCCCCTCATATCTTTCATCACATTTCCCCTCACATCTCTCTTCACATTTCCCCTCACATCTCTCATCACATCTCACCTCACATCTCTCATCACATCTCCCCTCATATCTTTCATCACATTTCCCCTCACATTTCCCCTTGCTTCTTTCATCACATTTCCCCTCACATCTCTCATCACATCTCCCCTCGCGTATTTCATCAAAATTTCCCTCATATCTCCCTTCACATTTCTTATCACATCTCCCCTCACATCTCTCATCACATCTCCCCTCGCATATTTCATCACATTTCTCCTCACTTCTCTCATCGAATCTCTTCTCAATCTCTCATCACATCTCCCTTCACATTTCTTATCACATCTCACCTCACATCTTTCATCACATCTCTCATCACATATTCCCTCACATCTCTCCTCACATTTCCTCTCACATCTTTCATCACAATTCCCCTCACATCTCGCATCGAATCTTTTCTCAAACTCTCCTCGCATCTCTCATCACATCTCTCATCACATTTCCCCTCACATCTTTCATCACATCTCCCCTCACATTCTTCTACGCACCTACCCTCACATCCCCCCTCACATCTCTCCTCTCCCAGCCTGCCTGTGTCTGTGTTTCACCAACACAGAATGAAAGTGGGCGTGTTTTTCTCGTTAATATTCAACTCGATATTAATGAACAAATATCGGACATGGATACACGCGACCGTCAGTTTTTTTGTCCGAGGCTGTTGCTGTAGTACTTCCGATCAAGCTTTAGGCGAACACGTGCGTGGCATCTGTAGCGTGTTCCCTGTGCCGCCAGGAAATCATTAGCTATCAAAACAGTGAAGAAAGAAAAACGCATAAACAAATATAAACATTCTACCTGATAAAAAACAACAAAAAAACCCATAAAATGTGTCTCCTTCACCACTCCCCAAAATCGAAATCTGCAAATAACATCTCACACTCCTCAAATCAAAATAGTCTCAAATGTTTGACATTACAGATTATTAGTATCATTTTGACATTATAGATTATTAGTATCATTTTGACATTACAGATTATTAGTATCATTTTGACATTATAGATTATCAATCTCAGATTTTTGACATTATAGATTGTCAATCTCAGATTTTTGACATTATAGATTATCAATCTCAGATTTTTGACATTATAGATTATCAATCTCAGATTTTTGACATTATAGATTATCAATCTCAGATTTTTGACATTATAGATTATCAATCTCAGATTTTTGACATTATAGATTATCAATCTCAGATTTTTGACATTATAGATTATCAATCTCAGATTTTTGACATTATAGATTATCAATCTCAGATTTTTGACATTATAGATCTTTACACTGAGAGGGTTGTCTGGTCTGTGACGGTTGTCTGGTATGTGACGGTTGTCTGGTCTATGAGAGTTGTCTGGTCTGTGAGAGTTGTCTGGTCTATGAGAGTTGTCTGGCCTGTGCCTGTTGTGTGCTATGTAAGGGTTGTGTGGTCTGCGAGAGTTGTGTAGTCTGTGAGAGTTGTCTGGTCTATGAGAGTTGTCTGGTCTTTGCGCGTGACCTGGTCACAAGTCTGGTCAATGCAGATCTTTCGTTGTCTCTTCCCTGGTCAGCAATAAACAATCTATTAAAGTGGCGTTACCCTTGACCTGCCTCACTCTCTGAAATGCCCCACAATCCCCGCGACCAGTCCGAGCCCTTCTCCAAAATTTCATCAAGTTTTGGCGCCCCCTCTCCCCCCGAAGCTCACCTCACATCATCCCTGCCCACCCTGCCTCATCACACCGCGCCCTCGAGTTTTCCCTCACATCTCAGCCAGAGATAAATTATTCACGAGTTCTCACTCTCTATCTCTATCTCTCACTCACTCCTCAACACTCACTAACTCTATACCACTCCCTCACTCACTTTCTACCACTCACTCACTATCTACCTTTCCCTCAATCACTCTCTTCCATTTCCTCTCCATCACTACATCACTCACTCTAACACTCCTTCACACACTCTCTACTACGCCCTCACTCTCTCAATACCACTCCATCACTCACTTTCTACAACTCCCTCACTCACTCAATACCACTCCCTCACTCACTCTACCACTCCCTCACTCACTCAATACCACTCCCTCACTCACTCAATACCACTCCCTCACTCACTCTCTACCACTCCCTCACTCACTCAGTACCACTCCCTCACTCACTCTCTACCACTCCCTCACGTTGCCACCATTGCTGACCACGTCATATCCCACAACTCTTGCTGTTCTCTGGTAGCGGAGAAAGGGGAGGGTAAGATTTGCCTGAAGCTCAGGGATAGGGGAGGGGCAGGTGATGGGTAGGGAGATCACGTGATAGAGCTTGTAATTGTGGGCATGAAACGAGAATAGTTGGAGTGGAGGACAGGTGGAGGTGAGTGTAAGTTGATGGATAGAGGGGAGGAGGTGAGTGTAAGTTGATGGATAGAGGGGTGTAGGTGAGTGTAAGTTGATGGATAGAGGGGTGTAGGTGAGTGTAAGTTGATGGATAGAGGGGTGTAGGTGAGTGTAAGTTGATGGATAGGGGGGTGTAGGTGAGTGTAAGTTGATGGATAGGGGGGTGGAGGTGAGTGTAAGTTGATGGATAGGGGGGTGGAGGTGAGTGTAAGTTGATGGATAGGGGGGTGGAGGTGAGTGTAAGTTGATGGATAGAGGGGTGGAGGTGAGTGTAAGTTGATGGATAGAGGGGTGGAGGTGAGTGTAAGTTGATGGATAGGGGGGTGGAGGTGAGTGTAAGTTGATGGATAGAGGGGTGTAGGTGAGTGTAAGTTGATGGATAGGGGGGTGGAGGTGAGTGTAAGTTGATGGATAGGGGGGTGGAGGTGAGTGTAAGTTGATGGATAGAGGGGTGTAGGTGAGTGTAAGTTGATGGATAGAGGGGTGTAGGTGAGTGTAAGTTGATGGATAGAGGGGTGTAGGTGAGTGTAAGTTGATGGATAGAGGGGTGTAGGTGAGTGTAAGTTGATGGATAGAGGGGTGGAGGTGAGTGTAAGTTGATGGATAGAGGGGAGGAGGTGAGTGTAAGTTGATGGATAGAGGGGAGGAGGTGAGTGTAAGTTGATGGATAGAGGGGAGGAGGTGAGTGTAAGTTGATGGATAGAGAGGTGTAGGTGAGTGTAAGTTGATGGATAGAGGGGTGGAGGTGAGTGTAAGTTGATGGATAGAGGGGAGGAGGTGAGTGTAAGTTGATGGATAGAGGGGTGGAGGTGAGTGTAAGTTGATGGATAGAGGGGAGGAGGTGAGTGTAAGTTGATGGATAGAGGGGTGTAGGTGAGTGTAAGTTGATGGATAGAGGGGAGGTGGTGAGTGTAAGTTGATGGATAGAGGGGTGGAGGTGAGTGTAAGTTGATGGATAGAGGGGAGGAGGTGAGTGTAAGTTGATGGATAGAGGGGTGTAGGTGAGTGTAAGTTGATGGATAGAGGGGAGGAGGTGAGTGTAAGTTGATGGATAGAGGGGAGGAGGTGAGTGTAAGTTGATGGATAGAGGGGTGGAGGTGAGTGTAAGTTGATGGATAGAGGGGTGTAGGTGAGTGTAAGTTGATGGATAGAGGGGAGGAGGTGAGTGTAAGTTGATGGATAGAGGGGTGTAGGTGAGTGTAAGTTGATGGATAGAGGGGTGGAGGTGAGTGTAAGTTGATGGATAGAGGGGTGGAGGTGAGTGTAAGTTGATGGATAGAGGGGTGTAGGTTAGTGTAAGTTGATGGATAGAGGGGTGTAGGTTAGTGTAAGTTGATGGATAGAGGGGTGTAGGTGAGTGTAAGTTGGTGGATAGAGGGGAGGAGGTGAGTGTAAGTTGGTGGATAGAGGGGTGGAGGTGAGTGTAAGTTGGTGGATAGAGGGGAGGAGGTGAGTGTAAGTTGATGGATAGAGGGGTGTAGGTGAGTGTAAGTTGGTGGATAGAGGGGTGGAGGTGAGTGTAAGTTGGTGGATAGAGGGTTGGAGGTGAGTGTAAGTTGGTGGATAGAGGGGTGGAGGTGAGTGTACGTTGGTGGATAGAGGGGTGGAGGTGAGTGTAAGTTGGTGGATAGAGGGGTGGAGGTGAGTGTAAGTTGATGGATAGAGGGGAGGAGGTGAGTGTAAGTTGGTGGATAGAGGGGTGGAGGTGAGTGTAAGTTGGTGGATAGAGGGGTGGAGGTGAGTGTAAGTTGATGGATAGAGGGGAGGAGGTGAGTGTAAGTTGATGGATAGAGGGGTGGAGGTTAGTGTAAGTTGGTGGATAGAGGGGAGGAGGTGAGTGTAAGTTGGTGGATAGAGGGGAGGAGGTGAGTGTAAGTTGATGAATAGAGGGGAGGAGGTGAGTGTAAGTTGATGGATAGAGGGGAGGAGGTGAGTGTAAGTTGATGAATAGAGGGGAGGAGGTGAGTGTAAGTTGATGGATAGAGGGGAGGAGGTGAGTGTAAGTTGATGGATAGAGGGGTGGAGGTGAGTGTAAGTTGATGGATAGAGGGAGGAGGGGAGTGTAAGTTGATGGATAGAGGGGTGGAGGTGAGTGTAAGTTGATGGATAGAGGGGAGGAGGGGAGTGTAAGTTGATGGATAGAGGGGAGGAGGTAGGTGTAAGTTGATGGATAGAGGGGTGGAGGTGAGTGTAAGTTGATGGATAGAGGGGTGGAGGTGAGTGTAAGTTGATGAATAGAGGGGAGGAGGGGAGTGTAAGTTGATGGATAGAGGGGTGTAGGTGAGTGTAAGTTGATGGATAGAGGGGAGGAGGTGAGTGTAAGTTGATGGATAGAGGGGTGTAGGTGAGTGTAAGTTGATGGATAGAGGGGAGGAGGTTAGTGTAAGTTGATGGATAGAGGGGAGGAGGTGAGTGTAAGTTGATGGATAGAGGGGAGGAGGTGAGTGTAAGTTGATGGATAGAGGGGTGGAGGTGAGTGTAAGTTGATGGATAGAGGGGAGGAGGTTAGTGTAAGTTGATGGATAGAGGGGAGGAGGTGAGTATAAGTTGATGGATAGAGAGGAGGAGGTGAGTGTAAGTTGATGGATAGAGGGGAGGAGGTGAGTGTAAGTTGATGGATAGAGGGGAGGAGGTGAGTGTAAGTTGATGGATAGAGGGGAGGAGGTGAGTGTAAGTTGATGGATAGAGGGGTGGAGGTGAGTGTAAGTTGATGGATAGAGGGGAGGAGGTTAGTGTAAGTTGATGGATAGAGGGGAGGAGGTGAGTATAAGTTGATGGATAGAGAGGAGGAGGTGAGTGTAAGTTGATGGATAGAGGGGTGTAGGTTAGTGTAAGTTGATGGATAGAGGGGTGGAGGTGAGTGTAAGTTGGTGGATAGAGGGGTGTAGGTTAGTGTAAGTTGATGGATAGAGGGGTGTAGGTGAGTGTAAGTTGGTGGATAGAGGGGTGTAGGTGAGTGTAAGTTGATGGATAGAGGGGTGGAGGTGAGTGTAAGTTGATGGATAGAGGGGAGGAGGTGAGTGTAAGTTGATGGATAGAGGGGTGTAGGTGAGTGTAAGTTGATTGATAGAGGGGTGGAGGTGAGTGTAAGTTGATGGATAGAGGGGTGGAGGTGAGTGTAAGTTGGTGGATAGAGGGGTGTAGGTTAGTGTAAGTTGATGGATAGAGGGGTGTAGGTGAGTGAAAGTTGGTGGATAGAGGGGTGTAGGTGAGTGTAAGTTGGTGGATAGAGGGGAGGAGTTGAGTGTAAGTTGATGGATAGAGGGGTGTAGGTTAGTGTAAGTTGATGGATAGAGGTGTGTAGGTGAGTGTAAGTTGGTGGATAGAGGGGTGTAGGTGAGTGTAAGTTGGTGGATAGAGGGGAGGAGGTGAGTGTAAGTTGATGGATAGAGAGGAGGAGGTGAGTGTAAGTTGGTGGATAGAGGGGAGGAGGTGAGTGTAAGTTGATGGATAGAGGGGTGTAGGTGAGTGTAAGTTGATGGATAGAGGGGAGGAGGTGAGTGTAAGTTGGTGGATAGAGGGGAGGAGGTGAGTGTAAGTTGGTGGATAGAGGGGAGGAGGTGAGTGTAAGTTGATGGATAGAGGGGAGGAGGTGAGTGTAAGTTGATGGATAGAGGGGAGGAGGTGAGTGTAAGTTGATGGATAGAGGGGAGGAGGTGAGTGTAAGTTGATGGATAGAGGGGAGGAGGTGAGTGTAAGTTGATGGATAGAGGGGAGGTTGTGTGTGTAAGTTGGTGGATAGAGGGGTGTAGGTTAGTGTAAGTTGATGGATAGAGGGGTGTAGGTGAGTGTAAGTTGATGGATAGAGGGGTGGAGGTGAGTGTAAGTTGATGGATAGAGGGGAGGAGGTGAGTGTAAGTTGGTGGATAGAGGGGTGTAGGTTAGTGTAAGTTGATGGATAGAGGGGTGTAGGTGAGTGTAAGTTGGTGGATAGAGGGGTGTAGGTGAGTGTAAGTTGGTGGATAGAGGGGAGGAGGTTAGTGTAAGTTGATGGATAGAGGGGTGTAGGTTAGTGTAAGTTGATGGATAGAGGGGTGTAGGTGAGTGTAAGTTGGTGGATAGAGGGGTGTAGGTTAGTGTAAGTTGGTGGATAGAGGGGAGGAGGTGAGTGTAAGTTGATGGATAGAGGGGTGTAGGTTAGTGTAAGTTGGTGGATAGAGGGGTGTAGGTGAGTGTAAGTTGATGGATAGAGGGGTGGAGGTGAGTGTAAGTTGGTGGATAGAGGGGAGGAGGTTAGTGTAAGTTGATGGATAGAGGGGAGGAGGTGAATGTAAGTTGGTGGATAGAGGGGAGGAGGTTAGTGTAAGTTGATGGATAGAGGGGTGTAGGTTAGTGTAAGTTGATGGATAGAGGGGTGTAGGTGAGTGTAAGTTGGTGGATAGAGGGGTGTAGGTGAGTGTAAGTTGGTGGATAGAGGGGTGTAGGTTAGTGTAAGTTGGTGGATAGAGGGGTGTAGGTGAGTGTAAGTTGATGGATAGAGGGGTGTAGGTGAGTGTAAGTTGATGGATAGAGGGGTGGAGGTGAGTGTAAGTTGATGGATAGAGGGGTGGAGGTGAGTGTAAGTTGGTGGATAGAGGGGTGTAGGTTAGTGTAAGTTGATGGATAGAGGGGTGGAGGTGAGTGTAAGTTGATGGATAGAGGGGTGTAGGTGAGTGTAAGTTGATGGATAGGGGGGTGGAGGTGAGTGTAAGTTGATGGATAGAGGGGAGGAGGTGAGTGTAAGTTGATGGATAGAGGGGTGGAGGTGAGTGTAAGTTGATGGATAGAGGGGTGGAGGTGAGTGTAAGTTGATGGATAGAGGGGAGGAGGTGAGTGTAAGTTGACTGGTAGTCGATTGGAGATGAGTGTAAGTTTCTTTGTAGACGGGTGAATGTGTGAACAAGTTGATTGGTAGACTGGTGAATGTGTGAACAAGTTGATTGGTAGAAGGAGGTGAGAATAAGTTGATTCCAGAAATCGTGTAAAATGATTCCATGGAACTGTTAGTGACTGATGGTCCAATCATTGACCGGCAATAAATGCAACGTGATGTCACAATACACATAACTCTCTAGCATTCAGCGATAACAAAGTTCCCCGACCGAACCCACAAAAAACCCTAGGTCAGAATGAGAGAGCTAACTTTGGAACTCAGCATGCGCTAGTGACATCTATTTGTCTGTATCCTATGTATGTACATACCTGTCTACCAGACTGTCTGTCTACCTACCTACTTACTAAACCCAGTTGTCTCTCAATTCATCTACCTACCTACTTACTAAACCCAGTTGTCTCTCAATTCATCTACCTACCTACTTACTAAACCCAGTTGTCTCTCAATTCATCTACCTACCTACTTACTAAACCCAGTCGTCTCTCAATTCACCTACCTACCTACTTACTAAACCCAGTTGTCTCTCAATTCACCTACCTCCATACATACCAATTGTCTCTCAATTCATCTAACTACCTACTTACTAAACCCAATTGTTTCTCAATTCATCTAACTACCTACTTACTAAACCCATTTGTTTCTCAATTCATCTAACTACCTACTTACTAAACCCAATTGTTTCTCAATTCATCTAACGACCTACTTACTAAACCCAATTGTTTCTCAATTCATCTAACCTACCTACTTACTAAACCCAATTGCCTCTCAATTCACCTACCTACCAACCTACTTAATAAACCCAATTGTCTCTCAATTCATCTAACTACCTACTTACTAAACCCAATTATTTCTCAATTCATCTAACTACCTACTTACTAAATCCAATTGTCTCTCAATACACCTACCTACCTATTTACTAAACCCAGTTGTCTCTCAATTCATCTACCTACCTACTTAATAAACCCAATTGTCTCTCAATTCACTTACCTACCTACTTACTAAACCCAATTGTCTCTCAATTCATCTACCTACCTATTTACTAAACCCAATTGTCTCTCTATTCATCTACCTACCTAATTACTAAACCTAGTTGTCTCTCAATTCACCTACCTCCCTACATACCAATTGTCTCTCAATTCACCTACATACCTACATACCAATTGTCTCTCAATTCACTTAAATACCTACATACAAATTGTCTCTCAATTCACCCACCTATGTACTTAGAAAACTCAATTGTCTCTCAATTCACCTACCTACCTACTTACTAAACCCAATTGTCTCTCAATTCACCTACCTACCTAATTACTAAACCCAATTGCCTCTCAATTCACCTACCTACCTACTTACTAAACCCAATTGTCTCTCAATTCATCTACCTACCTACCTACCTACTTACTAAACCCAATTGTCTCTCTATTCACCTACCTACCTACCTACTTACTAAACCCAATTGTCTCTCAATTCACCTACCTACCTGTTTACTAAACCCAATTAATTGCCTCTCAATTCACCTACCTACCTGTTTACTAAACCCAATTAATTGCCTCTCAATTCACCTACCTACCTGTTTACTAAACCCAATTAATTGCCTCTCAATTCACCTACCTACCTGTTTACTAAACCCAATTAATTGACTCTCAATTCACCTACCTACCTACTTACTAAACCCAATTGTCTCTCAATTCACCTACCTACCTGTTTACTAAACCCAATTAATTGCCTCTCAATTCACCTACCTACCTGTTTACTAAACCCAATTAATTGCCTCTCAATTCACCTACCTACCTGTTTACTAAACCCAATTAATTGCCTCTCAATTCACCTACCTACCTGTTTACTAAACCCAATTAATTGCCTCTCAATTCACCTACCTACCTACTTACTAAACCCAATTGTCTCTCAATTCACCTACCTACCTGTTTACTAAACCCAATTAATTGCCTCTCAATTCACCTACCTACCTGTTTATTAAACCCAATTAATTGCCTCTCAATTCATCTACCTACTTACTTACTAAACCCAATTGTCTCTCAATTCACCTACCTACCTAATTACTAAACCCAATTGCCTCTCAATTCACCTACCTACCTAATTACTAAACCCAATTGTCTCTCACTTCATCTACCTACCAACCTACTTAATAAACCCAATTGTCTCTCAATTCATCTAACTACCTACTTACTAAACCCAATTGTCTCTCAATTCACCTACCTACCTACTTACTAAACCCAATTGCCTCTCAATTCATCTACTTACCTACTTAATAAACCCAATTGCCTCTCAATTCATCTACTTACCTACTTACTAAACCCAATTGCCTCTCAATTCATCTACCTACCTACTTACTAAACCCAATTATCTCTCAATTCACCTACCTACCTACTTACTAAACCCAATTATCTCTCAATTCATCTACCTACTTACCTACCTACTTAATAAACCCAATTGCCTCTCAATTCATCTACCTACCTACTTACTAAACCCAATTGCCTCTCAATTCATCTACCTACCTACTTACTAAACCCAATTATCTCTCAATTCATCTACCTACCTACCTACCTACTTAATAAACCCAATTGCCTCTCAATTCATCTACCTACCTACTTACTAAACCCAATTGCCTCTCAATTCATCTACCTACCTACTTACTAAACCCAATTATCTCTCAATTCACCTACCTACCTACTTACTAAACCCAATTGTTTCTCAATTCACCAACCTACCTACTTAATAAACCCAATTGTCTCTCAATTCACTTACCTACCTACTTACTAAACCCAATTGTCTCTCAATTCATCTACCTACCTACTTAATAAACCCAATTGTCTCTAAATTCACCTACCTACCTATTTACTAAATCCAGTTGTCTCTCAATTCACCTACATACCTACATACCAATTGTCTCTCAATTCACCTACTTACGTACTTTGAAAACCCAATTGTCTCTCAATTCACCTACCTACCTAATTACTAAACCTAGTTGTCTCTCAATTCACCTACCTCCCTACATACCAATTGTCTCTCAATTCACCTACATACCTACATACCAATTGTCTCTCAATTCACCTGCATACCTACATACCAATTGTCTCTCAATTCACCTACATACCTACATACCAATTGTCTCTCAATTCACCTACCTATGTACTTAGAAAACCCAATTGTTTCTCAATTCACCTACCTACTTACTAAACCCAATTGTCTCTCAATTCACCTACCTACCTGTTTACTAAACCCAATTGCCTCTCAATTCACCTACCTACCTACTTAGTAAACCCAATTGCCTCTCAATTCATCTACTTACCTACTTACTAAACCCAATTGTCTCTCAATTCATCTACTTACCTACTTACTAAACCCAATTGTCTCTCAATTCATCTACTTACCTACTTACTAAACCCAATTGCCTCTCAATTGATCTACTTACCTACTTACTAAACCCAATCGTCTCTCAGTTCATCTACCTACCTACCTACTTAGTAAACCCAATTGCCTCTCAATTCATCTACTTACCTACTTACTAAACCCAATTGCCTCTCAATTCATCTACTTACATACTTACTAAACCCAATCGTCTCTCAATTCATCTACCTACCTACCTACTTACTAAACCCAATTGTCTCTCTATTCACCTTCCTACCTTTTTACTAAACCCAATTGCCTCTCAATTCACCTACCTACCTTTTTACTAAACCCAATTGCCTCTCACTACCTACCTACCTACTTAATAAACCCAGGTGTCTCTCTATTCATCTACCTACCTACTTATTAAACCCAATTGTCTCTCTATTCATCTACCTACCTACTTATTAAACCCAATTGTCTCTCTATTCATCTACCTACCTTTTTACTAAACCCAATTGTCTCTCTATTCATCTACCTACCTACTTATTAAACCCAATTGTCTCTCTATTCATCTACCTACCTTTTTACTAAACCCAATTGTCTCTCTATTCATCTACCTACCTACTTATTAAACCCAATTGTCTCTCTATTCAACTACCTACCTACTTATTAAACCCAATTGTCTCTCTATTCATCTACCTACCTACTTACTATACCCAATTGCCTCTCAATTCACCTACCTACCTACCTACTTAATAAACCCAATTGTCTCTCTATTCAACTACCTACCTACTTAATATACCCAATTGTCTCTCTATTCACCTACCTACCTACTTACTATACCCAATTGCCTCTCAATTCACCTACCTACCTACTTAATAAACCCAATTGTCTCTCAATTCACGTACCTACCTACTTAATAAACCCAATTGTCTCTCTATTCAACTACCTACCTACTTAATAAACCCAATTGTCTCTCAATTCATCTACCTACCTACTTACTAAACCCAATTGTCTCCCAATTCACCTACCTACCTGTTTACTAAACCCAATTGCCTCTCAATTCACCTACCTACCTACTTACTCAACCCAATTGTCTCTCAATTCACCTACCTACCTACTTACTAAACCCAATTGCCTCTCAATTCACCTACCTACCTACTTACTAAACCCAATCGTCTCTCTATTCACCTACCTACCTACTTACAAAACCCAATTGTCTCTCAGTTCACCTACCTACCTACTTACTAATCCTAATTGTCTCTCTATTCACCTACCTACCTACTTACTAAACCCAATTGTCTCTCAATTCACCTACCTACCTACTTACTAAACCCAATTGTCTCTCAATTCATCTACATACCTACTTACTAATTCCATTTGTCTCTCAATTCATCTAACTACCTACATACCAATTGTCTCTCAATTCACCTACATACCTCATACCTACATACCAATTGTCTCTCAATTCATCTACCTATCTACTTACTAAACCCAATTGTCTCTCAATTCACCTGCCTACCTACTTGCTAAACCCATTTGTCTCTCATTTCACCTACATACCTACATACCATTTGTCTCTCAATTCACCTAGCTACCTACTTACTAAACCCAATTGTCTCTCAATTCATCTACCTACCTACTTACTAAACCCAATTGTCTCTCAATTCATCTACCTACCAACTTACTAAACCCAATTGTTTCTCAATTCACCTACCTACCTTCTTACTAACCCAATTGTCTCTCAATTCACCTACCTACTTAATAAACCCATTTGTCTCTCAATTCACCTACCTACCTACTTACTAAACCCATTTGTCTCTCAATTCACCTACATACCTACTTAATAAACCCAATTGTCTCTCAATTCACCTACCTACTTACTAAACCCATTTGTCTCTCAATTCACCTACCTACTTACTAAACCCATTTGTCTCTCAATTCACCTACCTACTTACTAAACCCATTTGTCTCTCAATTCACCTACCTACCTACTTAATAAACCCAATTGTCTCTCAATTCACCCACCTACTTACTAAACGGATTTGTCTCTCAATTCATCTACCTACCTACATCCAATTGTCTCTCAATTCACCTACCTACCTACTTACTAAACCCAATTTTCTCTCAATTCATCTACCTACCTACATCCAATTGTCTCTCAATTCACGTACCTACCTACTTACTAAACCCAATTGTCTCTCAATTCATCTACCTACCTACATCCAATTGTCTCTCAATTCACGTACCTACCTACTTACTTAACCCAATTGTCTCTCAATTCACCTACCTACCTACTTAATAAACCCAATTGTCTATCAATTCACCTACCTACCTACTTAATAAACCCAATTGTCTCTCAATTCACCTTCTACCTACTTACTAAACCCATTTGTCTCTCAATTCATCTACCTACCTACATCCAATTGTCTCTCAATTCACCTACCTACCTACTTACTAAACCCAATTGTCTCTCAATTCATCTACCTACCTACATCCAATTGTCTCTCAATTCACGTACCTACCTACTTACTAAACCCAATTGTCTCTTATTTCACCTACCTACCTACTTACTAAACCCAATTGTCTCTTAATTCACCTACCTACCTACTTACTAAACCCAATTGTCTCTCAATTCACCTACCTACCTACTTACTAAACCCAATTGTCTCTCAATTCACCTACCTACCTACTTACTAAACCCATTTGTCTCTCATTCACCTACATACCTACATACCAATTGTCTCTCAATTCACCTACCTACCTGCTTAATAAACCCAATTGTCTCTCAATTCACCTACCTACCTACTTACTAAACGCAATTGTCTCTCAATTCATCTACCTACCTACTTAATAAACCCAGTTGTCTCTCAATTCATCTACCTACCTACTTATTAAACCCAATTGTCTCTCAATTCATTTACCTACCTACTTAATAAACCCAATTGTCTCTCAATTCATCTACCTACCTACTTAATAAACCCAATTGTCTCTCAATTCACCTACCTACCTACGTAATAAACCCACTTGTCTCTCTATTCATCTACCTACCTTTTTACTAAACCCAATTGTCTCTCTATTCATCTACCTACCTACTTATTAAACCCAATTGTCTCTCTATTCAACTACCTACCTACTTATTAAACCCAATTGTCTCTCTATTCATCTACCTACCTACTTACTATACCCAATTGCCTCTCAATTCACCTACCTACCTACCTACTTAATAAACCCAATTGTCTCTCTATTCAACTACCTACCTACTTAATAAACCCAATTGTCTCTCTATTCACCTACCTACCTACTTACTATACCCAATTGCCTCTCAATTCACCTACCTACCTACCTACTTAATAAACCCAATTGTCTCTCAATTCACGTACCTACCTACTTAATAAACCCAATTGTCTCTCTATTCAACTACCTACCTACTTAATAAACCCAATTGTCTCTCAATTCATCTACCTACCTACTTACTAAACCCAATTGTCTCCCAATTCACCTACCTACCTGTTTACTAAACCCAATTGCCTCTCAATTCACCTACCTACCTACTTACTCAACCCAATTGTCTCTCAATTCACCTACCTACCTACTTACTAAACCCAATTGCCTCTCAATTCACCTACCTTCCTACTTACTAAACCCAATCGTCTCTCAATTCACCTACCTACCTACTTACAAAACCCAATTGTCTCTCAGTTCACCTACCTACCTACTTACTAATCCTAATTGTCTCTCTATTCACCTACCTACCTACTTACTAAACCCAATTGTCTCTCAATTCACCTACCTACCTACTTACTAAACCCAATTGTCTCTCAATTCATCTACATACCTACTTACTAATTCCATTTGTCTCTCAATTCATCTAACTACCTACATACCAATTGTCTCTCAATTCACCTACATACCTCATACCTACATACCAATTGTCTCTCAATTCATCTACCTATCTACTTACTAAACCCAATTGTCTCTCAATTCACCTACCTACCTACTTGCTAAACCCATTTGTCTCTCATTTCACCTACATACCTACATACCATTTGTCTCTCAATTCAACTAGCTACCTACTTACTAAACCCAATTGTCTCTAAATTCATCTACCTACCTACTTACTAAACCCAATTGTCTCTCAATTCATCTACCTACCAACTTACTAAACCCAATTGTTTCTCAATTCACCTACCTACCTTCTTACTAACCCAATTGTCTCTCAATTCACCTACCTACTTAATAAACCCATTTGTCTCTCAATTCACCTACCTACCTACTTACTAAACCCATTTGTCTCTCAATTCACCTACATACCTACTTAATAAACCCAATTGTCTCTCAATTCACCTACCTACTTACTAAACCCATTTGTCTCTCAATTCACCTACCTACTTACTAAACCCATTTGTCTCTCAATTCACCTACCTACTTACTAAACCCATTTGTCTCTCAATTCACCTACCTACCTACTTAATAAACCCAATTGTCTCTCAATTCACCCACCTACTTACTAAACCGATTTGTCTCTCAATTCATCTACCTACCTACATCCAATTGTCTCTCAATTCACCTACCTACCTACTTACTAAACCCAATTTTCTCTCAATTCATCTACCTACCTACATCCAATTGTCTCTCAATTCACGTACATACCTACTTACTAAACCCAATTGTCTCTCAATTCATCTACCTACCTACATCCAATTGTCTCTCAATTCACGTACCTACCTACTTACTTAACTTATTTTGTCTCTCAATTCACCTACCTACCTACTTAATAAACCCAATTGTCTATCAATTCACCTACCTACCTACTTAATAAACCCAATTGTCTCTCAATTCACCTTCTACCTACTTACTAAACCCATTTGTCTCTCAATTCATCTACCTACCTACATCCAATTGTCTCTCAATTCACCTACCTACCTACTTACTAAACCCAATTGTCTCTCAATTAGTCTACCTACCTACATCCAATTGTCTCTCAATTCACGTACCTACCTACTTACTAAACCCAATTGTCTCTTATTTCACCTACCTACCTACTTACTAAACCCAATTGTCTCTTAATTCACCTACCTACCTACTTACTAAACCCAATTGTCTCTCAATTCACCTACCTACCTACTTACTAAACCCAATTGTCTCTCAATTCACCTACCTACCTACTTACTAAACCCATTTGTCTCTCATTCACCTACATACCTACATACCAATTGTCTCTCAATTCACCTACCTACCTGCTTAATAAACCCAATTGTCTCTCAATTCACCTACCTACCTACTTACTAAACGCAATTGTCTCTCAATTCATCTACCTACCTACTTAATAAACCCAGTTGTCTCTCAATTCATCTACCTACCTACTTATTAAACCCAATTGTCTCTCAATTCATTTACCTACCTACTTAATAAACCCAATTGTCTCTCAATTCATCTACCTACCTACTTAATAAACCCAATTGTCTCTCAATTCACCTACCTACCTACTTAATAAACCCACTTGTCTCTCCATTCATCTACCTACCTACTTACTAAACCCAATTGTCTCTCAATTCACCTACCTACCTACTTACTAAACCCAATTGTCTCTCAATTCATCTACCTACCTACTTCTTCTACCTTTTAGCTCCCAGTGGAGCATAGGTCTTCAACAAACACTTTCCAAGTCGTTCTGTTTTTTGCAATTCTTTTAAGATCATTCCATGTCTTCCCCATCATCTTCATCTCTGCTTCAATCTGTCTTCTCCAAGAATTCCTTGGTCTTCCTCTTTGTCTTTTCCCCTGGGGATTCCAAAAAAGGGCCTGTTGTGTAATACTCTCAGTTGGTTTCCGTAGTGTGTGTCCCATCCATCGCCATCGTCTTCGCTGTATTTCTTTATCCACTGGTATTTGACCGGTACATTTCCATAATTCCACGTTTGTGACTTTGTCCTGCCATTTCCATCCCTTTATTCTGCGCAAGCATCCATTAATGAAAGTCTGTACCTTCGTGATTGTCAATTTTGTTATTCTCCATGTTTCACAGCCATATAATAGAACCGACTTAACATTGGAGTTGAAAATTTGTATTTTTGTATTTAGCCTAATTTCTTTGGATTTCCATATGTTTCCCAGTGCAATGAAAGCTCCTCTTGCTTTTGATATCCTTATTTTGGTATCGTTTTCTGTTCCTCCCTCTTTATCTATATTACTGCCCAGATATATATAAGATTGTACGTCTAGTAGAGGTATTTCTCCTAGTTTTATTTGGTTATTGCCAACTGCATTAATTCTCATAATGTTGGTCTTATCTCTATTAATCTTTAGTCCTAGCTGTTGTGATCTCTCATCTAATATACTCATTTTATCTTGCATCTGTTGGTGGCTGTGTGATGGAGAGCTATGTCATCAGCAAAGTCTAAATCATCAAGTTGTTTGGTCAGTGACCACTGGATCCCATTTCTGTTGTTTTGAGTTATTTTCATAATCCAATCTATGGCCAGTAGAAAGAGAAATGGAGACAGAAGGCATCCTTGCCTTACTCCTGTTCTTATTTCAAATGCTTCTGTAAGCTGCCCTTCATGCACCACACTACATTTCGTTCCTTCATACATTGTTTTTATCAGGTTAATAAACTTTATGGGGATTCCATAATGACTGAGCAACTTCCAAAGCATTCTTCTGTCTAAACTATCAAATGCCTTTTCGTAATCTATGAATCCAATATAAAGTGGGGATTTTAGTTCTAAACTTTGTTCAACTATTATACGTAGAGTAGTTATTTGATCAGCACATGATCTGTTCTTCCTAAAACCTGCTTGTTCATCTCTCAAGTGTTTCTCTATAGCCTCTTTTAGTCTCTCCAGAATGATTCTGCCTAATATTTTTCCTGGCACTGATAGTAGCATAATTCCCCTATAATTTGTGCACTCCTGTAAACTTCCTTTCTTTGGTAGTTTGATCATATAACCTTCTCTCCAGTCTTTAGGTATTTCTTCCCTCTCCCAAATTTTATCCAATAGATTATGTAACATCTTGGTAGAGGTGATAATATCTGCTTTGATGGCTTCCGAAGGAATTTCATCTGGTCCTGTGGCTTTACCATCTTTTAACAGTTTGATGGCTTTCATTATTTCTTCTTTGCTTGGTTTTCCGCAGTTAACGTGTAATTCTTCTTCTGCTGGTAGTATATCTGGAGGATTATTTGAGCCAGGTCTTTTCAAAAGTTCTTCAAAGTGCTCCTTCCATCTCTCCATTTGTTCCTTTATATTACTAAGCAGATTTCCTTTCTTATCTTTGATAAAGGCGTTGATCTGTTTGTATTTTCCACCTAATTTCTTTGTGCTGTTGTACAGTTCTTTCATATTCCCTTTATTTGCTGCTTCTTCTGCCTCTTTAGCTAATTCATCTATATATTTCCTCTTATCCCTTTTAATGCATCTTCTCACTTCTTTGTTCACCTCTGTGTAAGCTTCCTGTGTCTTGGCTTTATTACTTCTTGTTTTGCTTTTATTTATGTCTGCTTTCTTGTTCTTTCTTTCTTTAATTTTATCCAGGGTCTCTGCTGTCATCCATGCCTTATTCTGGCGTTCTCTTTTCCCCAGTGTTTCTTCGCATGTCTCTTTCCATATATTTTTTACCTGTTTCCAATGATCTTCTATATTTATTGTATTTTCTAGTTGTTGGAGGACTTGGTATTTGTTTGATATTGTGACTGCGAATTTATCTTTAATTCCTTGTTCTTTAAGAAACCCTACATTGAAATACGTTCTGCCCTTATTCGTTGTAGTATACCTTTTTAATTTAATTTTAAGTTTGGCTAACAGAAGATGATGATCAGAAGCTATATCTGCCCTCTATATACTTTTACATCCTGTAAGGATGACTTAAACTTATTATTAATACATATGTGATCAATTTGATTTTCCGTTCTATGATCTGGTGACACCCATGTAGCTTTGTGTATTCTTTTATGTTGGAATATTGTTCCTCCTAGGCTCATTTGATTAAGGGCGCAGAAATTCACAAATATCTCTCCATTCTCGTTTATATCTCCAAGTCCATGTTTTCCCATAATCTCTTCAAAGCCTCTGTTGTCTGATCCTACCTTAGCATTTAGGTCTCCCATCAAGATTATAATATCCTTGGCTCGTCTTGCATCCATCTGGCATTGTAGCTGTTTATAAAAATCATCTTTAACTGAGTCATCTTTATCGTTGGTTGGTGCATAGCATTGTATAATGTGTAATTTTATTTTGTTTTTGGTTGTTCTAAATGTTGCTCTCACCAGTCTTGGTCCCACTGCCTCCCATTCTATTAGTGTCTTCTGTGCATTCTTTGATAGCATTATAGCTACCCCTTCGCTATGTTGTGCTCCTGGTTCCTGGTGTCCTGATGATAAAATCATCTCCCCTGTATTCAATTTTATTCTCTCCGCTACCTACCTACTTACTAAACCCAATTGTCTCTCAATTCACCTACCTACCTACTTACTAAACCCAATTGTCTCTCAATTCACCTACCTACCTTTTTACTAAACCCAATTGTCTCTCAATTCATCTACCTACCTACTTACTAAACCCAATTGTCTATCAATTCACCTACCTACCTACTTAATAAACCTAATTGTCTCTCAATTCACCTACCTACCTACTTACTAAACCCAATTGTTTCTCAATTCAACAACCTACCTACTTAATAAACCCAATTGTCTCTCAATTCACTTACCTACCTACTTACTAAACCCAATTGTCTCTCAATTCACCTACCTACCTACTTAATAAACCCAATTGTCTCTCAATTCACCTACATACCTATTTACTAAACCCAATTGTCTCTCAATTCACCTACCTCCCTACATACCAATTGTCTCTCAATTCATCTACCTACCTACTTACCAAACCCAATTGTCTCTCAATTCATCTAACTACCTACTTACTAAACCCAATTGCCTCTCACTTCACCTACCTACCTACCTACTTAATAAACCCAGTTGTCTCTCAGTTCATCTACCTACCTACTTAATAAACCCAATTGTCTCTCTATTCATCCTCCTACCTATTTACTAAACCCAATTGTCTCTCTATTCATCTACCTACCTACTTATTAAACCCAATTGTCTCTCTATTCATCTACCTACCTACTTATTAAACCCAATTGTCTCTCTATTCATCTACCTACCTATTTACTAAACCCAATTGTCTCTCTATTCATCTACCTACCTACTTATTAAACCCAATTGTCTCTCTATTCATCTACCTACCTACTTACTATACCCAATTGCCTCTCAATTCACCTACCTACCTACCTACTTAATAAACCCAATTGCCTCTCAATTCACCTACCTACCTACCTACTTACTAAACCCAATTGTCTCCCAATTCACCTACCTACCTGTTTACTAAACCCAATTGCCTCTCAATTCACCTACCTACCTACTTACTAAACCCAATTGTCTTTCAATTCACCTACCTACCTACTTACTAAACCCAATTGCCTCTCAATTCACCTACCTACCTACTTACTAAACCCAATCGTCTCTCTATTCACCTACCTACCTACTTACAAAACCCAATTGTCTCTCAGTTCACCTACCTACCTACTTACTAATCCTAATTGTCTCTCTATTCACCTACCTACCTACTTACTAAACCCAATTGTCTCTCAATTCACCTACCTACCTACTTACTAAACCCAATTGTCTCTCAATTCATCTACATACCTACTTACTAATTCCATTTGTCTCTCAATTCATCTAACTACCTACATACCAATTGTCTCTCAATTCACCTACACACCTCATACCTACATACCAATTGTATCTCAATTCACCTACCTACCTACTTACTAAACCCAATTGTCTCTCAATTCACCTACCTACCTTTTTACTAAACCCAATTGTCTCTCTATTCATCTACCTACCTACTTACTAAACCCAATTGTCTCCCAATTCACCTACCTACCTGTTTACTAAACCCAATTGCCTCTCAATTCACCTACCTACCTACTTACTCAACCCAATTGTCTCTCAATTCACCTACCTACCTACTTACTAAACCCAATTGCCTCTCAATTCACCTACCTACCTACTTACTAAACCCAATCGTCTCTCTATTCACCTACCTACCTATTTACAAAACCCAATTGTCTCTCAGTTCACCTACCTACCTACTTACTAATCCTAATTGTCTCTCTATTCACCTACCTACCTACTTACTAAACCCAATTGTCTCTCAATTCACCTACCTACCTACTTACTAAACCCAATTGTCTCTCAATTCATCTACATACCTACTTACTAATTCCATTTGTCTCTCAATTCATCTAACTACCTACATACCAATTGTCTCTCAATTCACCTACATACCTCATACCTACATACCAATTGTCTCTCAATTCATCTACCTATCTACTTACTGAACCCAATTGTCTCTCAATTCACCTACCTACCTACTTGCTAAACCCATTTGTCTCTCATTTCACCTACATACCTACATACCATTTGTCTCTCAATTCACCTAGCTACCTACTTACTAAACCCAATTGTCTCTCAATTCATCTACCTACCTACTTACTAAACCCAATTGTCTCTCAATTCATCTACCTACCAACTTACTAAATCCAATTGTTTCTCAATTCACCTACCTACCTTCTTACTAACCCAATTGTCTCTCAATTCACCTACCTACTTAATAAACCCATTTGTCTCTCAATTCACCTACCTACCTACTTACTAAAACCATTTGTCTCTCAATTCACCTACATACCTACTTAATAAACCCAATTGTCTCTCAATTCACCTACCTACTTATTAAACCCATTTGTCTCTCAATTCACCTACCTACTTACTAAACCCATTTGTCTCTCAATTCACCTACCTACTTACTAAACCCATTTGTCTCTCAATTCACCTACCTACCTACTTAATAAACCCAATTGTCTCTCAATTCACCCACCTACTTACTAAACCGATTTGTCTCTCAATTCATCTACCTATCTACATCCAATTGTCTCTCAATTCACCTACCTACCTACCTACTTACTAAACCCAATTTTCTCTCAATTCATCTACCTACCTACATCCAATTGTCTCTCAATTCACGTACCTACCTACTTACTAAACCCAATTGTCTCTCAATTCATCTACCTACCTACATCCAATTGTCTCTCAATTCACGTACCTACCTACTTACTTAACCCAATTGTCTCTCAATTCACCTACCTACCTACTTAATAAACCCAATTGTCTATCAATTCACCTACCTACCTACTTAATAAACCCAATTGTCTCTCAATTCACCTTCTACCTACTTACTAAACCCATTTGTCTCTCAATTCATCTACCTACCTACATCCAATTGTCTCTCAATTCACCTACCTACCTACTTACTAAACCCAATTGTCTCTCAATTCATCTACCTACCTACATCCAATTGTCTCTCAATTCACGTACCTACCTACTTACTAAACCCAATTGTCTCTTATTTCACCTACCTACCTACTTACTAAACCCAATTGTCTCTTAATTCACCTACCTACCTACTTACTAAACCCAATTGTCTCTCAATTCACCTACCTACCTACTTACTAAACCCAATTGTCTCTCAATTCACCTACCTACCTACTTACTAAACCCATTTGTCTCTCATTCACCTACATACCTACATACCAATTGTCTCTCAATTCACCTACCTACCTGCTTAATAAACCCAATTGTCTCTCAATTCACCTACCTACCTACTTACTAAACGCAATTGTCTCTCAATTCATCTACCTACCTACTTAATAAACCCAGTTGTCTCTCAATTCATCTACCTACCTACTTATTAAACCCAATTGTCTCTCAATTCATTTACCTACCTACTTAATAAACCCAATTGTCTCTCAATTCATCTACCTACCTACTTAATAAACCCAATTGTCTCTCAATTCACCTACCTACCTACTTAATAAACCCACTTGTCTCTCCATTCATCTACCTACCTACTTACTAAACCCAATTGTCTCTCAATTCACCTACCTACCTACTTACTAAACCCAATTGTCTCTCAATTCATCTACCTACCTACTTACTAAACCCAATTGTCTCTCAATTCACCTACCTACCTACTTACTAAACCCAATTGTCTCTCAATTCACCTACCTACCTTTTTACTAAACCCAATTGTCTCTCAATTCATCTACCTACCTACTTACTAAACCCAATTGTCTATCAATTCACCTACCTACCTACTTACTAAACCTAATTGTCTCTCAATTCACCTACCTACCTACTTACTAAACCCAATTGTTTCTCAATTCAACAACCTACCTACTTAATAAAACCAATTGTCTCTCAATTCACTTACCTACCTACTTACTAAACCCAATTGTCTCTCAATTCACCTACCTTCCTACTTAATAAACCCAATTGTCTCTCAATTCACCTACATACCTATTTACTAAACCCAGTTGTCTCTCAATTCACCTACCTCACTACATACCAATTGTCTCTCAATTCACCTACCTACCTACTTAATAAACCCAATTGTCTCTCAATTCATCTACCTACGTACTTAAAAAACCCAATTGTCTCTCAATTCACCTACCTACCTACTTACTAAACCCAATTGTCTCTCAATTCACCTACCTACCTAATTACTAAACCCAATTGACTCTCAATTCACCTACCTCCCTACATACCAATTGTCTCTCAATTCATCTACCTACCTACTTACCAAACCCAATTGTCTCTCAATTCATCTAACTACCTACTTACTAAACCCAATTGCCTCTCACTTCACCTACCTACCTACCTACTTAATAAACCCAGTTGTCTCTCAGTTCATCTACCTACCTACTTAATAAACCCAATTGTCTCTCTATTCATCTACCTACCTATTTACTAAACCCAATTGTCTCTCTATTCATCTACCTACCTACTTATTAAACCAATTGTCTCTCTATTCATCTACCTACCTACTTATTAAACCCAATTGTCTCTCTATTCATCTACCTACCTATTTACTAAACCCAATTGTCTCTCTATTCATCTACCTACCTACTTATTTAACCCAGCTGTCTCTCTATTCATCTACCTACCTACTTACTATACCCAATTGCCTCTCAATTCACCTACCTACCTACCTACTTAATAAACCCAATTGCCTCTCAATTCACCTACCTACCTACCTACTTACTAAACCCAATTGTCTCCCAATTCACCTACCTACCTGTTTACTAAACCCAATTGCCTCTCAATTCACCTACTTACCTACTTACTAAACCCAATTGTCTCTCAATTCACCTACCTACCTACTTACTAAACCCAATTGCCTCTCAATTCACCTACCTACCTACTTACTAAACCCAATCGTCTCTCTATTCACCTGCCTACCTACTTACAAAACCCAATTGTCTCTCAGTTCACCTACCTACCTACTTACTAATCCTAATTGTCTCTCTATTCACCTACCTACCTACTTACTAAACCCAATTGTCTCTCAATTCACCTACCTACCTACTTACTAAACCCAATTGTCTCTCAATTCATCTACATACCTACTTACTAATTCCATTTGTCTCTCAATTCATCTAACTACCTACATACCAATTGTCTCTCAATTCACCTACACACCTCATACCTACATACCAATTGTCTCTCAATTCACCTACCTACCTACTTACTAAACCCAATTGTCTCTCAATTCACCTACCTACCTTTTTACTAAACCCAATTGTCTCTCTATTCATCTACCTACCTACTTACTAAACCCAATTGTCTCCCAATTCACCTACCTACCTGTTTACTAAACCCAATTGCCTCTCAATTCACCTACCTACCTACTTACTCAACCCAATTGTCTCTCAATTCACCTACCTACCTACTTACTAAACCCAATTGCCTCTCAATTCACCTACCTACCTACTTACTAAACCCAATCGTCTCTCTATTCACCTACCTACCTACTTACAAAACCCAATTGTCTCTCAGTTCACCTACCTACCTACTTACTAATCCTAATTGTCTCTCTATTCACCTACCTACCTACTTACTAAACCCAATTGTCTCTCAATTCACCTACCTACCTACTTACTAAACCCAATTGTCTCTCAATTCATCTACATACCTACTTACTAATTCCATTTGTCTCTCAATTCATCTAACTACCTACATACCAATTGTCTCTCAATTCACCTACATACCTCATACCTACATACCAATTGTCTCTCAATTCATCTACCTATCTACTTACTAAACCCAATTGTCTCTCAATTCACCTACCTACCTACTTGCTAAACCCATTTGTCTCTCATTTCACCTACATACCTACATACCATTTGTCTCTCAATTCACCTAGCTACCTACTTACTAAACCCAATTGTCTCTCAATTCATCTACCTACCTACTTACTAAACCCAATTGTCTCTCAATTCATCTACCTACCAACTTACTAAACCCAATTGTTTCTCAATTCACCTACCTACCTTCTTACTAACCCAATTGTCTCTCAATTCACCTACCTACTTAATAAACCCATTTGTCTCTCAATTCACCTACCTACCTACTTACTAAACCCATTTGTCTCTCAATTCACCTACATACCTACTTAATAAACCCAATTGTCTCTCAATTCACCTACCAACTTACTAAACCCATTTGTCTCTCAATTCACCTACCTACTTACTAAACCCATTTGTCTCTCAATTCACCTACCTACTTACTAAACCCATTTGTCTCTCAATTCACCTACCTACCTACCTACTTACTAAACCCAATTGTCTCCCAATTCACCTACCTACCTGTTTACTAAACCCAATTGCCTCTCAATTCACCTACCTACCTACTTACTAAACCCAATTGTCTTTCAATTCACCTACCTACCTACTTACTAAACCCAATTGCCTCTCAATTCACCTACCTACCTACTTACTAAACCCAATCGTCTCTCTATTCACCTACCTACCTACTTACAAAACCCAATTGTCTCTCAGTTCACCTACCTACCTACTTACTAATCCTAATTGTCTCTCTATTCACCTACCTACCTACTTACTAAACCCAATTGTCTCTCAATTCACCTACCTACCTACTTACTAAACCCAATTGTCTCTCAATTCATCTACATACCTACTTACTAATTCCATTTGTCTCTCAATTCATCTAACTACCTACATACCAATTGTCTCTCAATTCACCTACACACCTCATACCTACATACCAATTGTATCTCAATTCACCTACCTACCTACTTACTAAACCCAATTGTCTCTCAATTCACCTACCTATCTTTTTACTAAACCCAATTGTCTCTCTATTCATCTACCTACCTACTTACTAAACCCAATTGTCTCCCAATTCACCTACCTACCTGTTTACTAAACCCAATTGCCTCTCAATTCACCTACCTACCTACTTACTCAACCCAATTGTCTCTCAATTCACCTACCTACCTACTTACTAAACCCAATTGCCTCTCAATTCACCTACCTACCTACTTACTAAACCCAATCGTCTCTCTATTCACCTACCTACCTATTTACAAAACCCAATTGTCTCTCAGTTCACCTACCTACCTACTTACTAATCCTAATTGTCTCTCTATTCACCTACCTACCTACTTACTAAACCCAATTGTCTCTCAATTCACCTACCTACCTACTTACTAAACCCAATTGTCTCTCAATTCATCTACATACCTACTTACTAATTCCATTTGTCTCTCAATTCATCTAACTACCTACATACCAATTGTCTCTCAATTCACCTACATACCTCATACCTACATACCAATTGTCTCTCAATTCATATACCTATCTACTTACTGAACCCAATTGTCTCTCAATTCACCTACCTACCTACTTGCTAAACCCATTTGTCTCTCATTTCACCTACATACCTACATACCATTTGTCTCTCAATTCACCTAGCTACCTACTTACTAAACCCAATTGTCTCACAATTCATCTACCTACCTACTTACTAAACCCAATTGTCTCTCAATTCATCTACCTACCAACTTACTAAATCCAATTGTTTCTCAATTCACCTACCTACCTTCTTACTAACCCAATTGTCTCTCAATTCACCTACCTACTTAATAAACCCATTTGTCTCTCAATTCACCTACCTACCTACTTACTAAAACCATTTGTCTCTCAATTCACCTACATACCTACTTAATAAACCCAATTGTCTCTCAATTCACCTACCTACTTATTAAACCCATTTGTCTCTCAATTCACCTACCTACTTACTAAACCCATTTGTCTCTCAATTCACCTACCTACTTACTAAACCCATTTGTCTCTCAATTCACCTACCTACCTACTTAATAAACCCAATTGTCTCTCAATTCACCCACCTACTTACTAAACCGATTTGTCTCTCAATTCATCTACCTATCTACATCCAATTGTCTCTCAATTCACCTACCTACCTACCTACTTACTAAACCCAATTTTCTCTCAATTCATCTACCTACCTACATCCAATTGTCTCTCAATTCACGTACCTACCTACTTACTAAACCCAATTGTCTCTCAATTCATCTACCTACCTACATCCAATTGTCTCTCAATTCACGTACCTACCTACTTACTTAACCCAATTGTCTCTCAATTCACCTACCTACCTACTTAATAAACCCAATTGTCTATCAATTCACCTACCTACCTACTTAATAAACCCAATTGTCTCTCAATTCACCTTCTACCTACTTACTAAACCCATTTGTCTCTCAATTCATCTACCTACCTACATCCAATTGTCTCTCAATTCACCTACCTACCTACTTACTAAACCCAATTGTCTCTCAATTCATCTACCTACCTACATCCAATTGTCTCTCAATTCACGTACCTACCTACTTACTAAACCCAATTGTCTCTTATTTCACCTACCTACCTACTTACTAAACCCAATTGTCTCTTAATTCACCTACCTACCTACTTACTAAACCCAATTGTCTCTCAATTCACCTACCTACCTACTTACTAAACCAATTGTCTCTCAATTCACCTACCTACCTACTTACTAAACCCATTTGTCTCTCATTCACCTACATACCTACATACCAATTGTCTCTCAATTCACCTACCTACCTGCTTAATAAACCCAATTGTCTCTCAATTCACCTACCTACCTACTTACTAAACGCAATTGTCTCTCAATTCATCTACCTACCTACTTAATAAACCCAGTTGTCTCTCAATTCATCTACCTACCTACTTATTAAACCCAATTGTCTCTCAATTCATTTACCTACCTACTTAATAAACCCAATTGTCTCTCAATTCATCTACCTACCTACTTAATAAACCCAATTGTCTCTCAATTCACCTACCTACCTACTTAATAAACCCACTTGTCTCTCCATTCATCTACCTACCTACTTACTAAACCCAATTGTCTCTCAATTCACCTACCTACCTACTTACTAAACCCAATTGTCTCTCAATTCATCTACCTACCTACTTACTAAACCCAATTGTCTCTCAATTCACCTACCTACCTACTTACTAAACCCAATTGTCTCTCAATTCACCTACCTACCTTTTTACTAAACCCAATTGTCTCTCAATTCATCTACCTACCTACTTACTAAACCCAATTGTCTATCAATTCACCTACCTACCTACTTACAAAACCTAATTGTCTCTCAATTCACCTACCTACCTACTTACTAAACCCAATTGTTTCTCAATTCAACAACCTACCTACTTAATAAACCCAATTGTCTCTCAATTCACTTACCTACCTACTTACTAAACCCAATTGTCTCTCAATTCACCTACCTTCCTACTTAATAAACCCAATTGTCTCTCAATTCACCTACATACCTATTTACTAAACCCAGTTGTCTCTCAATTCACCTACCTCACTACATACCAATTGTCTCTCAATTCACCTACCTACCTACTTAATAAACCCAATTGTCTCTCAATTCATCTACCTACGTACTTAAAAAACCCAATTGTCTCTCAATTCACCTACCTACCTACTTACTAAACCCAATTGTCTCTCAATTCACCTACCTACCTAATTACTAAACCCAATTGACTCTCAATTCACCTACCTCCCTACATACCAATTGTCTCTCAATTCATCTACCTACCTACTTACCAACCCAATTGTCTCTCAATTCATCTAACTACCTACTTACTAAACCCAATTGCCTCTCACTTCACCTACCTACCTACCTACTTAATAAACCCAGTTGTCTCTCAGTTCATCTACCTACCTACTTAATAAACCCAATTGTCTCTCTATTCATCTACCTACCTACTTATTAAACCCAATTGTCTCTCTATTCATCTACCTACCTACTTATTAAACCCAATTGTCTCTCTATTCATCTACCTACCTATTTACTAAACCCAATTGTCTCTCTATTCATCTACCTACCTACTTATTTAACCCAGCTGTCTCTCTATTCATCTACCTACCTACTTACTATACCCAATTGCCTCTCAATTCACCTACCTACCTACCTACTTAATAAACCCAATTGCCTCTCAATTCACCTACCTACCTGTTTACTAAACCCAATTGCCTCTCAATTCACCTACTTACCTACTTACTAAACCCAATTGTCTCTCAATTCACCTACCTACCTACTTACTAAACCCAATTGCCTCTCAATTCACCTACCTACCTACTTACTAAACCCAATCGTCTCTCTATTCACCTGCCTACCTACTTACAAAACCCAATTGTCTCTCAGTTCACCTACCTACCTACTTACTAATCCTAATTGTCTCTCTATTCACCTACCTACCTACTTACTAAACCCAATTGTCTCTCAATTCACCTACCTACCTACTTACTAAACCCAATTGTCTCTCAATTCATCTACATACCTACTTACTAATTCCATTTGTCTCTCAATTCATCTAACTACCTACATACCAATTGTCTCTCAATTCACCTACACACCTCATACCTACATACCAATTGTCTCTCAATTCACCTACCTACCTACTTACTAAACCCAATTGTCTCTCAATTCACCTACCTACCTTTTTACTAAACCCAATTGTCTCTCTATTCATCTACCTACCTACTTACTAAACCCAATTGTCTCCCAATTCACCTACCTACCTGTTTACTAAACCCAATTGCCTCTCAATTCACCTACCTACCTACTTACTCAACCCAATTGTCTCTCAATTCACCTACCTACCTACTTACTAAACCCATTTGCCTCTCAATTCACCTACCTACCTACTTACTAAACCCAATCGTCTCTCTATTCACCTACCTACCTACTTACAAAACCCAATTGTCTCTCAGTTCACCTACCTACCTACTTACTAATCCTAATTGTCTCTCTATTCACCTACCTACCTACTTACTAAACCCAATTGTCTCTCAATTCACCTACCTACCTACTTACTAAACCCAATTGTCTCTCAATTCATCTACATACCTACTTACTAATTCCATTTGTCTCTCAATTCATCTAACTACCTACATACCAATTGTCTCTCAATTCACCTACATACCTCATACCTACATACCAATTGTCTCTCAATTCATCTACCTATCTACTTACTAAACCCAATTGTGTCTCAATTCACCTACCTACCTACTTGCTAAACCCATTTGTCTCTCATTTCACCTACATACCTACATACCATTTGTCTCTCAATTCACCTAGCTACCTACTTACTAAACCCAATTGTCTCTCAATTCATCTACCTACCTACTTACTAAACCCAATTGTCTCTCAATTCATCTACCTACCAACTTACTAAACCCAATTGTTTCTCAATTCACCTACCTACCTTCTTACTAACCCAATTGTCTCTCAATTCACCTACCTACTTAATAAACCATTTGTCTCTCAATTCACCTACCTACCTACTTACTAAACCCATTTGTCTCTCAATTCACCTACATACCTACTTAATAAACCCAATTGTCTCTCAATTCACCTACCAACTTACTAAACCCATTTGTCTCTCAATTCACCTACCTACTTACTAAACCCATTTGTCTCTCAATTCACCTACCTACTTACTAAACCCATTTGTCTCTCAATTCACCTACCTACCTACTTAATAAACCCAATTGTCTCTCAATTCACCCACCTACTTACTAAACCGATTTGTCTCTCAATTCATCTACCTACCTACATCCAATTGTCTCTCAATTCACCTACCTACCTACTTACTAAACCCAATTTTCTCTCAATTCATCTACCTACCTACATCCAATTGTCTCTCAATTCACGTACCTACCTACTTACTAAACCCAATTGTCTCTCAATTCATCTACCTACCTACATCCAATTGTCTCTCAATTCACGTACCTACCTACTTACTTAACCCAATTGTCTCTCAATTCACCTAACTACCTACTTAATAAACCCAATTGTCTATCAATTCACCTACCTACCTACTTAATAAACCCAATTGTCTCTCAATTCACCTTCTACCTACTTACTAAACCCATTTGTCTCTCAATTCATCTACCTACCTACATCCAATTGTCTCTCCATTCACCTACCTACCTACTTACTAAACCCAATTGTCTCTCAATTCATCTACCTACCTACATCCAATTGTCTCTCAATTCACGTACCTACCTACTTACTAAACCCAATTGCCTCTTATTTCACCTACCTACCTACTTACTAAACCCAATTGTCTCTTAATTCACCTACCTACCTACTTACAAAACCCAATTGTCTCTCAGTTCACCTACCTACCTACTTACTAATCCTAATTGTCTCTCTATTCACCTACCTACCTACTTACTAAACCCAATTGTCTCTCAATTCACCTACCTACCTACTTACTAAACCCAATTGTCTCACAATTCATCTACATACCTACTTACTAATTCCATTTGTCTCTCAATTCATCTAACTACCTACATACCAATTGTCTCTCAATTCACCTACACACCTCATACCTACATACCAATTGTATCTCAATTCACCTACCTACCTACTTACTAAACCCAATTGTCTCTCAATTCACCTACCTACCTTTTTACTAAACCCAATTGTCTCTCTATTCATCTACCTACCTACTTACTAAACCCAATTGTCTCCCAATTCACCTACCTACCTGTTTACTAAACCCAATTGCCTCTCAATTCACCTACCTACCTACTTACTCAACCCAATTGTCTCTCAATTCACCTACCTACCTACTTACTAAACCCAATTGCCTCTCAATTCACCTACCTACCTACTTACTAAACCCAATCGTCTCTCTATTCACCTACCTACCTATTTACAAAACCCAATTGTCTCTCAGTTCACCTACCTACCTACTTACTAATCCTAATTGTCTCTCTATTCACCTACCTACCTACTTACTAAACCCAATTGTCTCTCAATTCACCTACCTACCTACTTACTAAACCCAATTGTCTCTCAATTCATCTACATACCTACTTACTAATTCCATTTGTCTCTCAATTCATCTAACTACCTACATACCAATTGTCTCTCAATTCACCTACATACCTCATACCTACATACCAATTGTCTCTCAATTCATCTACCTATCTACTTACTGAACCCAATTGTCTCTCAATTCACCTACCTACCTACTTGCTAAACCCATTTGTCTCTCATTTCACCTACATACCTACATACCATTTGTCTCTCAATTCACCTAGCTACCTACTTACTAAACCCAATTGTCTCTCAATTCATCTACCTACCTACTTACTAAACCCAATTGTCTCTCAATTCATCTACCTACCAACTTACTAAATCCAATTGTTTCTCAATTCACCTACCTACCTTCTTACTAACCCAATTGTCTCTCAATTCACCTACCTACTTAATAAACCCATTTGTCTCTCAATTCACCTACCTACCTACTTACTAAAACCATTTGTCTCTCAATTCACCTACATACCTACTTAATAAACCCAATTGTCTCTCAATTCACCTACCTACTTATTAAACCCATTTGTCTCTCAATTCACCTACCTACTTACTAAACCCATTTGTCTCTCAATTCACCTACCTACTTACTAAACCCATTTGTCTCTCAATTCACCTACCTACCTACTTAATAAACCCAATTGTCTCTCAATTCACCCACCTACTTACTAAACCGATTTGTCTCTCAATTCATCTACCTATCTACATCCAATTGTCTCTCAATTCACCTACCTACCTACTTACTAAACCCAATTTTCTCTCAATTCATCTACCTACCTACATCCAATTGTCTCTCAATTCACGTACCTACCTACTTACTAAACCCAATTGTCTCTCAATTCATCTACCTACCTACATCCAATTGTCTCTCAATTCACGTACCTACCTACTTACTTAACCCAATTGTCTCTCAATTCACCTACCTACCTACTTAATAAACCCAATTGTCTATCAATTCACCTACCTACCTACTTAATAAACCCAATTGTCTCTCAATTCACCTTCTACCTACTTACTAAACCCATTTGTCTCTCAATTCATCTACCTACCTACATCCAATTGTCTCTCAATTCACCTACCTACCTACTTACTAACCCAATTGTCTCTTATTTCACCTACCTACCTACTTACTAAACCCAATTGTCTCTTAATTCACCTACCTACCTACTTACTAAACCCAATTGTCTCTCAATTCACCTACCTACCTACTTACTAAACCCAATTGTCTCTCAATTCACCTACCTACCTACTTACTAAACCCATTTGTCTCTCATTCACCTACATACCTACATACCAATTGTCTCTCAATTCACCTACCTACCTGCTTAATAAACCCAATTGTCTCTCAATTCACCTACCTACCTACTTACTAAACGCAATTGTCTCTCAATTCATCTACCTACCTACTTAATAAACCCAGTTGTCTCTCAATTCATCTACCTACCTACTTATTAAACCCAATTGTCTCTCAATTCATTTACCTACCTACTTAATAAACCCAATTGTCTCTCAATTCATCTACCTACCTACTTAATAAACCTAATTGTCTCTCAATTCACCTACCTACCTACTTAATAAACCCACTTGTCTCTCCATTCATCTACCTACCTACTTACTAAACCCAATTGTCTCTCAATTCACCTACCTACCTACTTACTAAACCCAATTGTCTCTCAATTCATCTACCTACCTACTTACTAAACCCAATTGTCTCTCAATTCACCTACCTACCTACTTACTAAACCCAATTGTCTCTCAATTCACCTACCTACCTTTTTACTAAACCCAATTGTCTCTCAATTCATCTACCTACCTACTTACTAAACACAATTGTCTATCAATTCACCTACCTACCTACTTACTAAACCTAATTGTCTCTCAATTCACCTACCTACCTACTTACTAAACCCAATTGTTTCTCAATTCAACAACCTACCTACTTAATAAACCCAATTGTCTCTCAATTCACTTACCTACCTACTTACTAAACCCAATTGTCTCTCAATTCACCTACCTTCCTACTTAATAAACCCAATTGTCTCTCAATTCACCTACATACCTATTTACTAAACCCAGTTGTCTCTCAATTCACCTACCTCACTACATACCAATTGTCTCTCAATTCACCTACCTACCTACTTAATAAACCCAATTGTCTCTCAATTCATCTACCTACGTACTTAAAAAACCCAATTGTCTCTCAATTCACCTACCTACCTACTTACTAAACCCAATTGTCTCTCAATTCACCTACCTACCTAATTACTAAACCCAATTGACTCTCAATTCACCTACCTCCCTACATACCAATTGTCTCTCAATTCATCTACCTACCTACTTACCAAACCCAATTGTCTCTCAATTCATCTAACTACCTACTTACTAACCCAATTGCCTCTCACTTCACCTACCTACCTACCTACTTAATAAACCCAGTTGTCTCTCAGTTCATCTACCTACCTACTTAATAAACCCAATTGTCTCTCTATTCATCTACCTACCTACTTATTAAACCCAATTGTCTCTCTTTTCATCTACCTACCTACTTATTAAACCCAATTGTCTCTCTATTCATCTACCTACCTATTTACTAAACCCAATTGTCTCTCTATTCATCTACCTACCTACTTATTTAACCCAATTGTCTCTCTATTCATCTACCTACCTACTTACTATACCCAATTGCCTCTCAATTCACCTACCTACCTACCTACTTAATAAACCCAATTGCCTCTCAATTCACCTACCTACCTACCTACTTACTAAACCCAATTGTCTCCCAATTCACCTACCTACCTGTTTACTAAACCCAATTGCCTCTCAATTCACCTACTTACCTACTTACTAAACCCAATTGTCTCTCAATTCACCTACCTACCTACTTACTAAACCCAATTGCCTCTCAATTCACCTACCTACCTACTTACTAAACCCAATCGTCTCTCTATTCACCTGCCTACCTACTTACAAACCCAATTGTCTCTCAGTTCACCTACCTACCTACTTACTAATCCTAATTGTCTCTCTATTCACCTACCTACCTACTTACTAAACCCAATTGTCTCTCAATTCACCTACCTACCTACTTACTAAACCCAATTGTCTCTCAATTCATCTACATACCTACTTACTAATTCCATTTGTCTCTCAATTCATCTAACTACCTACATACCAATTGTCTCTCAATTCACCTACACACCTCATACCTACATACCAATTGTCTCTCAATTCACCTACCTACCTACTTACTCAACCCAATTGTCTCTCAATTCACCTACCTACCTACTTACTAAACCCATTTGCCTCTCAATTCACCTACCTACCTACTTACTAAACCCAATCGTCTCTCTATTCACCTACCTACCTACTTACAAAACCCAATTGTCTCTCAGTTCACCTACCTACCTACTTACTAATCCTAATTGTCTCTCTATTCACCTACCTACCTACTTACTAAACCCAATTGTCTCTCAATTCACCTACCTACCTACTTACTAAACCCAATTGTCTCTCAAATCATCTACATACCTACTTACTAATTCCATTTGTCTCTCAATTCATCTAACTACCTACATACCAATTGTCTCTCAATTCACCTACATACCTCATACCTACATACCAATTGTCTCTCAATTCATCTACCTATCTACTTACTAAACCCAATTGTCTCTCAATTCACCTACCTACCTACTTGCTAAACCCATTTGTCTCTCATTTCACCTACATACCTACATACCATTTGTCTCTCAATTCACCTAGCTACCTACTTACTAAACCCAATTGTCTCTCAATTCATCTACCTACCTACTTACTAAACCCAATTGTCTCTCAATTCATCTACCTACCAACTTACTAAACCCAATTGTTCTCAATTCACCTACCTACCTTCTTACTAACCCAATTGTCTCTCAATTCACCTACCTACTTAATAAACCCATTTGTCTCTCAATTCACCTACCTACCTACTTACTAAACCCATTTGTCTCTCAATTCACCTACATAC
Source organism: Megaustenia siamemsis (assembly GCA_032433765.1). Taxonomy (NCBI): domain Eukaryota; kingdom Metazoa; phylum Mollusca; class Gastropoda; order Stylommatophora; family Ariophantidae; genus Megaustenia; species Megaustenia siamemsis. Next base: position 2,481,265 of record JAVIAB010000126.1, read on the forward strand.
CTACTTAATAAACCCAATTGTCTCTCAATTCACCTACCAACTTACTAAACCCATTTGACTCTCAATTCACCTACCTACTTACTAAACCCATTTGTCTCTCAATTCACCTACCTACTTACTAAACCCATTTGTCTCTCAATTCACCTACCTACCTACTTAATAAACCCAATTGTCTCTCAATTCACCCACCTACTTACTAAACCGAATTGTCTCTCAATTCATCTACCTACCTACATCCAATTGTCTCTCAATTCACCTACCTACCTACTTACTAAACCCAATTTTCTCTCAATTCATCTACCTACCTACATCCAATTGTCTCTCAATTCACGTACCTACCTACTTACTAAACCCAATTGTCTCTCAATTCATCTACCTACCTACATCCAATTGTCTCTCAATTCACGTACCTACCTACTTACTTAACCCAATTGTCTCTCAATTCACCTAACTACCTACTTAATAAACCCAATTGTCTATCAATTCACCTACCTACCTACTTAATAAACCCAATTGTCTCTCAATTCACCTTCTACCTACTTACTAAACCCATTTGTCTCTCAATTCATCTACCTACCTACATCCAATTGTCTCTCAATTCACCTACCTACCTACTTACTAAACCCAATTGTCTCTCAATTCATCTACCTACCTACATCCAATTGTCTCTCAATTCACGTACCTACCTACTTACTAAACCCAATTGTCTCTTATTTCACCTACCTACCTACTTACTAACCCAATTGTCTCTTAATTTACCTACCTACCTACTTACTAAACCCAATTGTCTCTCAATTCACCTACCTACCTACTTACTAAACCCAATTGTCTCTCAATTCACCTACCTACCTACTTACTAAACCCATTTGTCTCTCATTCACCTACATACCTACATACCAATTGTCTCTCAATTCACCTACCTACCTGCTTAATAAACCCAATTGTCTCTCAATTCACCTACCTACCTACTTACTAAACGCAATTGTCTCTCAATTCATCTACCTACCTACTTAATAAACCCAGTTGTCTCTCAATTCATCTACCTACCTACTTATTAAACCCAATTGTCTCTCAATTCATTTACCTACCTACTTAATAAACCCAATTGTCTCTCAATTCATCTACCTACCTACTTAATAAACCCAATTGTCTCTCAATTCACCTACCTACCTACTTAATAAACCCACTTGTCTCTCCATTCATCTACCTACCTACTTACTAAACCCAATTGTCTCTGCATTTACCTAGCTACCTACTTACTAAACCCAATTGTTTCTCAATTCAACAACCTACCTACTTAATAAACCCAATTGTCTCTCAATTCACTTACCTACCTACTTACTAAACCCAATTGTCTCTCAATTCACCTACCTACCTACTTAATAAACCCAATTGTCTCTCAATTCACCTACATACCTATTTACTAAACCCAGTTGTCTCTCAATTCACCTACCTCACTACATACCAATTGTCTCTCAATTCACCTACCTACCTACTTAATAAACCCAATTGTCTCTCAATTCATCTACCTACGTACTTAGAAAACCCAATTGTCCCTCAATTCACCTACCTACCTACTTACTAAACCCAATTGTCTATCATTCACCTACCTACCTAATTACTAAACCCAATTGTCTCTCAATTCACCCACCTCCCTACATACCAATTGTCTCTCAATTCATCTACCTACCTACTTACCAAACCCCATTGTCTCTCAATTCATCTAACTACCTACTTACTAAACCCAATTGCCTCTCACTTCACCTACCTACCTACCTACTTAATAAACCCAGTTGTCTCTCAGTTCATCTACCTACCTAATTAATAAACCCAATTGTCTCTTTATTCATCTACCTACCTATTTACTAAACCCAATTGTCTCTCTATTCATCTACCTACCTACTTATTAAACCCAATTGTCTCTCTATTCATCTACCTACCTACTTATTAAACCCAATTGTCTCTCTATTCATCTACCTACCTATTTACTAAACCCAATTGTCTCTCTATTCATCTACCTACCTACTTATTAAACCCAATTGTCTCTCTATTCATCTACCTACCTACTTACTATACCCAATTGCCTCTCAATTCACCTACCTACCTACCTACTTAATAAACCCAATTGCCTCTCAATTCACCTACCTACCTACCTACTTACTAAACCCAATTGTCTCCCAATTCACCTACCTACCTGTTTACTAAACCCAATTGCCTCTCAATTCACCTACCTACCTACTTACTAAACCCAATTGTCTCTCAATTCACCTACCTACCTACTTACTAAACCCAATTGCCTCTCAATTTAACTACCTACCTACTTACTAAACCCAATCGTCTCTCTATTCACCTACCTACCTACTTACAAAACCCAATTGTCTCTCAGTTCACCTACCTACCTACTTACTAATCCTAATTGTCTCTCTATTCACCTACCTACCTACTTACTAAACCCAATTGTCTCTCAATTCACCTACCTACCTACTTACTAAACCCAATTGTCTCTCAATTCATCTACATACCTACTTACTAATTCCATTTGTCTCTCAATTCATCTAACTACCTACATACCAATTGTCTCTCAATTCACCTACACACCTCATACCTACATACCAATTGTCTCTCAATTCACCTACCTACCTACTTACTAAACCCAATTGTCTCTCAATTCACCTACCTACCTTTTTACTAAACCCAATTGTCTCTCTATTCATCTACCTACCTACTTATTAAACCCAATTGTCTCTCTATTCAACTACCTACCTACTTAATAAACCCAATTGTCTCTCTATTCATCTACCTACCTACTTACTATACCCAATTGCCTCTCTATTCAACTACCTACCTACTTATTAAACCCAATTGTCTCTCTATTCATCTACCTACCTACTTACTATACCCAATTGCCTCTCAATTCACCTACCTACCTACCTACTTAATAAACCCAATTGTCTCTCTATTCAACTACCTACCTACTTAATAAACCCAATTGTCTCTCTATTCACCTACCTACCTACTTACTATACCCAATTGCCTCTCTATTCATCTACCTACCTACTTATTAAACCCAATTGTCTCTCTATTCATCTACCTACCTTTTTACTAAACCCAATTGTCTCTCTATTCATCTACCTACCTACTTATTAAACCCAATTGTCTCTCTATTCATCTACCTACCTTTTTACTAAACCCAATTGTCTCTCTATTCATCTACCTACCTACTTATTAAACCCAATTGTCTCTCTATTCAACTACCTACCTACTTATTAAACCCAATTGTCTCTCTATTAATCTACCTACCTACTTACTATACCCAATTGCCTCTCAATTCACCAACCTACCTACCTACTTAATAAACCCAATTGTCTCTCTATTCAACTACCTACGTACTTAATAAACCCAATTGTCTCTCTATTCACCTACCTACCTACTTACTATACCCAATTGCCTATCAATTCACCTACCTACCTACCTACTTAATAAACCCAATTGTCTCTCAATTCACGTACCTACCTACTTAATAAACCCAATTGTCTCTCTATTCAACTACCTACCTACTTAATAAACCCAATTGTCTCTCAATTCATCTACCTACCTACTTACTAAACTAAATTGTCTCCCAATTCACCTACCTACCTGTTTACTAAACCCAATTGCCTCTCAATTCACCTACCTACCTACTTACTCAACCCAATTGTCTCTCAATTCACCTACCTACCTACTTACTAAACACAATTGCCTCTCAATTCACCTACCTACCTACTTACTAAACCCAATCGTCTCTCTATTCACCTACCTACCTACTTACAAAACCCAATTGTCTCTCAGTTCACCTACCTACCTACTTACTAATCCTAATTGTCTCTCTATTCACCTACCTACCTACTTACTAAACCCAATTGTCTCTCAATTCAACTACCTACCTACTTACTAAACCCAATTGTCTCTCAATTCATCTACATACCTACTTACTAATTCCATTTGTCTCTCAATTCATCTAACTACCTACATACCAATTGTCTCTCAATTCACCTACATACCTCATACCTACATACCAATTGTCTCTCAATTCATCTACCTATCTACTTACTAAACCCAATTGTCTCTCAATTCACCTACCTACCTACTTGCTAAACCCATTTGTCTCTCATTTCACCTACATACCTACATACCATTTGTCTCTCAATTCACCTAGCTACCTACTTACTAAACCCAATTGTCTCTCAATTCATCTACCTACCTACTTACTAAACCCAATTGTCTCTCAATTCACCTACCTACTTAATAAACCCATTTGTCTCTCAATTCACCTACCTACCTACTTACTAAACCCATTTGTCTCTCAATTCACCTACCTACTTACTAAACCCAATTGTCTCTCTATTCATCTACCTACCTACTTATTAAACCCAATTGTCTCTCTATTCATCTACCTACCTATTTACTAAACCCAATTGTCTCTCTATTCATCTACCTACCTACTTATTAAACCCAATTGTCTCTCTATTCATCTACCTACCTACTTACTATACCCAATTGCCTCTCAATTCACCTACCTACCTACCTACTTAATAAACCCAATTGCCTCTCAATTCACCTACCTACCTACCTACTTACTAAACCCAATTGTCTCCCAATTCACCTACCTACCTGTTTACTAAACCCAATTGCCTCTCAATTCACCTACCTACCTACTTACTAAACCCAATTGTCTCTCAATTCACCTACCTACCTACTTACTAAACCCAATTGCCTCTCAATTCACCTACCTACCTACTTACTAAACCCAATCGTCTCTCTATTCACCTACCTACCTACTTACAAAACCCAATTGTCTCTCAGTTCACCTACCTACCTACTTACTAATCCTAATTGTCTCTCTATTCACCTACCTACCTACTTACTAAACCCAATTGTCTCTCAATTCACCTACCTACCTACTTACTAAACCCAATTCTCTCTCAATTCATCTACATACCTACTTACTAATTCCATTTGTCTCTCAATTCATCTAACTACCTACATACCAATTGTCTCTCAATTCACCTACACACCTCATACCTACATACCAATTGTCTCTCAATTCACCTACCTACCTACTTACTAAACCCAATTGTCTCTCAATTCACCTACCTACCTTTTTACTAAACCCAATTGTCTCTCTATTCATCTACCTACCTACTTATTAAACCCAATTGTCTCTCTATTCAACTACCTACCTACTTAATAAACCCAATTGTCTCTCTATTCATCTACCTACCTTTTACTAAACCCAATTGTCTCTCAATTCACCTACCTACTTACTAAACCCAGTTGTCTCTCAATTCACCTACCTACTTACTAAACCCAATTGTCTCTCAATTCACCTACCTACTTAATAAACCCAATTGTCTATCAATTCACCTACCTACCTACTTAATAAACCAAATTGTCTCTCCATTCACCTTCTACCTACTTACTAAACCCATTTGTCTCTCAATTCATCTACCTACCTACATCCAATTGTCTCTCAATTCACCTACCTACCTACTTACTAAACCCAATTGTCTCTCAATTCATCTACCTACCTACATCCAATTGTCTCTCAATTCACGTACCTACCTACTTACTAAACCCAATTGTCTCTTATTTCACCTACCTACCTACTTACTAAACCCAATTGTCTCTCAATTCACCTACCTACCTACTTACTAAACCCAATTGTCTCTCAATTCACCTACATACCTACATACCAATTGTCTCTCAATTCACCTACCTACCTGCTTAATAAACCCAATTGTCTCTCAATTCACCTACCTACCTACTTAATAAACCCAGTTGTCTCTCAATTCATCTACCTACCTACTTAATAAACCCAGTTGTCTCTCAATTCATCTACCTACCTACTTAATAAACCCAGTTGTCTCTCAATTCATCTACCTACCTACTTAATAAACCCAGTTGTCTCTCAATTCATCTACCTACCTACTTAATAAACCCAATTGTCTCTCAATTCATCTACCTACCTACTTACTAAACCCAATTGTCTCTCAATTCACCTACCTACCTACTTACTAAACCCAATTGTCTCTCAATTCATCTACCTACCTACTTATTAAACCCAATTGTCTCTCAATTCACCTACCTACCTACTTACTAAACCCAATTGTCTCTCAATTCACCTACCTACCTACTTAATAAACCCAATTGTCTCTCAATTCATCTACCTACCTACTTAATAAACCCAGTTGTCTCTCAATTTATCTATCTACCTACTTACTAAACCCAATTGTCTCTCTATTCATCTACCTACCTACCTACTTACTAAACCCAATTGTCTCTCAATTCACCTACCTACCTACTTAATAAACCCAGTTGTCTCTCAATTCATCTACCTACCTACTTACTAAACCCAATTGTCTCTCTATTCATCTACCTACCTACCTACTTACTCAACCCAATTGTCTCTCAATTCATCTACCTACCTACTTAATAAACCCAATTGTCTCTCAATTCACCTACCTACCTACTTACTAAACCTAATTGTCTCTCAATTCATCTACCTACCTACTTAATAAACCCAATTGTCTCTCAATTCACTAACCTACCTACTTACTAAAACCAATTGTCTCTCTATTCATCTACCTACCTACCAACTTGCTAAACCCAATTGTCTCTCAATTCACTAACCTACCTACTTACTAAACCTAATTGTCTCTCAATTCATCTACCTACCTACCAACTTACTAAACCCAATTGTCTCTCAATTCACCTACCAACCTACTTACTAAACCTAATTGTCTCTCAATTCATCTACCTACCTACTTACTAAACCCAATTGTCTCTCTATTCATCTACCTACCTACCTACTTACTAAACCCAATTGTCTCTCTATTCATCTACCTACCTACCTACTTACTAAACCCAATTGTCTCTCAATTCATCTACCTATCTACTACTAAACCCAATTGTCTCTCAATTCACCTACCTACCTACTTACTAAACCCAATTGTCTCTCAATTCACCTACCAACCTACTTACTAAACCTAATTGTCTCTCAATTCATCTACCTACCTACTTACTAAACCCAATTGTCTCTCAATTCACCTACCTACCTACTTACTAAACTCAATTGTCTCTCAATTCACCTACCTACCTACTTACTAAACCCAGTTGTCTCTATTTTCACTTGCCTACCTGCTTACTTATCTCACTGTCTACCAACGTACCTGTCTGTCTCTCTGACTACATACCTACCTACCTACCTACCTACCTTATCTCTGTCTGTCAACCTGCTTGTCTGTCTGTCTCGCTACCTACATACTTACTTATTTATCTCACAGTCTACCAGCCTACTAGTTTGTCTCTATGGCTACCTACCTACGTAACCTCTATCTATGTTGATGCCCATAAAGACATGCCCAGACAGACATGCGGAGACAGACATGCCCTACAACAGACAAGTTGTGCTGATATGAATGTGGACAGTTTCCCCAAACTCTGCATGTCTCAGGTGGGTGTCATGTACTAGTTAACCTTCTTAAGTCTTGACGTTTGGCTAGTCCACGAGTCAAGGCAACCGGGGACCACTAACAAGGACCTGACTTTACGTGACGTAATCACGCCTGGCCTGTCTGTCAACTGTCACATGTCACGCGTCGCTCCATCTGAGGCCGTTGTGTCCGTGTCACATGATGTTTACTTCTGCTGCCGGATGTGACAACTGTCCAGGAATTATGGGAAATATGAACTCATCCAGGCTTAGTTCCCCGGAACGACCTAATGTCGGGATAATTGAGGACATTTGTCGCTTATTTTGAAGCTGGAAGCGTCGATCAGAGCCTGGCAGGTATCGTCTCTACGTCCTCATAGCAGATGCCCGCCTCAAGTGGATGGGAAGGTTCAAGATCGGATCAGGGGAACACGTTGACTGGTCAACAGTCATCAAGGAGGTCATCATTGAGATTTGAATGTGTCTTTAGCATTCTTATTCTTCTTCCTTCCTCCTTCCCCCTCCCCTTCCCACTCCCCCTCCCCTCCCACTCCCCCTCCTTCTTCTCTCTTCCTCTTCTTCTTCCTCTTCTTCAACTCCACTTCAAGATCTACCATTTTCAGGCACCTGTTAATGAACGTAGTTCAAGGTCTCCTACATCGCACACTCATTCACACAAACTCATTCCCACACACACACACTCATTCACACACACACACACACACACACACACACACACACACACACACACATAGTGCTTCACACTGGAGGCTTCGTTAACTAGGTCTGGTACCCATTGCTCCCCAGGTTGTATGTCCAAATATTCTATCTTGATGAGCTCACTACTTGAGATCCTGCCTCGGCCATTTGATTTCTGCCGGCGCTAGGCTGCAGGTCCAGAACGATAACTCTGAATTAAGGAAACGAAATGTACAAACCATGAATTAGTTTCTCTTGTTGACTGTTGCCATGACACCAAGCTATCTTCTCTTTTTATCGCCACAATCTCTCTTTCCCTCTATTTTACCAGTTGTAACCAAGTATTCCAACTTTCCTCTATTTTGCCAGCTGTAACCAAGTATTCCAACTTTCCTCTATTTTACCAGCTGTAACCAAGTATTCCAACTTTCCTCTATTTTACCTGCTGTAACCAAGTATTCCAACTTTCCTCTATTTTGCCAGCTGTAACCAAGTATTCCAACTTTCCTCTATTTTACCAGCTGTAACCAAGTATTCCAACTTTCCTCTATTTTGCCAGCTGTAACCAAGTATTCCAACTTTCCTCTATTTTGCCAGCTGTAACCAAGTATTCCAACTTTCCTCTCCTCATGATATGCCCGGAAAATGTTGATTGTTTCTTTCTGTTTTTTAGGCGCTCCATTTTTTGAGTTGGCCTCTGAGAATTTCTTCATTGGTCTTTTTAGCTGTCCAGGGAACTTTCAACATTCTTGTTAGAAATCCCATCTCTGTGGCCTCTAATCGTCTTTTCAATTGTTTGTTTATTGTCCATGATTCGCTTCCATTTGTCAGAAATAGTTCTATATAGCACCGATTAACTCTCTTTCTCACTTCTATTGACGTAGATTTGTTGTATAAAATGTTTTTTATTTTCTGAAATGCTATTTTGGCCTGAACTTTTCCGCTTTTTACTTCTGTGGCACATCTTCCATCTGATGTTATTGAGTTATTTGCGGGTTATCATCATTGCACTCCGAACATGTCCATAGGTGCTCAGATCCCCCCCTCAGCAATTCCCGCAGTGTCCAGCGACTGACGACTCCAGTTCTATGTTGGTTGATAAGTCTTCTTACACGGCCACCAAGTTTCTCATTTCTGGCTGTGCCCATCTTAACTCCCATTTCCATCATCCGAAGAAGTGGCGTTGATCTGTGTTTGTCGAAGTCCTGTGCTCTTCCCACATCTCGGAGGGCATTGATGACGTCCGCCCGATCCATTGGTTGCCCGTCCTCAACGACAGCGCAGCTAGCCAACCTATCCGCCCTTTCACTTCCCCGTACTCCCGCATGTCCAGGGACATAGACAAAGGTGACCTTACGTATTTTGGATTTCTGCAACGACTCTACCCATTGCATGCGTACAGATTCTGCCTCTACTTTTTTTTTATCATGCTCATTGAATCACTCAGTATACATGCGTGGGTGTAGTCTTGTGACTGTAACCATTTGAATGCCTTGGTCACTGCCATCACCTCCATTGTCATGCTACTCGTGGTCATGACGTATGCACCACTGTCATCCTTGACTATTCTGCCCGCCGAGCGTGCTGTAAATGCCCATGCACTTCTTTGGTGTCGTCTTACCTGATGTTATTGTGCCCACGTATTTGACGCGCTGCACTTGTTTCAGATCTGCCCTGTTTATTTTGATGCTGCATGCTGGCGATTGTTTCTTCGATATGCCCATTTATGTCTTCTGGCGTGTGCTGAGACTGCTATGATGGGGACTACAGCTACATTTCTTTGTTTGGAAGATGAGATAGTAATTAGGATGATTCCACTGGTACGGGCGGTTGAGCGATTATGGATTTTAATTCGTTTGCAGTGATACCAAGGCCTTCCATAACCAATAACCATTGCTTCTGTTTTCTTACTATTCAGACTGAGACCTTTCTTGTTGTTTTCTTTTACTATTATGTCTATCATTTATTGTAGTTCATTCTCTGTCTCTGCTATTAAGACTGAGACCTTTCTTGTTGTTATTATTGGTTATTGGTTATTGGTTATGGAAGGCCTCGGTATCACAGCAAAAGAATTAAAATCCATAATTGCTCAACCGCCCGTACCAGTGGAATCATCCGAATTACTAACTCATCTCCCAAACAAAGAAAGGTAACAGTAGTCCCCATCGTAGCAGTCTCAGCACACGCCAAAAGACATAAGGCGAAACCGCGCAGAAAGTGAACACAGCCAACTGTTCCCTGTCATACGATATCATCATTCATCGTAAACAAGCGGGATATCGAAGCAGGATCAAAACGGATGAGACACACAGCTCACGGTGTGCACAGAGCACTTAACTCAGTAGCTCCTGCAACAAGCCGGTCTATAGCATCTAGGTAGAGTGTGATGCAACGAAGCCTAAGTGAAAGCCTGACATATCGACGATTAACGTGAAGGATCTAAACGTGTTGCATGAAAGTGGTTTACGTGTGATGAATCCAGAACAAATGTAAAATAAAACTCTTTAACAGTTGTACTAAGAGACGGGAGAGAGAGAGAGAGAGAGAGAGAGAGAGAGAGAAAGAGAACGAGAGAGAGAGAGAGAGAGAGAGAGAGAAAGATAGAGAATAGCCGAAACAGAAATATTTGTATTTTATAGAAAGGAACTCCTCTTTTGAAAGGTAGTGTTTTTTTCACCAGTCACACGGAACATCACCTTCGCTCTCTTCTCTAAATTAAAATAAATGCAATTTTAATTTCAATATATTATATTTACATATTTTATATACTGTTTATTGTTTTAATTTATTAATTAGATTCATGTTGTTTAATCGTGTTATATTTACCTAGAATCATGTGTGGTTGCTGCTTATATTCATCAAATCGGCATTGTTTATGTTCTGGGACAGGATTACGTCACTTTTTTATTATTTATAATCGGAAACATTTATTTAGGCTTTGATCTACTCATGTTTGAACGACCTCTTGGAACGAATTAAGTTCGAAGTACGATGCACCACCTTAATTTGATGCCAGCCTCTGTAACAGTTTGAAAGACACCACTCGCTTGTCAGAGCCGGGGTGACGGCTCGGAACAGAGAGAGATTTGTTCAGTTTCAACACCGCCATTATTAAACAAACACTAGCCTCTTTTAGAACCTCAACTTTAACCTTTGGTATTTCCATGGAGACAATGACTAACTATCCAACATGTTTATAAAGTATGGGGAAAACAATGTTATGAATGAATCAATTAATTAAAAAGGCAAAACAAAAGAAATTTAAACATCTATAGATTATATACAACAGTTTGCTACCAATTTATCAAAGGTCATTTTCACCACCGAACTGTGGTCCTTTCTTCTTTGCAAAGAGGAGAAATCCAAATCCAAAGATCGCCGCAGTGATAAACGCACCATACATAATATATAAGGCATAGTTTGTCTCTTTCTCAACCTTCTGTGATTCTGTACATTGTGGCCCGCCAAAGTTCTCCTTGCAGGTACATTTTCCGGTCTCGTGATCACACAAGTCTGTGCAGTGCTCAGAGCAGGTATCAGTACATTCTGGCCCATGAAATCCACCCTCACACTCTCCTGTACATTGTGAACTGATAAAGTTCCCGATGCAGGAGCAGTTCCCGGTCACGTGATCACATACGTCTGTGCAGTACTCAGAGCAAGTATCATTACATCCTGGCCCATAGAAACCATCATCACACTCAGGAGCAACGGCACACAGTGGTCCACTATAACCATTGGTATTTCTTGTTGTTTTCTTTTACTATTATGTCTATCATTTATTGTAGTTCATTCTCTGTCTCTGCTATTAAGACTGAGACCTTTCTTGTTGTTTTCTTTTACTATTATGTCTATCATTTATTGTAGTTCATTTTCTGTCTCTGCTATTAAGACTGTGTCATCCGCATATCGCAAATTGCTGATTACTTCAGGCGAAAAAAAACTAGATTTTCCCGCACCGACACGCACCGACACGCACTTGAGCGAAACTGTGAGGATACCAGCCATGTTGAATGTCGTGCTGACAAAAGAGCAGCAACAACAGCAGTCGAGTCAAGCCAAGCGACGTTTTTGGTTGCCATGTGGATCTCTTGTTTGTCGGGGAACTGATACAACCAGTTGGTAGGTAGCTGCGCTCTCTCTCTCTCTCTCTCTCTCTCTCCTCCAAGCTGGACGCTTCGGTCAGATTTGATTTGTCATTGATGTTTTCAGTGCCTACCAAGATATTGGAAATGGCCAGAGAGATACCTCAGCTGGTATGTTCTACATCTGCTGCATCCCATAACCATAGCCAACATCCATTTGTCCAGGGCTGCCCTCACCATTGTCACCAGTTCTATTTAACGTGTACACAATAACGATCACGGCCCAACAGCTGGATGGGAGGGGAAGAACTATGACTTTTGCTGATGATATTCTGGTATATCGACAGGGAAGAGACAGACGGGGAATCGCCTCCACAATGCAAGACGAACTTGATCGCATTTCTTCCTGGTGTGGGGTTTCATGTGCCTTGGTTAATCCTAATAAAGCACCAGTTTCATGGTTCTCCCTTAACAATCATATCGTTAATACGACCACACCGGTAGTACGAATGAGAGCTGATGAGGTGACCATTGTTAGGGTGATGACATTTCTCGAAGTTAAGTTTGATCGCAGCCTGTGTTTTCGGGACCACGTCGACCATGTGATAACGAAATTCCGCAAAAGATTAGCCGCCTTGAAGGTCATGGCAGCTGCCAACATCGAGCAGAGGCTACTTACCCTTCTGTACCAGGTACTAGTCCTCGCACCAATCGAGTATGCCCTGGCAATTCTTACAGTCAGTAAGACGCAAATTGACAAGCTGGAGAAAATGCAGAGTGAAGCCATGCGCATTATCTTGGGGTGTACGAGGGAAACTCCATGTGTAGTAATGACGTATCTACTTGACGTTGATACCATGGATGACAGAATCAAGATCTGGAGGGCACAAGCATACCTGAAGACTAGTGCAGATAAAGAGCATCCATTGCATCATGAACTCAACACAGGGAAGGGTGTCAGACTAAAAAGAGACAAATCATGGGTTGGCCGAGCAGAAGATGTCATCAAAAAAGTCTGTGGGCTTACCAATATAAACGCTGGCGAGGAGTGGATACCGGTGCCTACGTCATTCAAAGGGACATTCTCGTGTATTGTCACACTTGCTAGGAAATGTAGGGAACAGAACTCAGTCGTGGTCAAAGCGGAGGTCAACGGTCTCATCTGGGATAACACAGATAAGAAAGATGCAGTCATCTATACAGACGGATCTGTAATACGACACCAAAGAAGTGTATGGGCATTTACAGCACGCTCGGCAGGTAGAATAGTCAAGGAGGCAGTGTTGTATACGTTATGACCACGAGTAGCATGCCGATGGAGGTGATGGCAATGACCAGGGCATTCATCTGGTTGCCATAACAAGACAGAGTCACAAGACTACACCCACGCCTGTACACTGAGTGATTCGATGAGCATGATCAAAAGAAATGGAAGCGTGGAAGCAGGCTCTGTACGCAGGCAATGGGTAGAGTCATTGCAGAAGTAAAAAAAATACGGAAGGTCACCTTTGTCTACGTCACTGGACATGCGGGATTACGGGAAAATGAAAGAGCGGACAGGTTGGCTAGCTGCGCTGCCGTTGAAAACTGTCAACCTACCTCCAAAAGATCAGGAGGACATCATCAATGCTCTTAGAGATGTGGGAAGAACACATGATTTCAACCTTGAGTCCACGTCACTCCTTCAGATGAAAGAGATTGGAGTTAAGATGAGCACAACCAGAAATGAGAAACTTAGTGGCCGTGTAAGAAGACTTATCAACCAACATAGAACTGGAGTCGTCAGTCGCTGGACACTGAGGGAATTGCTGAGGAGGGGATCTGAGCACCTATGGACATGTTCGGAGTGCAATGATGATGACCCGCAAATTATCTCAATCCCATAACGGTTGGGGTCGTCGTGAAACCACTGACAGACTTCGTCAACTTTCACCATTTCTGTCATAGTTTGGGACTTTGTAGGTCCAGGCCTATACATGCTATTTTCCCATCTCCTTCTCTGCCTACCTCTCCTATGCCTACATCTCCTTCTCTGCCTACATCTCCTTCTCTGCCTACATCTCCTTCTCTGCCTACCTCTCCTTCTCTGCCTACCTCTCCTTCTCTGCTTACCTCTCCTTCTCTGCCTACTTATCCTTCTCTGCATACTTATCCTTCTCTGCCTACATCTCCTTCTGTGCCTACTTATCCTTCTCTGCCTACATCTCTTTCTCTGCCTACATCCCCTTCTCTGCCTACTTATCCTTCTCTGCCTACTTATCCTTCTCTGCCTACATTTCCTTCTCTGCCTATCTCTCCTTCTCTGCCTACATCTCCTTCTCTGCCTACCTCTCCTTCTCTGCCTACCTCTCCTTCTCTGCCTACCTCTCCTTCTCTGCCTACTTATCCTTCTCTGCCTACATCTCCTTCTCTGCCTACATCTCCTTCTCTGCCTACTTATCCTTCTCTGCCTACATCTCCTTCTCTGCCTACATCTCCTTCTCTGCCTACTTATCCTTCTCTGCCTACCTCTCCTTCTCTGCCTATCTCTCCTTCTCTGCCTACTTCTCTGCCTACATCTCCTTCTCTGCTTACATCTCCTTCTCTGCATACTTCTCTGCCTACATCTCCTTCTCTGCCTACCTCTCCTTCTCTGCCTATCTCTCCTTCTCTGCCTATCTCTCCTTCTCTGCCTAACTCTCCTTCTCTGCTTATCTCTCCTTCTCTGCCTACATCTTCTTCTCTGCCTACATCTCCTTCTCTGCCTACATATCCTTCTCTGCCTATCTCTCCTTCTCTGCCTATCTCTCCTTCTCTGCCTACATCTCCTTCTCTGCCTACATCTCCTTCTCTGCCTACATCTCCTTCTCTGCCTACCTCTCCTTCTCTGCCTATCTCTCCTTCTCTGCCTACCTCTCCTTCTCTGCCTATCTCTCCTTCTCTGCCCACATCTCCTTCTCTGCCTACATCTCCTTCTCTGCCTACATCTCTTTCTATGCCTATCTCTCCTTCATTGCCTACATCTCCTTCTCTGCCTATCTCTTCTTCTCTGCCTACATCTCCTTCTCTGCCTACATCTCCTTCTCTGCCTACATCTTCTCTGCCTACATCTCCTTCTCTGCCTATCTCTCCCTCTGCCTACATCTCCTTCTCTGCCTACATCTCCTTCTCTGCCTACCTCTCCTTCTCTGCCTATCTCTACTTCTCTGCCTACATCTCCATCTCTGCCTACCTCTCCTTCTCTGCCTAACTCTCCTTCTCTGCCTACATCTCCTTCTCTGCCTACCTCTCCTTCTCTGCCTACCTCTCCTTCTCTGCCTACATCTCCTTCTCTGCCTACCTCTCCTTCTCTGCCTACATCTCCTTCTCTGCCTACTTCTCTGCCTACCTCTCCTTCTCTGCCTACATCTCCTTCTCTGCCTACTTCTCTACCTACCTCTCCTTCTCTACCTACATCTCCTTCTCTGCCTACATCTCCTTCTCTGCCTACATCTCCTTCTCTGCATACATCTCCTTCTCTGCCTACTTCTCTGCCTACCTCTCCTTCTCTGCCTACTTCTCTGCCTACCTCTCCTTCTCTGCCTACCTCTCCTTCTCCGCCTACTTCTCCTTCTCTGCCTACTTCTCTGCCTACATCTCCTTCTCTGCCTACATATCCTTCTCTGCCTACATCTCCTTCTCTGCCTACTTCTCTGCCTACCTCTCCTTCTCTGCCTACCTCTCCTTCTCTGCCTACTTCTCTACCTACATCTCCTTCTCTGCCTACATCTCCTTCTCTGCCTACATCTCCTTCTCTGCCTACATCTCCTTCTCTGCCTACTTCTCTGCCTACCTCTCCTTCTCTGCCTACCTCTCCTTCTCTGCCTACATCTCCTTCTCTGCCTACTTCTATGCCTACCTCTCCTTCTCTGCCTATCTCTCCTTTTCTGCCTACATCTCCTTCTCTGCCTACCTCTCCTTCTCTGCCTATCTCTCCTTCTCTGCCCACATCTCCTTCTCTGCCCACATCTCCTTCTCTGCCTACATCTCCTTCTCTGCCTATCTTTCCTTCTCTGCCTACCTCTCCTTCTCTGCCTATCTCCTTCTCTGCCTACATCTCCTTCTCTGCCTACATCTCCTTCTCTGCCTACATCTTCTCTGCCTACATCTCCTTCTCTGCCTATCTCTCCTTCTCTGCCTACATCTCCTTCTCTGCCTACATCTCCTTCTCTGCCTACCTCTCCTTCTCTGCCTATCTCTACTTCTCTGCCTACATCTCCTTCTCTGCCTACCTCTCCTTCTCTGCCTACCTCTGCTTCTCTGCCTACATCTCCTTCTCTGCCTACCTCTCCTTCTCTGCCTACATCTCCTTCTCTGCCTACTTCTGCCTACCTCTCCTTCTCTGCCTACCCTTCTCTGCCTACTCTCTACCTACCTCTCCTTCTCTACCTACATCTCCTTCTCTGCCTACATCTCCTTCTCTGCCTACATCTCCTTCTCTGCCTACATCTCCTTCTCTGCCTACTTCTCTGCCAACATCTCCTTCTCTGCCTACATCTCTCTGCCTACATCTCCTTCTCTGCTACTTCTCTGCCTTCCTCTCCTTCTCTGCCTACCTCTCCTTCTCTGCCTACTTCTCTACCTACATCTCCTTCTCTGCCTACATCTCCTTCTCTGCCTACATCTCCTTCTCTGCCTACATCTCCTTCTCTGCCTACTCTCCTTCTCTGCCTACATCTCCTTCTCTGCCTACATCTCCTTCTCTGCCTACATCTCCTTCTCTGCCTACTCTCTGCCTACCTCTCCTTCTCTGCCTACCTCTCCTTCTCTGCCTACTTCTCTACCTACATCTCCTTCTCTGCCTACCTCTCCTTCTCTGCCTACCTCTCCTTCTCTGCCTACTTCTCTGCCTACCTCTCCTTCTCTGCCTACATCTCCTTCTCTGCCTACTTCTCTACCTACCTCTCCTTCTCTACCTACATCTCCTTCTCTGCCTACATCTCCTTCTCTGCCTACATCTCCTTCTCTGCCTACTTCTCTGCCTACATCTCCTTCTCTGCCTACATCTCCTTCTCTGCCTACATCTCCTTCTCTGCCTACTTCTCTGCCTACCTCTCCTTCTCTGCCTACCTCTCCTTCTTTGCCTACTTCTCTACCTACATCTCCTTCTCTGCCTACATCTCCTTCTCTGCCTATATCTCCTTCTCTGCCTACATCTCCTTCTCTGCCTACTTCTCTGCCTACCTCTCCTTCTCTGCCTACCTCTCCTTCTCTGCCTACATCTCCTTCTCTGCCTACTTCTCTGCCTACCTCTCCTTCTCTGCCTACATCTCCTTCTCTGCCTACTTCTCTAACTACCTCTCCTTCTCTACCTACATCTCCTTCTCTGCCTACATCTCCTTCTCTGCCTACATCTCCTTCTCTGCCTACTTCTCTGCCTACCTCTCCTTCTCTGCCTACCTCTCCTTCTCTGCCTAAATCTCATTGTGATTCATAGAAGCCGATTTTCAAGTATTTGCGGCTTGTACTGGCAGTTAGTGTTAGTTTCAATGACTAAGCAAGCTTGGTTTGTCATAGAGAACAAGTGAAGTGGCTGTCCGAGTATTTAGTGAAGCATAGACAGTTCCGTGTCTTTTTACAACGGGAAGTGCTTCGAAACCGATTTGTTGGATCTGTTCAACGACAGTAGCAATTGCTAAATACAACAGGGAAAGGCACTTCAAACAAAAACATGTCGCATTCAACAAATTATATCCTCCTGTCTTTGCTTTAAGAACTGACTACATCTCAAACACATGATACATTCAACAAATCATATCCTCCTATCTCTGCTTTAAGAACTGACTACATCTCAAACACATGATACATTCAACAAATCATATCCTCCTATCTCTGCTTTAAGAACTGACTACATCTCAAAGAAAAAGAAAGGACTTCATTGTATGCAAAGCCTATTTGTTAAAGAAAGTGTAGCAATTAAAAACATGGTAAAGGCTCCTAACGAAACATCGTTACTTGTGTTTGTGAGGTGTATAAACGATAACTGCGATGTGTGTCAGGAGCTTTTAGGACTTTGTGATTTGTCGACAACATCTGGAAGAGATATATTTGAAGCAGTAAAAAACTATGTCGAAAATAGTGATGTTGATGGCAATAAACTTGAGTGGTGTAAACTTGAGAGCATTTGTACAGATGGCGTCCCAGCAATGTTAGGGAAGAGTTTCTTTGAGCAGTATCTAGATCGGAAGTTGCTTTCATATCACTGTATCATTCATCATGAGGAGGCTTTGTGTGCTAAAGACATGAGCTTTCATATCACTGTATCATTCATCATGAGGAGGCTTTGTGTGCTAAAGACATGAGCTTTCATATCACTGTATCATTCATCAGGAGGCTTTGTGTACTAAAGATATGAGCTTTCATATCACTGTATCATTCATCAGGAGGCTTTGTGTGCTAAAGATATGAGCTTTCATATCACTGTATCATTCATTAGAAGGCTTTGTGTGCTAAAGATATGAGCTTTCATATCACTGTATCATTCATCAGGAGGCTTTGTGTGCTAAAGACATGAGCTTTCATATCACTGTATCATTCATCAGGAGGCTTTGTGTGCTAAAGATATGAGCTTTCATATCACTGTATCATTCATCATGAGGAGGCTTTGTGTGCTAAAGATATGAGCTTTCATATCACTGTATCATTCATCAGGAGGCTTTGTGTACTAAAGATATGAGCTTTCATATCGCTGTATCATTCATCAGGAGGCTTTGTGTGCTAAAGATATGAGCTTTCATATCACTGTATCATTCATCAGGAGGCTTTGTGTGCTAAAGATATGAGCTTTCATATCACTGTATCATTCATCAGGAGGCTTTGTGTACTAAAGATATGAGCTTTCATATCACTGTATCATTCATCAGGAGGCTTTGTGTGCTAAAGACATGAGCTTTCATATCACTGTATCATTCATCAGGAGGCTTTGTGTATTAAAGATATGAGCTTTCATATCACTGTATCATTCATCAGGAGGCTTTGTGTACTAAAGATATGAGCTTTCATATCACTGTATCATTCATCAGGAGGCTTTGTGTGCTAAAGACATGAGCTTTCATATCACTGTATCATTCATCAGGAAACTTTGTGTGCTAAAGATATGAGCTTTCATATCACTGTATCATTCATCAGGAGGCTTTGTGTGCTAAAGACATGAGCTTTCATATCACTGTATCATTCATCAGGAGGCTTTGTGTGCTAAAGATATGAGCTTTCATATCACTGTATCATTCATCAGGAGGCTTTGTGTACTAAAGATATGAGCTTTCAACACGTCATTGATCCTGTTCTGTGTTGCATTAATATGATTCGATCATGCGCCCTCAATCAAAGATATTTGAAATAACTTTTTACAAGAAGAAATAAATGAATATGGTGAACTCTTACTTCACAACTCAGGTGACTTTCTAGTGCAGAAATGCTATTGCTTTTTTTATATTAAATTAAAAGATCGAGTTCTTTCATTTTTGGAATCAAAAACAGTTTTGCCTTTGGAGTGTGGTTTCATAAAAAATCAAGAGTGGCTTTGTGATTGGGCATTTTTAGTTGACATGTCACATCATTTGAATATTCTTAACAAGAAATTACAAGGAAAAGACTCTTTGTTTCAATCCATGTTCAATGAAGTCAACACTTTTCAATTGAAGCTTAAATTGTTTTGTAACAGCTTAGCTCAGTGCAAACTTGATCATTTTCCAAGCATTGAGCACATCGTCAGTAGATGCAGTGACTTTCAAGTGGATCGTTTAAAATACAAAGCGGCAGTTACAACTTTGAGTGAGGCTTTCTCAAACTCGATTTTCCTCTTTCGAATCTGAAAAGAGTGGAAATAATAGAAATCCAAAACCATTCCGGACTTTTTGCTCAATTTAAAGAACATTGTGGATCAGCCACTTCTCCTAATTTGATAACATTGTGGAAATATCTCCCTTTACACCGGTTTCATGAAATTGTGGAAATATCTCCCTTTACATTGGTTTCCTGAAATTGTGGAAATATCTCCCTTTACATTGGTTTCCTGAAATTGTGGAAATATCTCCCTTTACATTGCTTTCCTGAAATTGTGGAAATATCTCCCTTTACATTGGTTTCCTGAAATTGTGGAAATATCTCCCATTACATTGGTTTCCTGAAATTGTGGAAATATCTCCCTTTACATTGGTTTCCTGAAATTGTGGAAATATCTCCCATTACATTGGTTTCCTGAAATTGTGGAAATATCTCCCATTACATTGGTTTCCTTAAATTGTGGAAATATCTCCCTTTACATTGGTTTCCTGAAATTGTAGAAATATCTCCCTTTACATTGGTTTCCTGAAATTGTGGAAATATCTCATATTACATTGGTTTCCAGAAATTTGGGAAATATCTCCCATTACATTGGTTTCCTGAAATTGTGGAAATATCTCCCATTACATTGGTTTCCTGAAATTGTGGAAATATCTCCCATTACATTGGTTTCCTGAAATTGTAGAAATATCTCATATTACATTGGTTTCCTGAAATTTGGGAAATATCTCCCATTACATTGGTTTCCTGAAATTGTGGAAATATCACCCATTACATTGGTTTCCTGAAATTGTGGAAATATCTCCCTTTACATTGGTTTCCTGAAATTGTGGAAATATCTCCAATTACATTGGTTTCCTGAAATTGTGGAAATATCTCCCATTACATTGGTTTCCTGAAATTGTGGAAATATCTCATATTACATTGGTTTCCTGAAATTTGGGAAATATCTCCCATTACATTGGTTTCCTGAAATTGTGGAAATATCTCCCATTACATTGGTTTCCTGAAATTGTGGAAATATCTCCCTTTACATTGGTTTCCTGAAATTGTGGAAATATCTCCCATTACATTGGTTTCCTGAAATTGTGGAAATATCTCCCATTACATTGGTTTCCTGAAATTGTGGAAATATCTCCCATTACATTGGTTTCCTGAAATTGTGGAAATATCTCCCATTACATTGGTTTCCTGAAATTGTGGAAATATCTGCCATTACATTGGTTTCCTGAAATTGTGGAAATATCTCCCATTACATTGGTTTCCTGAAATTGTGGAAATATCTCCCATTACATTGGTTTCCCTCAAATGCCTGATCTTGCTCTAAGGCTCGTGTACAGATTTGGCTCCACATACATCTGTGAGCAAACTTGTTCTGCCATGAATGGTATTAAGAATAAATGACGTCCAACTATTACAGTGCACATCTCGCCTATATACTTGTTCTGTGCACATCTGGCCTATATACTTGTTCTGTGCACATCTGGCCTATATACTTGTTCTGTGCACATCTGGCCTATATACTTGTTCTGTGCACATCTTGCCTATATACTTGTTCTGTGCACATCTCGCCTATATACTTGTTCTGTGCACATCTCGCCTATATACTTGTTCTGTGCACATCTGGCCTATATACTTGTTCTGTGCACATCTGGCCTATATACTTGTTCTGTGCACATCTGACCTATATACTTGTTCTGTGCACATCTGGCCTATATACTTGTTATGTGCACATCTGGCCTATATACTTGTTCTGTGCACATCTGGCCTATATACTTGTTCTGTGCACATCTTGCCTATATACTTGTTCTGTGCACATCTCGCCTATATACTTGTTCTGTGCACATCTCGCCTATATACTTGTTCTGTGCACATCTGGCCTATATACTTGTTCTGCGCACATCTTGCCTATATACTTGTTCTGTGCACATCTCGCCTATATACTTGTTCTGTGCACATCTCGCCTATATACTTGTTCTGTGCACATCACAAATGACACCTAATGCTGAGATACTGTTAGATGAACAATCACATGAACATTACAGGTGTTCACGACTGTAAGCCTAGTTCAGCGAGTGTTTCTATAATAGTTCAATATGTTTCCTTTTGTGATAATTTGTTTTTAATATATAAAATAAATGATATGAGGATACGAATAGCGGGATTTTCAAACATTAAGCTTTATATATCGGTCTACAGCCCTACACTTACCTGAATACTTTATTCATAGAATACTGCAGTTGACATTCACAATTGTTACTAATATAAATGTAGCTACATGGCCCTTCACATTGTTTACAATAAATTTACTAGAACCAGCTCAAAGTCTGATGGTCACCGCCAGCCCAGATAGTGACGATCTACCTTGTTGTCCCTCGTCGACAACTGCCTGCTTCTAGAGAGAAATCTCTTCATTTCTTTGTATTCTTTCTGCAAGTAATCTCTTAATTTCTTTGTATTCTTTCTGCAAGTAATCTCTTCATTTCTTTGTATTCTTTCTGCAAGTAATCTCTTCATTTCTTTGTATTCTTTCTGCAAGTAATCTCTTCATTTCTTTGTATTCTTTCTGCAAGTAATCTCTTCATTTCTTTGTATTCTTTCTGCAAGTAATCTCTTCATTTCTTTGTATTCTTTCTGCAAGTAATCTCTTCATTTCTTTGCATTCTTTCTGCAAGTAATCTCTTCATTTCTTTGTATTCTTTCTGCAAGTAATCTCTTCATTTCTTTGTATTCTTTCTGCAAGTAATCTCTTCATTTCTTTGTATTCTTTCTGCAAGTAATCTCTTCATTTCTTTGTATTCTTTCTGCAAGTAATCTCTTCATTTCTTTGTATTCTTTCTGCAAGTAATCTCTTCATTTCTTTGAATTCTTTCTGCAAGTAATCTCTTCATTTCTTTGTATTCTTTCTGCAAGTAATCTCTTCATTTCTTTGTATTCTTTCTGCAAGAAATCTCTTCATTTCTTTGTATTCTTTCTGCAAGTAATCTCTTCATTTCTTTGTATTCTTTCTGCAAGTAATCTCTTCATTTCTTTGAATTCTTTCTGCAAGTAATCTCTTCATTTCTTTGAATTCTTTCTGCTAGTAATCTCTTCATTTCTTTGTATTCTTTCTGCTAGTTTTCTCTTCGTTTGTTTGAATTCTTTCTGCAAGTAATCTCTTCATTTGTTTGAATTCTTTCTGCTAGTAATCTCTTCGTTTGTTTGAATTCTTTCTGCAAGAAATCTTTTCATTTGTTTGAATTCTTTCTGCAAGTAATCTCTTCATTGTTAGTTTGAATTCTTTCTACAAGAAATCTCTTCATTGTTAGTTTGAATTCTTTCTGCAAGTAATCTCTTCATTTGTTTGAATTCTTTCTGCAAGTAATCTCTTCATTGTTAGTTTGAATTCTTTCTGCAAGAAATCTCTTCATTTGCTTGAATTCTTTCTGCTAGTAATCTCTTCATTTCTTTGAATTCTTTCTGCTAGTAATCTCTTCGTTTCTTTGAATTCTTTCGGCAATAAATCTCATCATTTGTTTGAATTCTTTATGCAAGAAATCTCTTCATTGTTAGTTTGAATTATTTCTGCAAGTAATCTCTTCATTTGTTTGAATTCTTTCTGCAAGAAATCTCTTCATTGTTAGTTTGAATTCTTTCTGCAAGAAATCTCTTCATTGTTAGTTTGAATTCTTTCTGCAAGTAATCTCTTCATTTGTTTGAATATTCTTTCTGCAAGTAATCTCTTCATTCGTTTGAATTCTTTCTGCAAGAAATCTCTTCATTGTTAGTTTGAATTCTTTCTGCAAGTAATCTCTTCATTGTTAGTTTGAATTCTTTCTGCAAGTAATCTCTTCATTGTTAGTTTGAATTCTTTCTGCAAGAAATCTCTTCATTGTTAGTTTGAATTCTTTCTGCAAGTAATCTCTTCATTTCTTTGAATTCTTTCTGCTAGTAATCTCTTCATTTGCTTGAATTCTTTCTGCAGGTAATCTTTTCATTTCTTTGTATTTTTTCTGCAAGAAATCTCTTCATTTGTTTGAAATCTTTCTGCAAGAAATCTCTTCATTGTTAGTTTGAATTCTTTCTGCAAGAAATCTCTTAATTTGTTTGAATTCTTTCTGCAAGAAATCTCTTCAATTGTTTGAATTCTTACTGCAAGAAATCTCTTCATTTGTTTGAATTCTTTCTGCAAGTAATCTCTTCATTTGTTTGAATTCTTTCTGCAAGAAATCTCTTAATTTTGTTTGAATTCTTTCTGCAAGAAATCTCTTCATTGTTAGTTTGAATTTTTTCTGCAAGAAATCTCTGCATTTGTTTAAATTCTTTCTGCAAGAAATCTCTTCATTGTTAGTTTGAATTCTTTCTGCAAGTAATCTCTTCATTGTTACTTTGAATTCTTTCTGCTAGTAATATCTTCATTATTAGTTTGAATTCTTTCTGCAAGAAATCTCTTCATTGTTAGTTTGAATTCTTTCTGCAAGAAATCTCTTCATTGTTAGTTTGAATTCTTTCTGCAAGTAATCTCTTTATTTTTAGTTTGAATTCTTTCTGCAAGAAATATCTTCATTGTTAGTTTGAATTCTTTCTGCAAGTAATCTCTTCATTTGTTTGAATTCTTTCTGCAAATAATCTCTTCATTGTTAGTTTGAATTCTTTCTGCAAGAAATCTCTTCACTTGCTTGAATTCTTTCTGCTAGTAATCTCTTCATTTCTTTGAATTCTTTCTGCTAGTAATCTCTTCGTTTCTTTGAATTCTTTCTGCAAGAAATCTCTTCATTTGTTTGAATTCTTTCTGCAAGAAATCTCTTCATTGTTAGTTTGAATTCTTTCTGCAAGTAATCTCTTCATTGTTAGTTTGAATTGTTTCTGCAAGTAATCTCTTCATTGTTAGTTTGAATTCTTTCTGCAAGTAATCTCTTCATTGTTAGTTTGAATTCTTTCTGCAAGAAATCTCTTCATTTGTTTGAAATCTTTCTGCAAGTAATCTCTTCAATGTTAGTTTGAATTCTTTCCGCAAGTAATCTCTTCATTGTTAGTTTGAATTCTTTCTGCAAGTAATCTCTTCATTCTTAGTTTGAATTCTTTCTGCAAGTAATCTCTTCATTGTGAGTTTGAATTCTTTCTACAAGTAATCTCTTCATTGTTAGTTTGAATTCTTTCTGCAAGAAATCTTTTCATTGTTAGTTTGAATTCTTTCTGCAAGTAATCTCTTCATTGCTAGTTTGAATTCTTTCTGCAAGAAATCTCTTCATTGTTTGTATTCTTTCTGCAAGAAATCTCTTCATCGTTTGAAATATTTCTGCAAGAAATCTTTTCATTGTTAGTTTGAATTCTTTCTGCAAGAAATCTCTTCATTGTTAGTTTGAATTCTTTCTGCAAGTAATCTCTTCATTTGTTTGAATTCTTTCTGCAAGTAATCTCTTCATTTGTTTGAATTTTTTCTGCAAGTAATTTCTTTATTTGTTAGTTTGAATTCTTTCTGCAAGTAATCTCTTCATTTTTAGTTTGAATTCTTTCTGCAAGTAATCTCCTCATTGTTAGTTTGAATTCTTTCTGTAAGAAATCTCTTCATCGTTTGAAATATTTCTGCAAGAAATCTTTTCATTGTTAGTTTGAATTCTTTCTGCAAGAAATCTCTTCATTGTTAGTTTGAATTCTTTCTGCAAGTAATCTCTTCATTTGTTTGAATTCTTTCTGCAAGTAATCTCTTCATTTGTTTGAATTTTTTCTGCAAGTAATTTCTTTATTTGTTAGTTTGAATTCTTTCTGCAAGTAATCTCTTCATTTTTAGTTTGAATTCTTTCTGCAAGTAATCTCCTCATTGTTAGTTTGAATTCTTTCTGCAAGAAATCTCTTCATTGTTAGTTTGAATTCTTTCTGCAAGTAATCTTTTCTTTTCTTTGTATTTTTTCTGCAAGAAATCTCTTCATTTGTTTGAATTCTTTCTGCAAGAAATCTCTTCATTGTTAGTTTGAATTCTTTCTGCAAGAAATCTCTTAATTTGTTTGAATTCTTTCTGCAAGAAATCTCTTCATTTGTTTGAATTCTTTCTGCAAGAAATCTCTTCATTTGTTTGAATTCTTTCTGCAAGAAATCTCTTCATTTCTTTGTATTCTTTCTGCAAGTAATCTCTTCATTTCTTTGTATTCTTTCTGCAAGAAATCTCTTAATTTGTTTGAATTCTTTCTGCAAGAAATCTCTTAATTTTGTTTGAATTCTTTCTGCAAGTAATCTCTTCATTGTTAGTTTGAATTTTTTCTGCAAGAAATCTCTGCATTTGTTTAAATTCTTTCTGCAAGAAATCTCTTCATTGTTAGTTTGAATTCTTTCTGTAAGTAATCTCTTCATTGTTACTTTGAATTCTTTATGCTAGTAATATCTTCATTATTAGTTTGAATTCTTTCTGCAAGAAATCTCTTCATTGTTAGTTTGAATTCTTTCTGCAAGAAATCTCTTCATTGTTAGTTTGAATTCTTTCTGCAAGTAATCTCTTCATTGTTAGTTTGAATTCTTTCTGCAAGAAATCTCTTCATTGTTAGTTTCAATTCTTTCTCTAAGTAATCTCTTCATTGTTACTTTGAATTCTTTCTGCAAGAAATCTCTTCATTGTTAGTTTGAATTCTTTCTGCAAGAAATCTCTTCATTGTTAGTTTGAATTCTTTCTGCAAGAAATCTCTGCATTTGTTTGAATTCTTTCTGCAAGAAATCTCTTCATTGTTAGTTTGAATTCTTTCTGCAAGAAATCTCTTCATTTGTTTGAAATCTTTCTGCAAGTCATCTCTTCATTGTTAGTTTGAATTCTTTCTGCAAGAAATCTCTTCATTGTTAGTTTGAATTCTTTCTGCAAGAAATCTCTTCATTGTTAGTTTGAGATCTTTCTGCAAGAAATCTCTTCATTTGTTTGAAATCTTTCTGCAAGTAATCTCTTCATTGTTAGTTTGAATTCTTTCAGCAAATAATCTCTTCATTGTTAGTTTGAATTCTTTCTGCAATTAATCTCTTCATTGTTAGTTCGAATTCTTTCTACAAGTAATCTCTTCATTGTTAGTTTGAATTCTTTCTGCAAGAAATCTTTTCATTGTTAGTTTGAATTCTTTCTGCAAGTAATCTCTTCATTGCTAGTTTGAATTCTTTCTGCAAGAAATCTCTTCATTGTTTGAATTCTTTCTGCAAGAAATCTCTTCATTGTTTGAAATATTTCTGCAAGAAATCTTTTCATTGTTAGTTTGAATTCTTTCTGCAAGAAATCTCTTCATTGTTAGTTTGAATTCTTTCTGCAAGAAATCTCTTCATTTGTTTGAATTCTTTCTGCAAGTAATCTCTTCATTTGTTTGAATTTTTTCTGCAAGTAATTTCTTCATTGTTAGTTTGAATTCTTTCTGCAAGTAATCTCTTCATTGTTAGTTTGAATTCTTTCTGCAAGTAATCTCTTCATTGTTAGTTTGAATTCTTTCTGCAAGAAATCTCTTCATTGTTAGTTTGAATTCTTTCTGCAAGTAATCTCTTCATTTCTTTGAATTCTTTCTGCTAGTAATCTCTTCATTTGCTTGAATTCTTTCTGCAAGTAATCTTTTCATTTCTTTGTATTTTTTCTGCAAGAAATCTCTTCATTTGTTTGAATTCTTTCTGCAAGAAATCTCTTCATTTGTTTAAATTCTTTCTGCAAGAAATCTCTTCATTGTTAGTTTGAATTCTTTCTGCAAGTAATCTCTTCATTGATACTTTGAATTCTTTCTGCTAGTGATATCTTCATTAATAGTTTGAATTCTTTCTGCAAGAAATCTCTTCATTGTTAGTTTGAATTCTTTCTGCAAGAAATCTCTTCATTGTTTGTTTGAATTCTTTCTGCAAGTAATCTCTTTATTGTTAGTTTGAATTCTTTCTGCAAGAAATCTCTTCATTGTTAGTTTGAATTCTTTCTGCAAGTAATATCTTCATTGTTAGTTTGAATTCTTTCTGCAAGAAATCTCTTCATTGTTAGTTTGAATTCTTTCTGCAAGTAATCTCTTCATTGTTACTTTGAATTCTTTCTGCAAGTAATCTCTTCATTGTTAGTTTGAATTCTTTCTGCAAGAAATCTCTTCATTGTTAGTTTGAATTCTTTCTGCAAGTAATCTCTTCATTGTTAGTTTGAATTGTTTCTGCAAGTAATCTCTTCATTGTTAGTTTGAATTCTTTCTGCAAGTAATCTCTTCATTGTTAGTTTGAATTCTTTCTGCAAGAAATCTCTTCATTTGTTTGAAATCTTTCTGCAAGTAATCTCTTCAATGTTAGTTTGAATTTTTTCTGCAAGTAATCTCTTCATTTTTAGTTTGAATTCTTTCTGCAAGTAATCTCTTCATTCTTAGTTTGAATTCTTTCTGCAAGTAATCTCTTAATTGTGAGTTTGAATTCTTTCTACAAGTAATCTCTTCATTGTTAGTTTGAATTCTTTCTGCAAGTAATCTCTTCATTGTTAGTTTGAATTCTTTCTGCAAGAAATCTCTTCATTGTTAGTTTGAATTCTTTCTGCAAGTAATCTCTTCATTTCTTTGAATTCTTTCTGCTAGTAATCTCTTCATTTGCTTGAATTCTTTCTGCAAGTAATCTTTTCATTTCTTTGTATTTTTTCCGCAAGAAATCTCTTCATTTGTTTGAATTCTTTCTGCAAGAAATCTCTTCATTTGTTTAAATTCTTTCTGCAAGAAATCTCTTCATTCTTAGTTTGAATTCTTTCTGCAAGTAATCTCTTCATTGATACTTTGAATTCTTTCTGCTAGTGATATCTTCATTATTAGTTTGAATTCTTTCTGCAAGAAATCTCTTCATTGTTAGTTTGAATTCTTTCTGCAAGAAATCTCTTCATTGTTTGTTTGAATTCTTTCTGCAAGTAATCTCTTTATTGTTAGTTTGAATTCTTTCTGCAAGAAATCTCTTCATTGTTAGTTTGAATTCTTTCTGCAAGTAATATCTTCATTGTTAGTTTGAATTCTTTCTGCAAGAAATCTCTTCATTGTTAGTTTGAATTCTTTCTGCAAGAAATCTCTTCATTGTTAGTTTGAATTCTTTCTGCAAGAAATCTCTGCATTTGTTTGAATTCTTTCTGCAAGAAATCTCTTCATTGTTAGTTTGAATTCTTTCTGCAAGAAATCTCTTCATTTGTTTGAAATCTTTCTGCAAGTAATCTCTTCATTGTTAGTTTGAATTCTTTCTGCAAGAAATCTCTTCATTGTTAGTTTGAATTCTTTCTGCAAGAAATCTCTTCCTTGATAGTTTGAGATCTTTCTGCAAGAAATCTCTTCATTTGTTTGAAATCTTTCTGCAAGTAATCTCTTCATTGTTAGTTTGAATTCTTTCTGCAAGAAATCTCTTCATTTGTTTGAATTCTTTCTGCAAGTAATCTCTTCATTGTTAGTTTGAATTCTTTCTGCAAGAAATCTCTTCATTGTTAGTTTGAATTCTTTCTGCAAGTAATCTCTTCATTGTGAGTTTGAATTCTTTCTACAAGTAATCTCTTCATTGTTAGTTTGAATTCTTTCTGTAAGAAATCTTTTCATTGTTAGTTTGAATTCTTTCTGCAAGTAATCTCTTCATTGCTAGTTTGAATTCTTTCTGCAAGAAATCTCTTCATTGTTTGAATTCTTTCTGCAAGAAATCTCTTCATTGTTTGAAATCTTTATGCAAGAAATCTCTTCATTGTTAGTTTGAATTCTTTCTGCAAGTAATATCTTCATTGTTAGTTTGAATTCTTTCTGCAAGTAATCTCTTCATTGTTAGTTTGAATTCTTTCTGCAAGAAATCTCTTCATTGTTAGTTTGAATTCTTTCTGCAATAAATCTCTTCAATGTTAGTTTGAATTCTTTCTGCAAGAAATCTCTTTATTGTTTGTTTGAATTCTTTCTGCAAGAAATCTCTTCATTGTTTGAATTCTTTCTGCAAGAAATCTCTGCATTTGCTTGAATTCTTTCTGCAAGTAATCTTTTCATTTCTTTGTATTCTTTCTGCAAGAAATCTCTTAATTTGTTTGAATTCTTTCTGCAAGAAAACTCTTCATTTGTTTGAATTCTTTCTGCACGTAATCTCTTCATTGTTAGTTTGAATTTTTTCTACAAGAAATCTCTGCATTTGTTTAAATTCTTTCTGCAAGAAATCTCTTCATTGTTAGTTTGAATTCTCTCTGCAAGTAATCTCTTCATTGTTACTTTGAATTCTTTCTGCAAGTAATCTCTTCATTGTTAGTTTGAATTCTTTCTGCAAGAAATCTCTTCATTGTTAGTTTGAATTCTTTCTGCAAGTAATCTCTTCATTGTTAGTTTGAATTGTTTCTGCAAGTAATCTCTTCATTGTTAGTTTGAATTCTTTCTGCAAGTAATCTCTTCATTGTTAGTTTTAATTCTTTCTGCAAGAAATCTCTTCATTTGTTTGAAATCGTTCTGCAAGTAATCTCTTCAATGTTAGTTTGAATTCTTTCTGCAAGAAATCTCTTCATTTGTTTGAAATCTTTCTGCAAGAAATCTCTTCATTGTTAGTTTGAATTCTTTCTGCAAGAAATCTCTTAATTTGTTTGAATTCTTTCTGCAAGAAATCTCTTCAATTGTTTGAATTCTTACTGCAAGAAATCTCTTCATTTGTTTGAATTCTTTCTGCAAGTAATCTCTTCATTTGTTTGAATTCTTTCTGCAAGAAATCTCTTAATTTTGTTTGAATTCTTTCTGCAAGAAATCTCTTCATTGTTAGTTTGAATTTTTTCTGCAAGAAATCTCTGCATTTGTTTAAATTCTTTCTGCAAGAAATCTCTTCATTGTTAGTTTGAATTCTTTCTGCAAGTAATCTCTTCATTGTTACTTTGAATTCTTTCTGCTAGTAATATCTTCATTATTAGTTTGAATTCTTTCTGCAAGAAATCTCTTCATTGTTAGTTTGAATTCTTTCTGCAAGAAATCTCTTCATTGTTAGTTTGAATTCTTTCTGCAAGTAATCTCTTTATTTTTAGTTTGAATTCTTTCTGCAAGAAATATCTTCATTGTTAGTTTGAATTCTTTCTGCAAGTAATCTCTTCATTGTTAGTTTGAATTCTTTCTGCAAGTAATATCTTCATTGTTAGTTTGAATTCTTTCTGCAAGTAATCTCTTCATTATTAGTTTGAATTCTTTCTGCAAGTAATCTCTTCATTTGTTTGAATTCTTTCTGCAAATAATCTCTTCATTGTTAGTTTGAATTCTTTCTGCAAGAAATCTCTTCACTTGCTTGAATTCTTTCTGCTAGTAATCTCTTCATTTCTTTGAATTCTTTCTGCTAGTAATCTCTTCGTTTCTTTGAATTCTTTCTGCAAGAAATCTCTTCATTTGTTTGAATTCTTTCTGCAAGAAATCTCTTCATTGTTAGTTTGAATTCTTTCTGCAAGTAATCTCTTCATTGTTAGTTTGAATTGTTTCTGCAAGTAATCTCTTCATTGTTAGTTTGAATTCTTTCTGCAAGTAATCTCTTCATTGTTAGTTTGAATTCTTTCTGCAAGAAATCTCTTCATTTGTTTGAAATCTTTCTGCAAGTAATCTCTTCAATGTTAGTTTGAATTCTTTCCGCAAGTAATCTCTTCATTGTTAGTTTGAATTCTTTCTGCAAGTAATCTCTTCATTCTTAGTTTGAATTCTTTCTGCAAGTAATCTCTTCATTGTGAGTTTGAATTCTTTCTACAAGTAATCTCTTCATTGTTAGTTTGAATTCTTTCTGCAAGAAATCTTTTCATTGTTAGTTTGAATTCTTTCTGCAAGTAATCTCTTCATTGCTAGTTTGAATTCTTTCTGCAAGAAATCTCTTCATTGTTTGTATTCTTTCTGCAAGAAATCTCTTCATCGTTTGAAATATTTCTGCAAGAAATCTTTTCATTGTTAGTTTGAATTCTTTCTGCAAGTAATCTCTTCATTTGTTTGAATTCTTTCTGCAAGTAATCTCTTCATTTGTTTGAATTTTTTCTGCAAGTAATTTCTTTATTTGTTAGTTTGAATTCTTTCTGCAAGTAATCTCTTCATTTTTAGTTTGAATTCTTTCTGCAAGTAATCTCCTCATTGTTAGTTTGAATTCTTTCTGCAAGAAATCTCTTCATTGTTAGTTTGAATTCTTTCTGCAAGTAATCTTTTCTTTTCTTTGTATTTTTTCTGCAAGAAATCTCTTCATTTGTTTGAATTCTTTCTGCAAGAAATCTCTTAATTTGTTTGAATTCTTTCTGCAAGAAATCTCTTCATTTGTTTGAATTCTTTCTGCAAGAAATCTCTTCATTTGTTTGAATTCTTTCTGCAAGAAATCTCTTCATTTCTTTGTATTCTTTCTGCAAGTAATCTCTTCATTTCTTTGTATTCTTTCTGCAAGAAATCTCTTAATTTGTTTGAATTCTTTCTGCAAGAAATCTCTTAATTTTGTTTGAATTCTTTCTGCAAGTAATCTCTTCATTGTTAGTTTGAATTTTTTCTGCAAGAAATCTCTGCATTTGTTTAAATTCTTTCTGCAAGAAATCTCTTCATTGTTAGTTTGAATTCTTTCTGTAAGTAATCTCTTCATTGTTACTTTGAATTCTTTATGCTAGTAATATCTTCATTATTAGTTTGAATTCTTTCTGCAAGAAATCTCTTCATTGTTAGTTTGAATTCTTTCTGCAAGAAATCTCTTCATTGTTAGTTTGAATTCTTTCTGCAAGTAATCTCTTCATTGTTAGTTTGAATTCTTTCTGCAAGAAATCTCTTCATTGTTAGTTTCAATTCTTTCTGCAAGTAATATCTTCATTGTTAGTTTGAATTCTTTCTGCAAGAAATCTCTTCATTGTTAGTTTGAATTCTTTCTGCAAGAAATCTCTTCATTGTTAGTTTGAATTCTTTCTGCAAGAAATCTCTGCATTTGTTTGAATTCTTTCTGCAAGAAATCTCTTCATTGTTAGTTTGAATTCTTTCTGCAAGAAATCTCTTCATTTGTTTGAAATCTTTCTGCAAGTCATCTCTTCATTGTTAGTTTGAATTCTTTCTGCAAGAAATCTCTTCATTGTTAGTTTGAATTCTTTCTGCAAGAAATCTCTTCATTGTTAGTTTGAGATCTTTCTGCAAGAAATCTCTTCATTTGTTTGAAATCTTTCTGCAAGTAATCTCTTCATTGTTAGTTTGAATTCTTTCAGCAAATAATCTCTTCATTGTTAGTTTGAATTCTTTCTGCAATTAATCTCTTCATTGTTAGTTCGAATTCTTTCTACAAGTAATCTCTTCATTGTTAGTTTGAATTCTTTCTGCAAGAAATCTTTTCATTGTTAGTTTGAATTCTTTCTGCAAGTAATCTCTTCATTGCTAGTTTGAATTCTTTCTGCAAGAAATCTCTTCATTGTTTGAATTCTTTCTGCAAGAAATCTCTTCATTGTTTGAAATATTTCTGCAAGAAATCTTTTCATTGTTAGTTTGAATTCTTTCTGCAAGAAATCTCTTCATTGTTAGTTTGAATTGTTTCTGCAAGAAATCTCTTCATTTGTTTGAATTCTTTCTGCAAGTAATCTCTTCATTTGTTTGAATTTTTTCTGCAAGTAATTTCTTCATTGTTAGTTTGAATTCTTTCTGCAAGTAATCTCTTCATTGTTAGTTTGAATTCTTTCTGCAAGTAATCTCTTCATTGTTAGTTTGAATTCTTTCTGCAAGAAATCTCTTCATTGTTAGTTTGAATTCTTTCTGCAAGTAATCTCTTCATTTCTTTGAATTCTTTCTGCTAGTAATCTCTTCATTTGCTTGAATTCTTTCTGCAAGTAATCTTTTCATTTCTTTGTATTTTTTCTGCAAGAAATCTCTTCATTTGTTTGAATTCTTTCTGCAAGAAATCTCTTCATTTGTTTAAATTCTTTCTGCAAGAAATCTCTTCATTGTTAGTTTGAATTCTTTCTGCAAGTAATCTCTTCATTGATACTTTGAATTCTTTCTGCTAGTGATATCTTCATTAATAGTTTGAATTCTTTCTGCAAGAAATCTCTTCATTGTTAGTTTGAATTCTTTCTGCAAGAAATCTCTTCATTGTTTGTTTGAATTCTTTCTGCAAGTAATCTCTTTATTGTTAGTTTGAATTCTTTCTGCAAGAAATCTCTTCATTGTTAGTTTGAATTCTTTCTGCAAGTAATATCTTCATTGTTAGTTTGAATTCTTTCTGCAAGAAATCTCTTCATTGTTAGTTTGAATTCTTTCTGCAAGAAATCTCTTCATTGTTAGTTTGAATTCTTTCTGCAAGTAATCTCTTTATTTTTAGTTTGAATTCTTTCTGCAAGAAATATCTTCATTGTTAGTTTGAATTCTTTCTGCAAGTAATCTCTTCATTGTTAGTTTGAATTCTTTCTGCAAGTAATATCTTCATTGTTAGTTTGAATTCTTTCTGCAGGTAATCTCTTCATTATTAGTTTGAATTCTTTCTGCAAGTAATCTCTTCATTTGTTTGAATTCTTTCTGCAAATAATCTCTTCATTGTTAGTTTGAATTCTTTCTGCAAGAAATCTCTTCACTTGCTTGAATTCTTTCTGCTAGTAATCTCTTCATTTCTTTGAATTCTTTCTGCTAGTAATCTCTTCGTTTCTTTGAATTCTTTCTGCAAGAAATCTCTTCATTTGTTTGAATTCTTTCTGCAAGAAATCTCTTCATTGTTAGTTTGAATTCTTTCTGCAAGTAATCTCTTCATTGTTAGTTTGAATTGTTTCTGCAAGTAATCTCTTCATTGTTAGTTTGAATTCTTTCTGCAAGTAATCTCTTCATTGTTAGTTTGAATTCTTTCTGCAAGAAATCTCTTCATTTGTTTGAAATCTTTCTGCAAGTAATCTCTTCAATGTTAGTTTGAATTCTTTCCGCAAGTAATCTCTTCATTGTTAGTTTGAATTCTTTCTGCAAGTAATCTCTTCATTCTTAGTTTGAATTCTTTCTGCAAGTAATCTCTTCATTGTGAGTTTGAATTCTTTCTACAAGTAATCTCTTCATTGTTAGTTTGAATTCTTTGTGCAAGAAATCTTTTCATTGTTAGTTTGAATTCTTTCTGCAAGTAATCTCTTCATTGCTAGTTTGAATTCTTTCTGCAAGAAATCTCTTCATTGTTTGTATTCTTTCTGCAAGAAATCTCTTCATTGTTTGTATTCTTTCTGCAAGAAATCTCTTCATCGTTTGAAATATTTCTGCAAGAAATCTTTTCATTGTTAGATTGAATTCTTTCTGCAAGAAATCTCTTCATTGTTAGTTTGAATTCTTTCTGCAAGTAATCTCTTCATTTGTTTGAATTCTTTCTGCAAGTAATCTCTTCATTTGTTTGAATTTTTTCTGCAAGTAATTTCTTTATTTGTTAGTTTGAATTCTTTCTGCAAGTAATCTCTTCATTTTTAGTTTGAATTCTTTCTGCAAGTAATCTCCTCATTGTTAGTTTGAATTCTTTCTGCAAGAAATCTCTTCATTGTTAGTTTGAATTCTTTCTGCAAGTAATCTTTTCTTTTCTTTGTATTTTTTCTGCAAGAAATCTCTTCATTTGTTTGAATTCTTTCTGCAAGAAATCTCTTAATTTGTTTGAATTCTTTCTGCAAGAAATCTCTTCATTTGTTTGAATTCTTTCTGCAAGAAATCTCTTCATTTGTTTGAATTCTTTCTGCAAGAAATCTCTTCATTTCTTTGTATTCTTTCTGCAAGTAATCTCTTCATTTCTTTGTATTCTTTCTGCAAGAAATCTCTTAATTTGTTTGAATTCTTTCTGCAAGAAATCTCTTAATTTTGTTTGAATTCTTTCTGCAAGTAATCTCTTCATTGTTAGTTTGAATTTTTTCTGCAAGAAATCTCTGCATTTGTTTAAATTCTTTCTGCAAGAAATCTCTTCATTGTTAGTTTGAATTCTTTCTGTAAGTAATCTCTTCATTGTTACTTTGAATTCTTTATGCTAGTAATATCTTCATTATTAGTTTGAATTCTTTCTGCAAGAAATCTCTTCATTGTTAGTTTGAATTCTTTCTGCAAGAAATCTCTTCATTGTTAGTTTGAATTCTTTCTGCAAGTAATCTCTTCATTGTTAGTTTGAATTCTTTCTGCAAGAAATCTCTTCATTGTTAGTTTCAATTCTTTCTGCAAGTAATATCTTCATTGTTAGTTTGAATTCTTTCTGCAAGAAATCTCTTCATTGTTAGTTTGAATTCTTTCTGCAAGAAATCTCTTCATTTGTTAGTTTGAATTCTTTCTGCAAGAAATCTCTGCATTTGTTTGAATTCTTTCTGCAAGAAATCTCTTCATTGTTAGTTTGAATTCTTTCTGCAAGAAATCTCTTCATTTGTTTGAAATCTTTCTGCAAGTCATCTCTTCATTGTTAGTTTGAATTCTTTCTGCAAGAAATCTCTTCATTGTTAGTTTGAATTCTTTCTGCAAGAAATCTCTTCATTGTTAGTTTGAGATCTTTCTGCAAGAAATCTCTTCATTTGTTTGAAATCTTTCTGCAAGTAATCTCTTCATTGTTAGTTTGAATTCTTTCAGCAAATAATCTCTTCATTGTTAGTTTGAATTCTTTCTGCAATTAATCTCTTCATTGTTAGTTCGAATTCTTTCTACAAGTAATCTCTTCATTGTTAGTTTGAATTCTTTCTGCAAGAAATCTTTTCATTGTTAGTTTGAATTCTTTCTGCAAGTAATCTCTTCATTGCTAGTTTGAATTCTTTCTGCAAGAAATCTCTTCATTGTTTGAATTCTTTCTGCAAGAAATCTCTTCATTGTTTGAAATATTTCTGCAAGAAATCTTTTCATTGTTAGTTTGAATTCTTTCTGCAAGAAATCTCTTCATTGTTAGTTTGAATTCTTTCTGCAAGAAATCTCTTCATTTGTTTGAATTCTTTCTGCAAGTAATCTCTTCATTTGTTTGAATTTTTTCTGCAAGTAATTTCTTCATTGTTAGTTTGAATTCTTTCTGCAAGTAATCTCTTCATTGTTAGTTTGAATTCTTTCTGCAAGTAATCTCTTCATTGTTAGTTTGAATTCTTTCTGCAAGAAATCTCTTCATTGTTAGTTTGAATTCTTTCTGCAAGTAATCTCTTCATTTCTTTGAATTCTTTCTGCTAGTAATCTCTTCATTTGCTTGAATTCTTTCTGCAAGTAATCTTTTCATTTCTTTGTATTTTTTCTGCAAGAAATCTCTTCATTTGTTTGAATTCTTTCTGCAAGAAATCTCTTCATTTGTTTAAATTCTTTCTGCAAGAAATCTCTTCATTGTTAGTTTGAATTCTTTCTGCAAGTAATCTCTTCATTGATACTTTGAATTCTTTCTGCTAGTGATATCTTCATTAATAGTTTGAATTCTTTCTGCAAGAAATCTCTTCATTGTTAGTTTGAATTCTTTCTGCAAGAAATCTCTTCATTGTTTGTTTGAA
Source organism: Megaustenia siamemsis (assembly GCA_032433765.1). NCBI lineage: Eukaryota > Metazoa > Mollusca > Gastropoda > Stylommatophora > Ariophantidae > Megaustenia > Megaustenia siamemsis. The sequence continues at coordinate 2,518,667 of JAVIAB010000126.1, forward strand.
TTCTTTCTGCAAGTAATCTCTTTATTGTTAGTTTGAATTCTTTCTGCAAGAAATCTCTTCATTGTTAGTTTGAATTCTTTCTGCAAGTAATATCTTCATTGTTAGTTTGAATTCTTTCTGCAAGAAATCTCTTCATTGTTAGTTTGAATTCTTTCTGCAAGTAATCTCTTCATTGTTACTTTGAATTCTTTCTGCAAGTAATCTCTTCATTGTTAGTTTGAATTCTTTCTGCAAGAAATCTCTTCATTGTTAGTTTGAATTCTTTCTGCAAGTAATCTCTTCATTGTTAGTTTGAATTGTTTCTGCAAGTAATCTCTTCATTGTTAGTTTGAATTCTTTCTGCAAGTAATCTCTTCATTGTTAGTTTGAATTCTTTCTGCAAGAAATCTCTTCATTTGTTTGAAATCTTTCTGCAAGTAATCTCTTCAATGTTAGTTTGAATTTTTTCTGCAAGTAATCTCTTCATTTTTAGTTTGAATTCTTTCTGCAAGTAATCTCTTCATTCTTAGTTTGAATTCTTTCTGCAAGTAATCTCTTAATTGTGAGTTTGAATTCTTTCTACAAGTAATCTCTTCATTGTTAGTTTGAATTCTTTCTGCAAGTAATCTCTTCATTGTTAGTTTGAATTCTTTCTGCAAGAAATCTCTTCATTGTTAGTTTGAATTCTTTCTGCAAGTAATCTCTTCATTTCTTTGAATTCTTTCTGCTAGTAATCTCTTCATTTGCTTGAATTCTTTCTGCAAGTAATCTTTTCATTTCTTTGTATTTTTTCCGCAAGAAATCTCTTCATTTGTTTGAATTCTTTCTGCAAGAAATCTCTTCATTTGTTTAAATTCTTTCTGCAAGAAATCTCTTCATTCTTAGTTTGAATTCTTTCTGCAAGTAATCTCTTCATTGATACTTTGAATTCTTTCTGCTAGTGATATCTTCATTATTAGTTTGAATTCTTTCTGCAAGAAATCTCTTCATTGTTAGTTTGAATTCTTTCTGCAAGAAATCTCTTCATTGTTTGTTTGAATTCTTTCTGCAAGTAATCTCTTTATTGTTAGTTTGAATTCTTTCTGCAAGAAATCTCTTCATTGTTAGTTTGAATTCTTTCTGCAAGTAATATCTTCATTGTTAGTTTGAATTCTTTCTGCAAGAAATCTCTTCATTGTTAGTTTGAATTCTTTCTGCAAGAAATCTCTTCATTGTTAGTTTGAATTCTTTCTGCAAGAAATCTCTGCATTTGTTTGAATTCTTTCTGCAAGAAATCTCTTCATTGTTAGTTTGAATTCTTTCTGCAAGAAATCTCTTCATTTGTTTGAAATCTTTCTGCAAGTAATCTCTTCATTGTTAGTTTGAATTCTTTCTGCAAGAAATCTCTTCATTGTTAGTTTGAATTCTTTCTGCAAGAAATCTCTTCCTTGATAGTTTGAGATCTTTCTGCAAGAAATCTCTTCATTTGTTTGAAATCTTTCTGCAAGTAATCTCTTCATTGTTAGTTTGAATTCTTTCAGCAAATAATCTCTGCAATGTTAGTTTGAATTCTTTCTGCAAGTAATCACTTCATTGTTAGTTTGAATTCTTTCTGCAAGAAATCTCTTCATTTGTTTGAATTCTTTCTGCAAGTAATCTCTTCATTGTTAGTTTGAATTCTTTCTGCAAGAAATCTCTTCATTGTTAGTTTGAATTCTTTCTGCAAGTAATCTCTTCATTGTGAGTTTGAATTCTTTCTACAAGTAATCTCTTCATTGTTAGTTTGAATTCTTTCTGTAAGAAATCTTTTCATTGTTAGTTTGAATTCTTTCTGCAAGTAATCTCTTCATTGCTAGTTTGAATTCTTTCTGCAAGAAATCTCTTCATTGTTTGAATTCTTTCTGCAAGAAATCTCTTCATTGTTTGAAATCTTTCTGCAAGAAATCTCTTCATTGTTAGTTTGAATTCTTTCTGCAAGTAATATCTTCATTGTTAGTTTGAATTCTTTCTGCAAGTAATCTCTTCATTGTTAGTTTGAATTCTTTCTGCAAGAAATCTCTTCATTGTTAGTTTGAATTCTTTCTGCAATAAATCTCTTCAATGTTAGTTTGAATTCTTTCTGCAAGAAATCTCTTTATTGTTTGTTTGAATTCTTTCTGCAAGAAATCTCTTCATTGTTTGAATTCTTTCTGCAAGAAATCTCTGCATTTGCTTGAATTCTTTCTGCAAGTAATCTTTTCATTTCTTTGTATTCTTTCTGCAAGAAATCTCTTAATTTGTTTGAATTCTTTCTGCAAGAAAACTCTTCATTTGTTTGAATTCTTTCTGCAAGTAATCTCTTCATTGTTAGTTTGAATTTTTTCTACAAGAAATCTCTGCATTTGTTTAAATTCTTTCTGCAAGAAATCTCTTCATTGTTAGTTTGAATTCTCTCTGCAATTAATCTCTTCATTGTTACTTTGAATTCTTTCTGCAAGTAATCTCTTCATTGTTAGTTTGAATTCTTTCTGCAAGAAATCTCTTCATTGTTAGTTTGAATTCTTTCTGCAAGTAATCTCTTCATTGTTAGTTTGAATTGTTTCTGCAAGTAATCTCTTCATTGTTAGTTTGAATTCTTTCTGCAAGTAATCTCTTCATTGTTAGTTTTAATTCTTTCTGCAAGAAATCTCTTCATTTGTTTGAAATCTTTCTGCAAGTAATCTCTTCAATGTTAGTTTGAATTCTTTCTGCAAGTAATCTCTTCATTTTTAGTTTGAATTCTTTCTGCAAGTAATCTCTTCATTCTTAGTTTGAATTCTTTCTGCAAGTTATCTCTTAATTGTGAGTTTGAATTCTTTCTACAAGTAATCTCTTCATTGTTAGTTTGAATTCTTTCTGCAAGAAATCTTTTCATCGTTAGTATGAATTCTTTCTGCAAGTAATCTCTTCATTGCTAGTTTGAATTCTTTCTGCAAGAAATCTCTTCATTGTTTGAATTCTTTCTGCAAGAAATCTCTTCATTGTTTGAAATATTTCTGCAAGAAATCTCTTCATTGTTAGTTTGAATTCTTTCTGCAAGTAATCTCTTCATTTGTTTGAATTCTTTCTGCAAGTAATCTCTTCATTTGTTTGAATTTTTTCTGCAAGTAATTTCTTCATTGTTAGTTTAAAATCTTTCTGCAAGTCATCTCTTCATTGTTAGTTTGAATTCTTTCTGCAAGAAATCTCTTCATTGTTAGTTTGAATTCTTTCTGCAAGAAATCTCTTCCTTGTTAGTTTGAGATCTTTCTGCAAGAAATCTCTTCATTTGTTTGAAATCTTTCTGCAAGTAATCTCTTCATTGTTAGTTTGAATTCTTTCTGCAAATAATCTCTTCATTGTTAGTTTGAATTCTTTCTGCAAGTAATCTCTTCATTGTTAGTTTGAATTCTTTCTGCAAGAAATCTCTTCATTTGTTTGAATTCTTTCTGCAAGTAATCTCTTCATTGTTAGTTTGAATTCTTTCTGCAAGAAATCTCTTCATTGTTAGTTTGAATTCTTTCTGCAAGTAATCTCTTCATTGTGAGTTCGAATTCTTTCTACAAGTAATCTCTTCATTTGTTTGAATTCTTTCTGCAAGTAATCTCTTCATTGTTAGTTTGAATTCTTTCTGCAAGAAATCTCTTCATTGTTAGTTTGAATTCTTTCTGCAAGTAATCTCTTCATTGTGAGTTCGAATTCTTTCTACAAGTAATCTCTTCATTGTTAGTTTGAATTCTTTCTGCAAGAAATCTTTTCATTGTTAGTTTGAATTCTTTCTGCAAGTAATCTCTTCATTGCTAGTTTGAATTCTTTCTGCAAGAAATCTCTTCATTGTTTGAATTCTTTCTGCAAGAAATCTCTTCATTGTTTGAAATATTTCTGCAAGAAATCTTTTCATTGTTAGTTTGAATTCTTTCTGCAAGAAATCTCTTCATTGTTAGTTTGAATTCTTTCTGCAAGTAATCTCTTCATTTGTTTGAATTCTTTCTGCAAGTAATCTCTTCATTTGTTTGAATTTTTTCTGCAAGTAATTTCTTCATTGTTAGTTTGAATTCTTTCTGCAAGTAATCTCTTCATTGTTAGTTTGAATTCTTTCTGCAAGTAATCTCTTCATTGTTAGTTTGAATTCTTTCTGCAAGAAATCTCTTCATTGTTAGTTTGAATTCTTTCTGCAAGTAATCTCTTCATTTCTTTGAATTCTTTCTGCTAGTAATCTCTTCATTTGCTTGAATTCTTTCTGCAAGTAATCTTTTCATTTCTTTGTATTTTTTCTGCAAGAAATCTCTTCATTTGTTTGAATTCTTTCTGCAAGAAATCTCTTCATTTGTTTAAATTCTTTCTGCAAGAAATCTCTTCATTGTTAGTTTGAATTCTTTCTGCAAGTAATCTCTTCATTGATACTTTGAATTCTTTCTGCTAGTGATATCTTCATTATTAGTTTGAATTCTTTCTGCAAGAAATCTCTTCATTGTTAGTTTGAATTCTTTCTGCAAGAAATCTCTTCATTGTTAGTTTGAATTCTTTCTGCAAGAAATCTCTTCATTGTTAGTTTGAATTCTTTCTGCAAGAAATCTCTGCATTTGTTTGAATTCTTTCTGCAAGAAATCTCTTCATTGTTAGTTTGAATTCTTTCTGCAAGAAATCTCTTCATTTGTTTGAAATCTTTCTGCAAGTAATCTCTTCATTGTTAGTTTGAATTCTTTCTGCAAGAAATCTCTTCATTGTTAGTTTGAGATCTTTCTGCAAGAAATCTCTTCATTTGTTTGAAATCTTTCTGCAAGTAATCTCTTCATTGTTAGTTTGAATTCTTTCAGCAAATAATCTCTTCATTGTTAGTTTGAATTCTTTCTGCAAGTAATCTCTTCATTGTTAGTTTGAATTCTTTCTGTAAGAAATCTCTTCATTTGTTTGAATTCTTTCTGCAAGTAATCTCTTCATTGTTAGTTTGAATTCTTTCTGCAAGAAATCTCTTCATTGTTAGTTTGAATTCTTTCTGCAAGTAATCTCTTCATTGTGAGTTTGAATTCTTTCTACAAGTAATCTCTTCATTGTTAGTTTGAATTCTTTCTGCAAGAAATCTTTTCATTGTTAGTTTGAATTCTTTCTGCAAGAAATCTCTTCATTGTTAGTTTGAATTCTTTCTGCAAGTAATCTCTTCATTGTGAGTTCGAATTCTTTCTACAAGTAATCTCTTCATTGTTAGTTTGAATTCTTTCTGCAAGAAATCTTTTCATTGTTAGTTTGAATTCTTTCTGCAAGTAATCTCTTCATTGCTAGTTTGAATTCTTTCTGCAAGAAATCTCTTCATTGTTTGAATTCTTTCTGCAAGAAATCTCTTCATTGTTTGAAATATTTCTGCAAGAAATCTTTTCATTGTTAGTTTGAATTCTTTCTGCAAGAAATCTCTTCATTGTTAGTTTGAATTCTTTCTGCAAGTAATCTCTTCATTGTTTGAATTCTTTCTGCAAGTAATCTCTTCATTTGTTTGAATTTTTCTGCAAGTAATTTCTTCATTGTTAGTTTGAATTCTTTCTGCAAGTAATCTCTTCATTGTTAGTTTGAATTCTTTCTGCAAGAAATCTCTTCATTGTTAGTTTGAATTCTTTCTGCAAGAAATCTCTTCATTGTTAGTTTGAATTCTTTCTGCAAATAATATCTTCATTGTTAGTTTGAATTCTTTCTGCAAGAAATCTCTTCATTGTTAGTTTGAATTCTTTCTGCAAGAAATCTCTTCATTGTTAGTTTGAATTCTTTCTGCAAGAAATCTCTGCATTTGTTTGAATTCTTTCTGCAAGAAATCTCTTCATTGTTAGTTTGAATTCTTTCTGCAAGAAATCTCTTCATTTGTTTGAAATCTTTCTGCAAGTAATCTCTTCATTGTTAGTTTGAATTCTTTCTGCAAGAAATCTCTTCATTGTTAGTTTGAATTCTTTCTGCAAGAAATCTCTTCCTTGTTAGTTTGAGATCTTTCTGCAAGAAATCTCTTCATTTGTTTGAAATCTTTCTGCAAGTAATCTCTTCATTGTTAGTTTGAATTCTTTCAGCAAATAATCTCTTCATTGTTAGTTTGAATTCTTTCTGCAAGTAATCTCTTCATTGTTAGTTTGAATTCTTTCTGCAAGAAATCTCTTCATTTGTTTGAATTCTTTCTGCAAGTAATCTCTTCATTGTTAGTTTGAATTCTTTCTGCAAGAAATCTCTTCATTGCTAGTTTGAATTCTTTCTGCAAGAAATCTCTTCATTGTTTGAATTCTTTCTGCTAGAAATCTCTTCATTGTTTGAAATCTTTCTGCAAGAAATCTCTTCATTGTTAGTTTGAATTCTTTCTGCAAGTAATATCTTCATTGTTTGTTTGAATTCTTTCTGCAAGTAATCTCTTCATTCTTAGTTTGAATTCTTTCTGCAAGAAATCTCTTCATTGTTAGTTTGAATTCTTTCTGCAATAAATCTCTTCAATGTTAGTTTGAATTCTTTCTGCAAGAAATCTCTTTATTGTTAGTTTGAATTCTTTCTGCAAGAAATCTCTTCATTGTTTGAATTCTTTCTGCAAGAAATCTCTGCATTTCTTTGAGTTCTTTCTGCAAGTAATCTCTTCATAGTTAGTTTGAATTCTTTCTGCAAGAAATCTCTTCATTTGCTTGAATTCTTTCTGCAAGTAATCTTTTCATTTCTTTGTATTCTTTCTGCAAGAAATCTCTTAATTTGTTTGAATTCTTTCTGCAAGAAAACTCTTCATTTGTTTGAATTCTTTCTGCAAGTAATCTCTTCATTGTTAGTTTGAATTTTTTCTGCAAGAAATCTCTGCATTTGTTTAAATTCTTTCTGCAAGAAATCTCTTCATTGTTAGTTTGAATTCTTTCTGCAAGTAATCTCTTCATTGTTACATTGAATTCTTTCTGCAAGTAATCTCTTCATTGTTAGTTTGAATTCTTTCTGCAAGAAATCTCTTCATTGTTAGTTTGAATTCTTTCTGCAAGTAATCTCTTCATTGTTAGTTTGAATTGTTTCTGCAAGTAATCTCTTCATTGTTAGTTTGAATTCTTTCTGCAAGTAATCTCTTCATTGTTAGTTTTAATTCTTTCTGCAAGAAATCTCTTCATTTGTTTGAAATCTTTCTGCAAGTAATCTCTTCAATGTTAGTTTGAATTCTTTCTGCAAGTAATCTCTTCATTTTTAGTTTGAATTCTTTCTGCAAGTAATCTCTTCATTCTTAGTTTGAATTCTTTCTGCAAGTAATCTCTTAATTGTGAGTTTGAATTCTTTCTACAAGTAATCTCTTCATTGTTAGTTTGAATTCTTTCTGCAAGAAATCTTTTCATTGTTAGTATGAATTCTTTCTGCAAGTAATCTCTTCATTGCTAGTTTGAATTCTTTCTGCAAGAAATCTCTTCATTGTTTGAATTCTTTCTGCAAGAAATCTCTTCATTGTTTGAAATATTTCTGCAAGAAATCTCTTCATTGTTAGTTTGAATTCTTTCTGCAAGTAATCTCTTCATTGTTAGTTTGAATTCTTTCTGCAAGTAATCTCTTCATTGTTAGTTTGAATTCTTTCTGCAAGAAATCTCTTCATTGTTAGTTTGAATTCTTTCTGCAATAAATCTCTTCAATGTTAGTTTGAATTCTTTCTGCAAGAAATCTCTTTATTGTTAGTTTGAATTCTTTCTGCAAGAAATCTCTTCATTGTTTGAATTCTTTCTGCAAGAAATCTCTGCATTTGTTTGAATTCTTTCTGCAAGTAATCTCTTCATTGTTAATTTGAATTCTTTCTGCAAGTAATATCTTCATTGTTAGTTTGAATTCTTTTGCAAGAAATCTCTTCATTGTTTGAATTCTTTCTGCAAGTAATCTCTTCATTGTTAATTTGAATTCTTTCTGCAAGTAATCTCTTCATTGTTAATTTGAATTCTTTCTGCAAGTAATCTCTTCATTGTTAGTTTGAATTCTTTCTGCAAGTAATCTCTTCATTGTTAGTTTGAATTCTTTCTGCAAGTAATCTCTTCATTGTTAGTTTGAATTCTTTCTGCAAGAAATATCTTCAATGTTAGTTTGAATTCTTTCTGCAAGAAATATCTTTATTGTTAGTTTGAATTCTTTCTGCAAGAAATCACTTCAATGTTTGAATTCTTTCTGCAAGAAATCTCTGCATTAGTTTGAATTCTTTCTGCAAGAAATCTCTTCAATGTTAGTTTGAATTCTTTCTGCAAGAAATATCTTTATTGTTAATTTGAATTCTTTCTGCAAGAAATTTCTTCATTGTTTGAATTCTTTCTGCAAGAAATCTCTGCATTTGTTTGAATTCTTTCTGCAAGAAATCTCTTATTTGTTAGTTTGAATTCTTTGTGCAAGTAATTTCTTCATTGTTAGTTTGAATTCTTTCTGCAAGAAATCTCTTCATTGTTTGAATTCTTTCTGCAAGTAATCTCTTCATTGTTAGTTTGAATTCTTTCTGCAAGAAATCTCTTCATTGTTTGAATTCTTTCTGCAAGTAATCTCTTCATTGTTAGTTTGAATTCTTTCTGCAAGTAATCTCTTCATTGTTAGTTTGAATTCTTTCTGCAAGTAATCTCTTCATTGTTAGTTTGAATTCTTTCTGCAAGTAATCTCTTCATTGTTAGTTTGAATTCTTTCTGCAAGAAATCTCTTCAGCGTTTTAATCCTGGTGAACTTTTCGGAACTCCAGCGAGTACATCATATTTGCTGCTTGTTGTGCAGAATTGGAAAGATCGCCCCCACCGAGGCTTATATCTGTTCTACCCTGACAAGTTCAGTGTTGGTCCAGGCGTGTGTGTGGGTATGTCTTCATTACTAAATCAAGGGTTGATGTATGTTCATTGGAACTTTTCTTGTTTCTATCTGTATCACTCTATTTCTTTTCTTGATTTCAATACATCACACGTTGGAGCTACTAAATATTTTTCATGAACGTTTGTCTGCTCAAGATCAATCAGAAAGTTTATTTTTGTATCTATATCATTATCAGTAAGTTTATTTTTGTATCTATATCATTATCAGAAATTTTATTTTTGTATCTATATCATTATCAGTAAGTTTATTTTTGTATCTATATCATTATCAGAAATTTTATTTTTGTATCTATATCATTATCAGAAATTTTATTTTTGTATCTATATCATTATCAGAAAGTTTATTTTTGAATCTATATCATTATCATTATCAGAAATTTTATTTTTGTATCTATATCATTATCAGTCAGTTTATTTTTGTATCTATATCATTATCAGAAATTTTATTTTTGTATCTATATCATTATCATTATCAGTAAGTTTATTTTTGTATCTATATCATTATCATTATCAGAAATTTTATTTTTGTATCTATATCATTATCATTATCAGTAAGTTTATTTTTGTATCTATATCATTATCAGAAATTTTATTTTTGTATCTATATCATTATCATTATCAGTAAGTTTATTTTTCTATCTATATCATTATCAGAAAGTTTATTTTTGTATCTATATCATTATCATTATCAGAAAGTTTATTTTTGTATCTATATCATTATCATTATCAGAAATTTTATTTTTGTATCTATATCATTATCAGAAAGTTTATTTTTGTATCAATATCATTATCAGAAAGTTTATTTTTGTATCTATATCATTATCAGATATTTTATTTTTGTATCTACATCATTATCAGAAATTTTATTTTTGTATCTATATCATTATCAGACAGTTTATTTTTGTATCTATATCATTATCAGACAGTTTATTTTTGTATCTATATCATTATCAGATATTTTTTTTTTGTATTTATATCATTATCAGATTTTTTATTTTTGTATCTATATCATTATCAGAAATTTTATTTTTGTATCTATATCATTATCAGAAAGTTTATTTTTGTATCTATATCATTATCAGAAAGTTTATTTTTGTATCTATATCATATCATTGTCAGAAAGTTTATTTTCGTATCTTTATCACCGTCAGAAATTTAATGTTTATGTCTATATCACTGTCAGATCCATCACTTATTGACATAGTGTATCCTAATTATGTTATCCATCAATTAATGACATAGAGTATCCTAATTACGTTATCCATCAATTATTGACATAAAGTCTATTCTAAAGATGTAATCCATCAATTATTGACATAGAGTTTCTTCTAATGATGTAATCCATCAAATATTGACATAGAGTTTCTTCTAATGATGAAATCCATCAATTGACATAACGTCTATTCTAATGATGTAATCCATCAATTATTGACATAGAGTTTTTTCTAATGATGTAATCCATCAACTATTGACATAGTTTCTTCTAATGATGTAATCCATCAAATATTGACATAAAGTCTATTCTAAAGATGTAATCCATCAATTATTGACATAAAGTCTATTCTAAAGATGCAATCCATCAATTATTGACTTAGAGTTTCTTCTAATGATGGTTTCAATCAATTATTGACATAGAGTGTATCCTAATTATGTTATCCATCAATTATTGACATAAAGTCTATTCTAATGATGTAATCCATCAATTATTGTCATAGAGTTTCTTCTAATGACTTAATCCATCAATTATTGACATGGAGTTTCTTCTAATGATGTAATCCATCAATTATTGACATAACGTCTATTCTAAAGATGTAATCCATCAATTATTGACATAAAGTCTATTCTAATGATGTAATCCATCAATTATTGACATAGAGTGTATCCTAATTATGTTATCCATCAATTATTGACATAACGTCTATTCTAATGATGTAATCCATCAATTATTGACATAGTTTCTTCTAATGATGTAATCCATCAAATATTGACATAGAGTTTCTTCTAATGATGTAATCCATCAAATATTGACATAGAGTGTATCCTAATGATGTAATCCATCAATTATTGACATAGAGTTTCTTCTAATGATGGTATCCATCAATTATTGACATAAAGTCTATTCTAAAGATGTAATCCATCAATTATTGACATAAAGTCTATTCTAAAGATGAAATCCATCAATTATTGACATAGAGTTTCTTCTAATGATGGTAACCATCAATTAATGACATAGAGTGTATCCTGATTATGTTATCCATCAATTATTGACATAGTCTATTCTAATGATGTAATCCATCAATTATTGACATAGAGTCTATTCTAAAGATGTAATCCTTCAATTATTGAGATAGAGTGTATCCTAATTATGTTATCCATCATTTATTGACATAACGTCTATTCTAATGATGTAATCCATCAATTATTGACATAGAGTTTCTTCTAATGATATAATCCATCAATTATTGACAAAAAGTCTATTCTAAAGACGTAATCCATCAATTATTGACATAAAGTCTATTCTAAAGATGTAATCCATCAATTATTGACATAGAGTGTATCCTAATTATGTTATCCATCAATTATTGACATAACGTCTATTCTAATGATGTAATCCATCAATTATTGACATAGCGTTTCTTCTAATGATGTAATCAATCAATTATTGACAAAAAGTCTATTCTAAAGATGTAATCCATCAATTATTGACATAACGTCTATTCTAATGATGTAATCCATCAATTATTGACATAGAGTTATCCTAATTATGTTATCCATCAATTATTGACATAACGTCTATTCTAAAGATGTAATCCATCAATTATTGACATAAAGTCTATTCTAATAATCTAATCCATCAATTACTGACATAAAGTCTATTCTAATGATGTAATCCATCAATTATTGACATAAAGTCTATTCTAATGATGTAATCCATCAATTATTGACATAGAGTGTATGCTAATGATGACCACTAGGTGTGTTCAAGTGGATGTGATCCTGCCTCTGACCGTAGCGCTGTTGTCTGACCAGACTTGCGAGCCGTAGACGACTCCAGCCACCTTCATCTCATGAACGTCGACAAGTTCTACCAATTGTTTCCGAACACCACAGGCCGGGAAAATGAAATCACCAACACAATTGAATTAGCCAAGAGGCTTGTCACCATAGCTTTCTGCGTGCTTATTTTCGGCATTGCAATACCAGGTGTGCGCCAGCATCCTCATCTCATCACCTCTCTCCAAATATCGTTTCTCATCTCTTTTCTTCAAATCTCGTTTCTCATCTTTTTTCTCCAAATCTCATTTCTCATCTCTTTTCTCCAAATCTCTTTTCTCCTCTCCTCTCTTCAAATTTTGTTTCTCCTCTCCTCTCTCCAAACGTCGTTACTCTTCTCCTTTTTCCAAACCTCGTTTCTGATCCCCTCTCTTTAAATCTCGTTTCTCATCTCCTTTCCTCAAATCTCGTTTCTCATTTCCTCTTTCCAAACCTATTTTCACATCTCCTCTCTCCAAACCTCGTTTCTCATCTCCTCTCTTCACACCTCGTTTTTCATCTCCTCCCTCCAAACCTCGTTTCTCATCTCCCTCTCTCCAAACCTCGTTTCACATCTCCTCCCTCCAAACCTCGTTTCTCATCTCCTCTCTTCACACCTCGTTTTTCATCTCCTCTCTCCAAACCTTGTTTCTCATCTCCTCTCCCCAAACCTCGTTTCTAATCTCCTCTCTACAAACCTCGTTTCTCATCTCCTCTCCCCAAATCTTGTTTCTCATCTCCTCTCTCCAAACCTCGTTTCGCATCTCCTCTCTCCAAACCTCGTTTCTCATCTCCTCTCCCCAAATCTCGTTTCTCATCTCCTCTCTCCAAACCTCGTTTCGCATCTCCTCTCTCCAAACCTCGTTTCTCATCTCCTCTCCCCAAATCTCGTTTCTTATCTCCTCTCTACAAACCTCGTTTCTCATCTCCTCTCTTCAAATATCGTTTCTCATATCCTCTCCCCAAATCTCGTGTCTCATCTCCACTCTCCAAATCTCGTTTCTCATCTCTACTCACCAAACCTCGTTTCTCATCTCCACCCTTCAAATATCGTTTCTCATCTTCTCTCCCAAAATCTCGTTTCTCAACTCCTCAAATCTATTTGTATGTCTTAAATATATCGTTTCTCATCTCCACTCACCAAACCTCGTTTCTCATCCCAAAACTGTTTGCTCATATCGTAAAAATCTTGTTTCTCATCTCCTCTCTTAAAAAATCGGGTCTCATATCTTCAAATCTCGTTTCCCTTTCTCCAACTCTCGTTTCACATCTCATTTCTTTAATCCGCTCTACTACTGGGTCACTGCACGTTGCTGTCGCCTGTTCAAGAGATAACTTATGAAAGTCAAGTCTGTTTGACAACAAGGGCAGTAACCAATCAAACTACAAATGTGCAGCTGCAGTGTGAGGATTTTCTTCTCTACAATAAAACAATGAGTTACTTCATGAAGAGTGCCAAACAAAAATAGGTTACAAGAAACGTTAGACATAGTGAAGGAAAGCGCAAATAAGTGACTCAGCCTTAAAAGCAAACAGACAGAGGTAATGGTAACAACAAAGACAAAGTCGTCATAATGCACAAAAAAAGACAAGTGGAACAATATTAAAACAGGTAAATTAATTTAAATATTTGGGAACTTTGTTAACCTCAGACGGAAGATGTACAAAAGAGGTGAGATGCAGAATGGCTCAGGCAAAAGCAGCTTTCCAAAAAAATGAGGAAGGTACTGTGTAATCCATTTTTGACAATAGAAACAAGAAAAAGAGTTCTTAAATGTTATGTAGAGCCAGTCTTAACATATGGATGCGAATCATGGGCAATAGGACAATAGACAAGAACATCATTGGAGGCTGTAGAAATGTGGCTTTATAGAAGAATGTTGAGTATCATGGACAGCTAAGATGAGTAATAAAAACATTCTGAAAGAGACAAAAGCAAAAAGAGAACTAATTTCCAATGTTAGGAAGAAACAGTCATCATTTTGTGGCCATGTAATGAGAAGAGAACAGCTGGAATATATTGTAACAATTGGACATATTGAGGGACGTAGAGATAGAGGAAAGCAAAGAGAAAAAATAACAGAAAGCTTAAGAGAATGGTTTGGCAGAAGGTCAACAACAGAAATGATAAATAACTTTAGTGATCGAAAGTTGTGGGCAGCCATGTTCACCTACGCCAGCAGTAACGGCACATGATGATGATGAGTAGTTAATTCCCTATCGATGGAGAGATATAACATGGTCATGGAGAGATATAACATGCTGATGGAGAGATATAACATGGTCATGGAGAGATATAACATGGTCATGGAGAGATATAACATGGTCATGGAGAGATATAACATGGTCATGGAGAGATATAACATGCTGATGGACAGATATAACATGGTCATGGAGAGATATAACATGCTGATGGAGAGATATAACATGGTCATGGAGAGATATAACATGGTCATGGAGAGATATAACATGGTCATGGAGAGATATAACATGCTGATGGAGAGATATAACATGCTGATGGAGAGATATAACATGCTGATGGAGAGATATAACATGGTCATGGAGAGATATAACATGGTCATGGAGAGATATAACATGGTCATGGAGAGATATAACATGGTCATGGAGAGATATAACATGCTGATGGACAGATATAACATGGTCATGGAGAGATATAACATGCTGATGGAGAGATATAACATGGTCATGGAGAGATATAACATGGTCATGGAGAGATATAACATGGTCATGGAGAGATATAACATGCTGATGGAGAGATATAACATGGTCATGGAGAGATATAACATGGTCATGGAGAGATATAACATGCTGATGGAGAGATATAACATGCTGATGGAGAGATATAACATGCTGATGGAGAGATATAACATGCTGATGGAGAGATATAACATGCTGATGGAGAGATATAAAATGGTCATGGAGAGATATTACATGTTGATGGAAAGATATAACATGCTGATGGAGAGATATAACATGCTGATGGAGAGATATAACATGGTCATGGAGAGATATAACATGCTGATGGAGAGATATAACATGGTCATGGAGAGATATAACATGCTGATGGAGAGATATAACATGGTCATGGAGATATATAACATGGTCATGGAGAGATATAACATGCTGATGGAGAGATATAACATGCTGATGGAGAGATATAACATGCTGATGGAGAGATATAACATGCTGATGGAGAGATATAACATGCTGATGGAAAGATATAACATGCTGATTGAGAGATATAACATGCTGATGGAGAGATATAACGTGGTCATGGAGAGATTTAACATGGTCATGGAGAGATATAACAAGCTGATGGAGAGATATAACATGGTCATGGAGAGATATAACATGCTGATGGAGAGATATAACATGCTGATTGAGAGACATAACACGTAGATGGAGAGATATAACACGCTGATGGAGAGATATAACATGCTGATGGAGAGATATAACATGTTGATGGAGAGATATAACATGCTGGTAGAGAGATATAACATGGTGATGCAGATATATGACATGGCCATGGAGAGATATAACATGTTGATGGAGAGATATAACATGTTGATGGAGAAATATAACATGCTGATGGATAGAGATAACATGCTGATGGAGAGATATAACATGCTGATGGAGAGATATAGCATGCTGATGGAGAGATATAACATGGTCATGGAGAAATATAACATGCTGATGGAGAGATATAACATGGCGATGGAGAGATATAACATACTGATGGAGCGATATAACATGGTCATTTAGAGATATAACATGTTCATGGAGAGATATTACATACTGATGGAGAGATATAACATGCTGATGGAGAGATATAACATGGCGATGGAGAGATATAACATACTGATGGAGAGATATAACATGGTCATTTAGAGATATAACATGTTCATGGAGAGATATTACATACTGATGGAGAGATATAACATGGTCATGGAGAGATATTACATACTGATGGAGAGATATAACATGTTGATGGAGAGATATAACATACTGATGGAGCGATATAACATGGTCATGGAAAGATATTACATACTGATGGAGAGATATAACATACTGATGGAGAGAGATAAAATACTGATGGAGATATATAGCATACTGATTGAGAGATATAACATACTGATGGAGAGATATAAAATACTGATGGAAAGATATAGCATACTGATGGTGAGATATAACATACTGATGGAGAGATATAACACACTGATGGAGAGATATAACATACTGATGGAGAAATATAACATACTGATGGAGAGATATGGCATACTGATGGAGAGATATAACATACTGATGGAGAGATATAACAAACTGATGGAAAGATATAACGTACTGATGGAGAGATATAGCATACTGATGGAGAGATATAGCATAATGAAGGAGATATATAACATACTGATGGAGAGATATAGCATACTGATGGAGTGATATAACATACTGATGGAGAGATATAACACGTAGATGGAGAGATATAACATACTGATGGTGAGATATAAAATACTCATGGAGAGATATAACATGCTGTTGAAGAGATATAACACGCTGATATAGAGATTTAAGATACTGATGGAGAGATAATCCTATTTACTATAACTGTCTACCTTTCCAAAGTTTTACTTATGTTCTACAGGATTGCCCCCAGTACACAGACCTGAGAAGAGCAATGTGGTCCACACCCACCTCCCTGGAGGAGGAACTATAGGGGGCAATCGATTCGCTTAAACAGACAGCTGACTTCATGAGAGAGTCTGGAATCCTACTCTGATTGAGTCTTGATCACAGACAGAGAGAGAGAGAGAGAGAGAGAGAGAGAGAGAAATTTTTACTTTACAACTAACTTACTAAACTACGACAGGAGAGATGTCCCAGTTGACATATTTAATAACACAATCACATGTCACAACTTCACATAATACAGTCACTTGTCACAACTTCACATATCACAGTCACTTGTCACAACTTCATATAACACAATCACATGTCACAACTTCACATAATACAGTCACTTGTCACAACTTCACATATCACAGTCACTTGTCACAACTTCACATATCACAGTCACTTGTCACAACTTCACATAACACACTTGTCCATACGTGCTCTACAACAGCAAGTTTCTTCACAACCTAACTCTAATGTTGCTAGAAGCTATCCACATCACAAGTTCTCAGCTCTCATCTCATTGTTACTATAATGCATCACATTCAATCATCTCATAGCTACTATTGGATGTGAGGCTTTATCATTTCATAGTTACTATAATGCCTCACATCCAATCATCTCATAGTTACTATAATGCCTCACATCCAATAATCTCATAGTTACTATAACACCTCACATCCAATCATCTCATAGTTACTATAACACCTCACATCCAATAATCTCATAGTTACTATAACACCTCACATCCAATAATCCCATAGTTACTATAATGCCTCACATCCAATAATCGCATAGTTACTATAACACCTCACATCCAATCATCTCATAGTTACTATAACACCTCACATCCAATCATCTCATAGTTACCATAATGCCTCACATCCAATAATCTCATAGTTACTATAATACCTCACATCCAATAATCTCATAGTTACTATAGCACCTCACATCCAATAATCTCATAGTTACTATAATGCCTCACATCCAATAATCTCATAGTTACTATAACACCTCACATCCAATCATCTCATAGTTACTATTATACCTCACATCCAACCATCTCATAGTTACTATAATGTCTCACATCCAACCATCTCATAGTTACTATAATACCTCACATCCAACCATCTCATAGTTACTATAATGTCTCACATCCAACCATCTCATAGTTACTATAACACCTCACATCCAATCATCTCATAGTTACTATAATACCTCACATCCAACCATCTCATAGTTACTATAATGTCTCACATCCAACCATCTCATAGTTACTATAATACCTCACATCCAACCATCTCATAGTTACTATAATGTCTCACATCCAATCATCTCATAGTTACTATAATGCCTCACATCCAATCATCTCATAGTTACTATAATGTCTCACATCCAACCATCTCATAGTTACTATAATACCTCACATCCAACCATCTCATAGTTACTATAATACCTCACATCCAACCATCTCATAGTTACTATAATGCCTCACATCCAATCATCTCATAGTTACTATAATGCCTCACATCCAATCATCTCATAGTTACTATAATTCCTCACATCCAATCATCTCATAGTTACTATAATTCCTCACATCCAATCGACATAATCCTTATACCAACATAATCTACTCCATATTTCATTAACTGCTGTCTCATAGTTAATAGTCTTAACACAATTCTCACTGCTGTCATGTGGGTTAAGTCCACATCGTATTTTAACACGGCTATAAACTATTTCCTGAATCTTCCATCCTTGGCTAAATTGGGTTTAAGACATTTCGACTGCATCAAACAGATCTAAGTATAATTTAACCACACAACTACTTGTCTACAAATTCCTGTGCTTGATAATAACTTCAAACCTGTTGGGAAACATCCTCTCTCTACAATCACTCTCCCAGGTTTCGTCTTGACAGCTCCTATCGCTAGTAACGTCAACCGTCTAATGCCCCCAAATCTACTTGTCTTTGTGACAGGAAGTAGACCAATCGACCCTTGAAATTCCCACTTTACCCGTGACCCGTGCTCACCTAATTTGTCTTCATCAAGTAAGACCACTCTCAGTTATATTTAACTATTCTCTTCCCTGCTTTTCATCTCAGATAATTCTCGTTCTTATCGTCTCCCCTTGTTCCCATGGAAGATAACTCTGTTATTTCTGTACTCGCTAACACAGCCAACATCCTGTCTATCAGCATCATGAGAACGCGGGCGCTGTGGACAAGTTTCATGTCCGTCTACCTCATCTGGCTGGCCGTGTTCAACATTTTCTGTCTGATCGTCGGTCTGACTCGCCACTTCATCTTAGCTACACTGGGCACCAACTTCCGCAACGAACACATCCAGGTCTGCAGGTAAGTGCTACTACCTGGCCAAGGTGAGACATGAACGTCTCACTGTGTCCCGTTCTTCTCGGCATGCATCCACCACAGGTGTGTAAATAAAGTTACAATGCTTACAGGTAAGCAGATCCAGTTAAAATTATCAAAGGTCAGTAGGTCCAGTTAACTTTATCACAGGTAAGTAGGTCTATTTACCATTAACACAGGTGAGTAGGTCCAGTCAACTTTATCACAGGTAAGTAGGTCTATTTACCATTAACACAGGTGAGTAGGTCCAGTCAACTTTATCACAGGTAAGTAGGTCTATTTACCATTAACACAGGTGAGTAGGTCCAGTCAACTTTATCACAGGTAAGTAGGTCTATTTACCATTAACACAGGTGAGTAGGTCCAGTCAACTTTATCACAGGTGAGTAAGTCCTGTTACCGTGATCACTGACGTGAGAATAGAGCTACATTCATCTCATTTAAGTAAGAACACTGATCACCATCTCAGGTAAGTAAGTTCAGTTATCACCATCTCAGGTAAGTAAGTTCGGTTATCAGTATCTCAGGTAACTACAGTTATCACCATCTCAGGTAAGTAAGTACAGTTATCATTATCTCAGGTAACTACAGTTATCACCATCTCAGGTAAGTAAGTACAGTTATCACCATCTCAGGTAACTACAGTTATCACCATCTCAGGTAAATAAGTTCAGTTATCACCATCTCAGGTAAGTAAGTATAATTATCACCATCTCAGGTAAGTAATCATATGGTGTAAAGCCTCTACATTGATCGTGGTATGTAAGTACACATGTACCAGTCAACTTTGTGTCAGTATGACCACCATTGTATCTACCAGACTTGACGTTTTGACCAGGTGATTGAAACCCGCCACCTCCATACTTGCAATGTCAGTCCAGCAAGTTAGCTCAACACAGTACAACTTATATGTCAGCTTCATACTTGTCTTGCCAGTCCAGCAAGTTAGCTCAACACAGTACAACTTATATGTCAGCTTCATACTTCGCCATTCATGCACTCAACACCTAACAAGATTCAACCCAATATACCCACACTAGATCCAGGCTTCTAACAACTCCACCCTCCCCCCACCTACACACCCTCACAAGTACTCAACTTTGATCAAAGCCCCGCCCCCCCCACCCATTCTCATACATATTCAACGTCCAATAAAGCCCTACTCACAACATACTCACATATACTCAAAATGCAACAAGGCCCCACTTCTACCACACCACCGCATCCTCACATATACCCACAGATCAACCCACCCACCACATCCTTACCAACTCACCACAGCCCCAGCCACTCAACACGACCCCAGCCACTCAACACGACCCCAGCCACTCAACACGACCCCAGCCACTCAACACGACCCCAGCCACTCAACACGACCCTAGCCACTCAACACGACCCCAGCCACTCAACACGACCCCAGCCACTCAACACGACCCCAGCCACTCAACACGACCCCACTCTTTCACCACAACCCCACCTACTCAAAACAGCAACACCCACCCACTGCAACCCACCTGCTCTCCACAGCCCACCCCCTCATCACAGGACACACCCATTCACCAGAGCCCCATTTAACCATCACATCCACCCACCAAAGCCCCACCCACAAAAGCCACATCCACCCCACATATACCGCCACAGCCACACCCAATCGCCACAGCCACACCCAACCGCCACAGCGACCCACCAAACCCCGTCTACCACAGCTTCACCCAACCGCCACAGCCTTACCCAACAGCCACAGCCTCATCCAACAGCCACAGCCTCACCCAACAGCCACAGCCTCACCCAACAGCCACAGCCTCACCAAACCACCACATCCACCCACTAAAGCCCTACCCAGAACAGCCACACCCCCACAGATACCGCCACAGCCACACACAACCGCCACAGCCCCACCGAACCACCACATCCACCCACCACAGCCTCACCCACCACAGCAATACCCACCACAGCCCCGCCCACCCCACCCACACGAAATTAACTCTAAATCTTGTCTCCAGAATTCACATATGGCTGACTATTACCTCCATCGCTGTCTGCAACTGGCATCTGGTTGTCATCACCTTCGGCAGGTGGATGTACCTGAGAAACCCGTCTTGGTAAGTCTCTCTCATGTCCACTTCAATCCCCCAGATAGTCAAGTTGACATTTTTGTCCATAACACGACCTGATGATGAAATCAGCGATGAAGTAGAAGACAGAGTGTACATACACTCTGGTGTAGATGGCTTTTTAATGCAGGTATAGAAAGGTCATCAGAGGGTATATCATCAATAATCAATAATCAAAAACATGCAGATGAACAATGAGTGTTAATTTGGTGTTGGCCCATGCTCTATCTTTAAGTTCACCAAATTTGGAAGCTGCCTTTCCAATTCTGACATTTATCTTTTCATCTCTTTGGGGATTGAATGCAAGGTAACTTGGAGCATCTCCTAGAATGTATCTTTATCTTGTGTGGTTGCAGCCATTGTTAGAGTGTAGGCGCTGATGATATTGGTTGGTCCAGCTTTTGAGTGGAGTGTTATTATGCGATCTGATGTACCATTGCGGGAGGTTATAGAATACTTGAGCTGGTTGTCAGGGCAATGCCCACTCCGGGCCACGCCGCTCAGTTGAGACCATGCCATAGACAGGTACAATCGGTGTCAAGGCAATGCCCACTCCGGGATACGCCGCTCAGTTGAGACCATGCCATAGACAGGTACAATCGGTGTCCCCGACCGAAGCACATTAGCTACAGACATCATCAACAATAGACAAAGATGAAAGTCTAGAACTGTGAGGCGGAGAGTTAGTCTTGGATTATGTCGTCGTCAGAGAGTTCGTCTTGGATTAAGTCGTCGTCAGAGAGTTCATGTTGGATTATGTCCTCATCAGAGAGTTCGTATTGGATTAAGTCGTCGTCAGAGAGTTCGTCTTGGATTATGTCCTCATCAGAGAGTTCGTCTTGGATTAAGTCGTCGTCAGAGAGTTCGTGTTGGATTATGTCCTCATCAGAGAGTTCGTCTTGGATTAAGTCGTCGTCAGAGAGTTCGTGTTGGATTATGTCCTCATCAGAGAGTTCGTCTTGGATTAAGTCGTCGTCAGAGAGTTCGTCTTGGATTAAGTCGTCGTCAGAGAGTTCGTCTTGGATTATGTCGTCGTCAGAGAGTTCGTCTTGGATTAAGTCGTCGTCAGAGAGTTCGTCTTGGATTATGTCGTCGTCAGAGAGTTCGTCTTGTATTAAGTCGTCGTCAGAGAGTTCGTCTTGTATTAAGTCGTCGTCAGAGAGTTCGTCTTGTATTAAGTCGTCGTCAGAGAGTTCGTCTTGTATTAAGTCGTCGTCAGAGAGTTCGTCTTGTATTAAGTCGTCGTCAGAGAGTTCGTCTTGTATTAAGTCGTCGTCAGAGAGTTCGTCTTGTATTAAGTCGTCGTCAGAGAGTTCGTCTTGGATTATGTCGTCGTCAGAGAGTTCGTCTTGGATTATGTCGTCGTCAGAGAGTTCGTCTTGGATTATGTCGTCGTCAGAGAGTTCGTCTTGTATTAAGTCGTCGTCAGAGAGTTCGTCTTGGATTATGTCGTCGTCAGAGAGTTCGTGTTGGATTAGGTTGTCGTCAGAGAGTTCGTCTTGGATTATGTCGTCGTCAGAGAGTTCGTCTTGGATTATGTCGTCGTCAAAGAGTTCGTCTTGTATTAAGTCGTCGTCAGAGAGTTCGTCTTGTATTAAGTCGTCGTCAGAGAGTTCGTCTTGTATTAAGTCGTCGTCAGAGAGTTCGTCTTGGATTATGTTTTCGTCAGAGAGTTCGTCTTGGATTATGTCGTCGTCAGAGAGTTCGTGTTGGATTATGTCGTCGTCAGAGAGTTCGTGTTGGATTAAGTTGTCGTCAGAGAGTTCGTGTTGGATTATGTTGTCGTCAGAGAGTTCATCTTGGATTATGTTGTCGTCAGAGAGTTCATCTTGGATTATGTTGTCGTCAGAGAGTTCATCTTGGATTATGTTGTCGTCAGAGAGTTCATCTTGGATTATGTTGTCGTCAGAGAGTTCATCTTGGATTATGTTGTCGTCAGAGAGTTCATCTTGGATTATGTTGTCGTCAGAGAGTTCATCTTGGATTATGTTGTCGTCAGAGAGTTCGTGTGGGATTAAGTTGTCGTCAGAGAGTTCGTGTTGGATTATGTTGTCGTCAGAGAGTTCGTGTTGGATTATGTTGTCGTCAGAGAGTTCGTCTTGGATTATGTTGTCGTCAGAGAGTTCGTGTTGGATTATGTTGTCGTCAGAGAGTTCGTGTTGGATTATGTTGTCGTCAGAGAGTTCGTCTTGGATTATGTTGTCGTCAGAGAGTTCGTCTTGGATTGTGTCGTCGTCAGAGAGTTCACCTTGGATTATGTTGCCGTCAGAGAGTTCGTCCTGGATTATGTCGTCGTCAGAGAGTTCATCTTGGATTATGTCGCCGTCAGAGAGTTCGTCCTGGATTATGTCGCCGTCAGAGAGTTCATCTTGGATTATGTCGTCGTCAGAGAGTTCATCTTGGATTATGTCGTCGTCAGAGAGTTCATCTTGGATTATGTCGTCGTCAGAGAGTTCGTCCTGGATTATGTCGTCGTCAGAGAGTTCATCTTGGATTATGTCGTCATCAGAGAGTTCATCTTGGATTATGTCGTCATCAGAGAGTTCGTCTTGGATTATGTCGTCATCAGAGAGTTCGTCTTGGATTATGTCGTCGTCAGAGAGTTCATCTTGGATTATGTCGTCGTTAGAGAGTTCGTCTTGGATTATGTCGTCATCAGAGAGTTCGTCTTGGCTTATGTCGTCATCAGAGAGTTCGTCTTGGATTATGTCGTCATCAGAGAGTTCGTCTTGGATTATGTCGTCATCAGAGAGTTCGTCTTGGATTATGTCGTCATCAGAGAGTTCGTCTTGGATTATGTCGTCATCAGAGAGTTCGTCTTGGATTATGTCGTCATCAGAGAGTTCGTCTTGGATTATGTCGTCATCAGAGAGTTCGTCTTGGATTATGTCGTCGTCAGAGAGTTGATCTTGGATTATGTTGTCATCAGAGAGTTCATCTTGGATTATGTTGTCGTCAGAGAGTTCGTCCTGGATTATGTCGTCGTCAGAGAGCTCGTCCTGGATTAAGTCGTCGTCAGAGAGTTCGTCCTGGATTAAGTCGCCGTCAGAGAGTTTGTCCTGGATTATGTCGTCGTCAGAGAGTTCGTTTTGGATTAAGTCGTCGTCAGAGAGTTCGTCCTGGATTATGTCGTCGTCAGAGAGTTCGTCTTGGATTAAGCCGCCGTCAGAGAGTTCGTACTGGATTATGTCGTCGTCAGAGAGTTCGTCTTGGATTAAGTCGTCGTCAGAGAGTTCGTCCTGGATTATGTCGCCGTCAGAGAGTTCGTCCTGGATTATGTCGCCGTCAGAGAGTTCATCTTGGATTATGTCGTCGTCAGAGAGTTCATCTTGGATTATGTCGTCGTCAGAGAGTTCGTCTTGGATTATGTCGTCGTCAGAGAGTTCGTGTTGGATTATGTTGTCGTCAGAGAGTTCATCTTGGATTATGTCGTCATCAGAGAGTTCGTCTTGGATTATGTCGTCATCAGAGAGTTCATCTTGGATTATGTTGTCGTCAGAGAGTTCGTCTTGGATTATGTCGTCATCAGAGAGTTCGTCTTGGATTATGTCGTCATCAGAGAGTTCATCTTGGATTATGTTGTCGTCAGAGAGTTCATCTTGGATTATGTCGTCGTCAGAGAGTTCGTCTTGGATTATGTCGTCGTCAGAGAGTTCATCTTGGATTATGTCGTCATCAGAGAGTTCATCTTGGATTATGTCGTCATCAGAGAGTTCATCTTGGATTATGTTGTCGTCAGAGAGTTCATCTTGGATTATGTCGTCATGAGAGAGTTCATCTTGGATTATGTCGTCGTCAGAGAGTTCATCTTAGATTATGTCGTCGTCAGAGAGTTCGTGTTGGATTATGTTGTCGTCAGAGAGTTCATGTTGGGTTATGTTGTCGTCAGAGAGTTCGTCTTGGATTATGTTGTCGTCAGAGAGTTCGTGTTGGGTTAAGTTGTCGTCAGAGAGTTCGTGTTGGATTATGTTGTCGTCAGAGAGTTCGTGTTGGATTATGTTGTCGTCAGAGAGTTCGTGTTGGATTATGTTGTCGTCAGAGAGTTCGTCTTGGATTATGTTGTCGTCAGAGAGTTCGTCTTGGATTGTGTCGTCGTCAGAGAGTTCATCTTGGATTATGTTGCCCTCAGAGAGTTCGTCCTGGATTATGTCGTCGTCAGAGAGTTCATCTTGGATTATGTCGCCGTCAGAGAGTTTGTCCTGGATTATGTCGTCGTCAGATAGTTCATCTTGGATTATGTCGCCGTCAGAGAGTTCGTCCTGGATTATGTCACCGTCAGAGAGTTCATCTTGGATTATGTCGTCGTCAGAGAGTTCGTCCTGAATTATGTCGTCGTCAGAGAGTTCATCTTGGATTATGTCGTCGTCAGAGAGTTCATCTTGGATTATGTTGTCGTCAGAGAGTTCATCTTGGATTATGTCGTCGTCAGAGAGTTCGTCCTGGATAATGTCGTCGTCAGAGAGTTCATCTTGGATTATGTCGTCGTCAGAGAGTTCATCTTGGATTATGTCGTCGTCAGAGAGTTCATCTTGGATTATGTCGTCGTTAGAGAGTTCGTGTTGGATTATGTCGTCATCAGAGAGTTCGTCTTGGATTATGTCGTCATCAGAGAGTTCGTCTTGGATTATGTCGTCGTCAGAGAGTTCATCTTGGATTATGTCGTCGTCAGAGAGTTCGTCTTGGATTATGTCGTCATCAGAGAGTTCGTCTTTGATTATGTCGTCATCAGAGAGTTCGTCTTGGATTATGTCTTCATCAGAGAGTTCATCTTGGATTATGTTGTCGTCAGAGAGTTCGTCTTGGATTAAGTCGTCGTCAGAGAGTTCGTGTTGGATTAAGTTGTCGTCAGAGAGTTCGTCTTAGATTAAGTCGTCGTCAGAGAGTTCATCTTGGATTATGTTGTCGTCAGAGAGTTCGTCTTGGATTGTGTCGTCGTCAGAGAGTTCATCTTGGATTATGTTGCCCTCAGAGAGTTCGTCCTGGATTATGTCGTCGTCAGAGAGTTCATCTTGGATTATGTCGCCGTCAGAGAGTTTGTCCTGGATTATGTCGTCGTCAGAGAGTTCATCTTGGATTATGTCGCCGTCAGAGAGTTCGTCCTGGATTATGTCGCCGTCAGAGAGTTCATCTTGGATTATGTCGTCGTCAGAGAGTTCGTCCTGAATTATGTCGTCGTCAGAGAGTTCATCTTGGATTATGTCGTCGTCAGAGAGTTCATCTTGGATTATGTTGTCGTCAGAGAGTTCATCTTGGATTATGTCGTCGTCAGAGAGTTCGTCCTGGATTATGTCGTCGTCAGAGAGTTCATCTTGGATTATGTCGTCGTCAGAGAGTTCATCTTGGATTATGTCGTCGTCAGAGAGTTCATCTTGGATTATGTCGTCGTTAGAGAGTTCGTGTTGGATTATGTCGTCATCAGAGAGTTCGTCTTGGATTATGTCGTCATCAGAGAGTTCGTCTTGGATTATGTCGTCGTCAGAGAGTTCATCTTGGATTATGTCGTCGTCAGAGAGTTCGTCTTGGATTATGTCGTCATCAGAGAGTTCGTCTTGGCTTATGTCGTCATCAGAGAGTTCGTCTTGGATTATGTCGTCATCAGAGAGTTCGTCTTGGATTATGTCGTCATCAGAGAGTTCGTCTTGGATTATGTCGTCATCAGAGAGTTCGTCTTGGATTATGTCGTCATCAGAGAGTTCGTCTTGGATTATGTAGTCATCAGAGAGTTCGTCTTGGATTATGTCGTCGTCAGAGAGTTCATCTTGGATTATGTTGTCGTCAGAGAGTTCATCTTGGATTATGTTGTCGTCAGAGAGTTCATCTTGGATTATGTTGTCGTCAGAGAGTTCGTCCTGGATTATGTCGTCGTCAGAGATTTCGTCCTGGATTAAGTCGTCGTCAGAGAGTTCGTCCTGGACTAAGTCGCCGTCAGAGAGTTTGTCCTGGATTATGTCGTCGTCAGAGAGTTCGTTTTGGATTAAGTCGTCGTCAGAGAGTTCGTCCTGGATTATGTCGTCGTCAGAGAGTTCGTCTTGGATTAAGTCGCCGTCAGAGAGTTCGTACTGGATTATGTCGTCGTCAGAGAGTTCGTCTTGGATTAAGTCGTCGTCAGAGAGTTCGTCCTGGATTATGTCGCCGTCAGAGAGTTCGTCCTGGATTATGTCGCCGTCAGAGAGTTCATCTTGGATTATGTCGTCGTTAGAGAGTTCATCTTGGATTATGTCGTCGTCAGAGAGTTCGTCTTGGATTATGTCGTCGTCAGAGAGTTCGTGTTGGATTATGTTGTCGTCAGAGAGTTCATCTTGGATTATGTCGTCATCAGAGAGTTCGTCTTGGATTATGTCGTCATCAGAGAGTTCATCTTGGATTATGTTGTCGTCAGAGAGTCCGTCTTGGATTATGTCGTCATCAGAGAGTTCGTCTTGGATTATGTTGTCGTCAGAGAGTTCGTCTTGGATTATGTCGTCATCAGAGAGTTCGTCTTGGATTATGTTGTCGTCAGAGAGTTCATCTTGGATTATGTTGTCGTCAGAGAGTTCGTCTTGGATTATGTTGTCGTCAGAGAGTTCATCTTGGATTATGTCGGCATCAGAGAGTTCATCTTGGATTATGTCGTCATCAGAGAGTTCATCTTGGATTATGTTGTCGTCAGAGAGTTCATCTTGGATTATGTCGTCATCAGAGAGTTCATCTTGGATTATGTTGTCGTCAGAGAGTTCGTCTTGGATTATGTCGTCATCAGAGAGTTCATCTTGGATTATGTTGTCGTCAGAGAGTTCGTCTTGGATTATGTTGTCGTCAGAGAGTTCATCTTGGATTATGTCGTCATCAGAGAGTTCGTCTTGGATTATGTTGTCGTCAGAGAGTTCATCATGGATTATGTCGTCATCAGAGAGTTCATCTTGGATTATGTTGTCGTTAGAGAGTTCGTGTTGGATTATGTCGTCATCAGAGAGTTCATCTTGGATTATGTTGCCGTCAGAGAGTTCGTCCTGGATTATGTCGTCGTCAGAGAGTTCATCTTGGATTATGTCGCCGTCAGAGAGTTCGTCCTGGATTATGTCGCCGTCAGAGAGTTCATCTTGGATTATGTCGTCGTCAGAGAGTTCGTCCTGAATTATGTCGTCGTCAGAGAGTTCATCTAGGATTATGTCGTCGTCAGAGAGTTCATCTTGGATTATGTTGTCGTCAGAGAGTTCATCTTGGATTATGTCGTCGTCAGAGAGTTCGTCCTGGATTATGTCGTCGTCAGAGAGTTCATCTTGGATTATGTCGTCGTCAGAGAGTTCATCTTGGATTATGTCGTCGTCAGAGAGTTCATCTTGGATTATGTCGTCGTTAGAGAGTTCGTGTTGGATTATGTCGTCATCAGAGAGTTCGTCTTGGATTATGTCGTCATCAGAGAGTTCGTCTTGGATTATGTCGTCGTCAGAGAGTTCATCTTGGATTATGTCGTCGTCAGAGAGTTCGTCTTGGATTATGTCGTCATCAGAGAGTTCGTCTGGGCTTATGTCGTCATCAGAGAGTTCGTCTTGGATTATGTCGTCATCAGAGAGTTCGTCTTGGATTATGTCGTCATCAGAGAGTTCGTCTTGGATTATTTCGTCATCAGAGAGTTCGTCTTGGATTATGTCGTCGTCAGAGAGTTCATCTTGGATTATGTTGTCGTCAGAGAGTTGATCTTGGATTATGTTGTCGTCAGAGAGTTCATCTTGGATTATGTTGTCGTCAGAGAGTTCGTCCTGGATTATGTCGTCGTCAGAGAGTTCGTCCCGGATTAAGTCGTCGTCAGAGAGTTCGTCCTGGATTAAGTCGCCGTCAGAGAGTTTGTCCTGGATTATGTCGTCGTCAGAGAGTTCGTTTTGGATTAAGTCGTCGTCAGAGAGTTCGTCCTGGATTATGTCGTCGTCAGAGAGTTCGTCTTGGATTAAGCCGCCGTCAGAGAGTTCGTACTGGATTATGTCGTCGTCAGAGAGTTCGTCTTGGATTAAGTCGTCGTCAGAGAGTTCGTCCTGGATTATGTCGCCGTCAGAGAGTTCGTCCTGGATTATGTCGCCGTCAGAGAGTTCATCTTGGATTATGTCGTCGTCAGAGAGTTCATCTTGGATTATGTCGTCGTCAGAGAGTTCGTCTTGGATTATGTCGTCGTCAGAGAGTTCGTGTTGGATTATGTTGTCGTCAGAGAGTTCATCTTGGATTATGTCGTCATCAGAGAGTTCGTCTTGGATTATGTCGTCATCAGAGAGTTCATCTTGGATTATGTTGTCGTCAGAGAGTTCGTCTTGGATTATGTCGTCATCAGAGAGTTCATCTTGGATTATGTCGTCATCAGAGAGTTCATCTTGGATTATGTTGTCGTCAGAGAGTTCATCTTGGATTATGTCGTCGTCAGAGAGTTCGTCTTGGATTATGTCGTCGTCAGAGAGTTCATCTCGGATTATGTCGTCATCAGAGAGTTCATCTTGGATTATGTCGTCATCAGAGAGTTCATCTTGGATTATGTTGTCGTCAGAGAGTTCATCTTGGATTATGTCGTCATCAGAGAGTTCATCTTGGATTATGTCGTCGTCAGAAAGTTCATCTTAGATTATGTCGTCGTCAGAGAGTTCGTGTTGGATTATGTCGTCGTCAGAGAGTTCGTGTTGGGTTAAGTTGTCGTCAGAGAGTTCGTGTTGGATTATGTTGTCGTCAGAGAGTTCATCTTGGATTATGTTGTCGTCAGAGAGTTCGTGTTGGATTATGTTGTTGTCAGAGAGTTCGTGTTGGATTATGTTGTCGTCAGAGAGTTCGTCTTGGATTATGTTGTCGTCAGAGAGTTCGTCTTGGATTGTGTCGTCGTCAGAGAGTTCATCTTGGATTATGTTGCCCTCAGAGAGTTCGTCCTGGATTATGTCGTCGTCAGAGAGTTCATCTTGGATTATGTCGCCGTCAGAGAGTTTGTCCTGGATTATGTCGTCGTCAGATAGTTCATCTTGGATTATGTCGCCGTCAGAGAGTTCGTCCTGGATTATGTCGCCGTCAGAGAGTTCATCTTGGATTATGTCGTCGTCAGAGAGTTCGTCCTGAATTATGTCGTCATCAGAGAGTTCGTCTTGGATTATGTCGTCATCAGAGAGTTCGTCTTGGATTATGTCGTCATCAGAGAGTTCATCTTGGATTATGTCGTCATCAGAGAGTTCGTCTTGGATTATGTCGTCATCAGAGAGTTCGTCTTGGATTATGTAGTCATCAGAGAGTTCGTCTTGGATTATGTCGTCGTCAGAGAGTTCATCTTGGATTATGTTGTCGTCAGAGAGTTCATCTTGGATTATGTTGTCGTAAGAGAGTTCATCTTGGATTATGTTGTCGTCAGAGAGTTCGTCCTGGATTATGTCGTCGTCAGAGAGTTCGTCCTGGATTAAGTCGTCGTCAGAGAGTTCGTCCTGGACTAAGTCGCCGTCAGAGAGTTTGTCCTGGATTATGTCGTCGTCAGAGAGTTCGTTTTGGATTAAGTCGTCGTCAGAGAGTTCGTCCTGGATTATGATCGTCGTCAGAGAGTTCGTCTTGGATTAAGTCGCCGTCAGAGAGTTCGTACTGGATTATGTCGTCGTCAGAGAGTTCGTCTTGGATTAAATCGTCGTCAGAGAGTTCGTCCTGGATTATGTCGCCGTCAGAGAGTTCGTCCTGGATTATGTCGCCGTCAGAGAGTTCATCTTGGATTATGTCGTCGTCAGAGAGTTCATCTTGGATTATGTCGTCGTCAGAGAGTTCGTCTTGGATTATGTCGTCGTCAGAGAGTTCGTGTTGGATTATGTTGTCGTCAGAGAGTTCATCTTGGATTATGTCGTCATCAGAGAGTTCGTCTTGGATTATGTCGTCATCAGAGAGTTCATCTTGGATTATGTTGTCGTCAGAGAGTTCGTCTTGGATTATGTCGTCATCAGAGAGTTCGTCTTGGATTATGTTGTCAGAGAGTTCGTCTTGGATTATGTCGTCATCAGAGAGTTCGTCTTGGATTATGTTGTCGTCAGAGAGTTCATCTTGGATTATGTTGTCGTCAGAGAGTTCGTCTTGGATTATGTTGTCGTCAGAGAGTTCATCTTGGATTATGTCGTCATCAGAGTGTTCATCTTGGATTGTGTCGTCATCAGAGAGTTCATCTTGGATTATGTTGTCGTCAGAGAGTTCATCTTGGATTATGTCGTCATCAGAGAGTTCATCTTGGATTATGTTGTCGTCAGAGAGTTCGTCTTGGATTATGTCGTCATCAGAGAGTTCATCTTGGATTATGTTGTCGTCAGAGAGTTCGTCTTGGATTATGTTGTCGTCAGAGAGTTCATCTTGGATTATGTCGTCATCAGAGAGTTCGTCTTATATTATGTTGTCGTCAGAGAGTTCATCATGGATTATGTCGTCATCAGAGAGTTCGTCTTATATTATGTTGTCGTCAGAGAGTTCATCATGGATTATGTCGTCATCAGAGAGTTCGTCTTATATTATGTTGTCGTCAGAGAGTTCATCTTGGATTATGTTGTCGTTAGAGAGTTCGTGTTGGATTATGTCGTCATCAGAGAGTTCATCTTGGATTATGTTGTCGTCAGAGAGTTCGTCTTGGATTATGTCGTCATCAGAGAGTTCATCTTGGATTATGTTGTCGTCAGAGAGTTCGTCTTGGATTATGTCGTCATCAGAGAGTTCATCTTGGATTATGTCGTCTTCAGAGAGTTCGTCTTGGATTCTGTCGTCATCAGAGAGTTCATCTTGGATTATGTCGTCGTTAGAGAGTTCGTGTTGGATTATGTCGTCGTCAGAGAGTTCGTCTTGGATTATGTCGTCATCAGAGAGTTCGTCTTGGATTATGTCTTCGTCAGAGAGTTCGTCTTGGATTATGACGTCGTCAGAGAGTTCGTCTTGGATTATGTCGTCGTCAGAGAGTTCGTCTTGGATTATGTCGTCGTCAGAGAGTTCGTCTTGGATTATGTCGTCGTCAGAGAGTTCGTCTTGGATTATGTCGTCGTCAGAGAGTTCGTCTTGGATTATGTCGTCGTCAGAGAGTTCGTCTTGGATTATGTCGTCATCAGAGAGTTCATCTTGGATTATGTTGTCGTCAGAGAGTTCGTCTTGGATTATGTCGCCGTCAGAGAGTTCATCTTGGATTATGTCGTCGTCAGAGAGTTCGTCTTGGATTATGTCGTCATCAGAGAGTTCGTGTTGGATTATGTTGTCGTCAGAGAGTTCGTCTTGGATTATGTCGTCATCAGAGAGTTCGTCTTGGATTATGTCGTCGTCAGAGAGTTCATCTTGGATTATGTCGTCATCAGAGAGTTCATCTTGGATTATGTCGTCATCAGAGAGTTCATCTTGGATTATGTCGTCGTCAGAGAGTTCGTCTTGGATTATATCGTCATCAGAGAGTTCATCTTGGATTATGTCGTCGTCAGAGAGTTCGTCCTGTATTATGTCGCCATCAGAGAGTTCGTCCTGGATTATGTCGTCATCAGAGAGTTCATCTTGGATGATGTCGTCATCAGAGAGTTCGTCTTGGATTATGTCGTCATCAGAGAGTTCGTCTTGGATTATGTCGTCGTCAGAGAGTTCGTCTTGGATTATGTCGTCATCAGAGAGTTCATCTTGGATTAGGTCGTCGTCAGAGAGTTCGTCCGGGATTAGGTCGTCATCAGAGAGTTCGTCCTGGATTATGTCGTCATCAGAGAGTTCATCTTGGATTATGTCGTCATCAGAGAGTTCATCTTGGATTATGTCGTCATCAGAAAGTTCATCTTGGATTATGTCGTCGTCAGAGAGTTCGTCCTGGATTATGTTGTCGTCAGAGAGTTCATCTTGGATTATGTCGTCGTCAGAGAGTTCATCTTGGATTATGTCGTCGTCAGAGAGTTCATCTTGGATTATGTTGTCGTCAGAGAGTTCGTCTTGGATTATGTTGTCATCAGAGAGTTCATCTTGGATTATGTCGTCATCAGAGAGTTCATCTTGGATTATGTCGTCATCAGAGAGTTCATCTTGGATTATGTTGTCGTCAGAGAGTTCATCTTGGATTATGTCGTCATCAGAGAGTTCATCTTGGATTATGTCGTCATCAGAGAGTTCATCTTGGATTATGTTGTCGTCAGAGAGTTCGTCTTGGATTATGTCGTCATCAGAGAGTTCATCATGGATTATGTTGTCGTCAGAGAGTTCGTCTTGGATTATGTTGTCGTCAGAGAGTTCATCTTGGATTATGTCGTCATCAGAGAGTTCGTCTTGGATTATGTTGTCGTCAGAGAGTTCATCATGGATTATGTCGTCATCAGAGAGTTCATCTTGGATTATGTTGTCGTTAGAGAGTTCGTGTTGGATTATGTCGTCATCAGAGAGTTCATCTTGGATTATGTTGTCGTCAGAGAGTTCGTCTTGCATTATGTCGTCATCAGAGAGTTCATCTTGGATTATGTTGTCGTCAGAGAGTTCGTTTTGGATTATGTCGTAATCAGAGAGTTCATCTTGGATTATGTCGTCATCAGAGAGTTCGTCTTGGATTATGTCGTCATCAGAGAGTTCATCTTGGATTATGTCGTCATCAGAGAGTTCATCTTGGATTATGTTGTCGTCAGAGAGTTCGTCTTGGATTATGTCGTCATCAGAGAGTTCGTCTTGGATTATGTCGTCGTCAGAGAGTTCGTCTTGGATTATGTCATCGTCAGAGAGTTCGTCTTGGATTATGTCGTCGTCAGAGAGTTCGTCTTGGATTATGTCGTCGTCAGAGAGTTCGTCTTGGATTATGTCGTCGTCAGAGAGTTCGTCTTGGATTATGTCGTCGTCAGAGAGTTCGTCTTGGATTATGTCGTCGTCAGAGAGTTCGTCTTGGATTATGTCGTCATCAGAGAGTTCATCTTGGATTATGTTGTCGTCAGAGAGTTCGTCTTGGACTATGTCGCCGTCAGAGAGTTCATCTTGGATTATGTTGTCGTCAGAGAGTTCGTCTTGGATTATGTCGCCGTCAGAGAGTTCATCTTAGATTATGTCGTCATCAGAGAGTTCGTGTTGGATTATGTTGTCGTCAGAGAGTTAGTCTTGGATTATGTCGTCATCAGAGAGTTCGTCTTGGATTATGTCGTCGTCAGAGAGTTCATCTTGGATTATGTCGTCATCAGAGAGTTCATCTTGGATTATGTCGTCATCAGAGAGTTCATCTTGGATTATGTCGTCGTCAGAGAGTTCGTCTTGGATTATGTCGTCATCAGAGAGTTCATCTTGGATTATGTCGTCGTCAGAGAGTTCATCTTAGATTATGTCGTCATCAGAGAGTTCGTCCTGGATTATGTCGTCATCAGAGAGTTCATCTTGGATTATGTCGTCATCAGAGAGTTCGTCTTGGATTATGTTGTCATCAGAGAGTTCGTGTTGGATTATGTCGTCGTCAGAGAGTTCGTCTTGGATTATGTCGTCATCAGAGAGTTCATCTTAGATTATGTCGTCATCAGAGAGTTCGTGTTGGATTATGTTGTCGTCAGAGAGTTAGTCTTGGATTATGTCGTCATCAGAGAGTTCGTCTTGGATTATGTCGTCGTCAGAGAGTTCATCTTGGATTATGTCGTCATCAGAGAGTTCGTCTTGGATTATGTCGTCATCAGAGAGTTCATCTTGGATTATGTCGTCATCAGAGAGTTCGTCTTGGATTATGTTGTCATCAGAGAGTTCGTGTTGGATTATGTCTTCGTCAGAGAGTTCGTCTTGTATTATGTCGTCATCAGAGAGTTCGTCCTGGATTATGTCGTCATCAGAGAGTTCATCTTGGATTATGTCGTCATCAGAGAGTTCGTCTTGGATTATGTTGTCATCAGAGAGTTCGTGTTGGATTATGTCGTTGTCAGAGAGTTCGTCTTGGATTATGTCGTCATCAGAGAGTTCATCTTGGATTATGTCGTCGTCAGAGAGTTCGTCTTGGATTAGGTCGTCATCAGAGAGTTCGTCCTGGATTATGTCGTCATCAGAGAGTTCATCTTGGATTATGTCGTCATCAGAGAGTTCATCTTGGATTATGTCGTCATCAGAGAGTTCATCTTGGATTATGTCGTCGTCAGAGAGTTCGTCCTGGATTATGTTGTCGTCAGAGAGTTCATCTTGGATTATGTCGTCGTCAGAGAGTTCATCTTGGATTATGTCGTCGTCGGAGAGTTCGTCTTGGATTATATCGTCGTCAGAGAGTTCATCTTGGATTATGTCGTCATCAGAGAGTTCGTCTTGGATTATGTCGTCGTCAGAGAGTTCGTCTTGGATTATGTCGCCGTCAGAGAGTTCATCTTGGATTATGTCGTCGTCAGAGAGTTCGTCTTGGATTATGTCGTCATCAGAGAGTTCATCTTGGATTATGTCGTCACCAGAGAGTTCATCTTGGATTATGTCGTCATCAGAGAGTTCGTCTTGGATTATGTCGTCATCAGAGAGTTCATCTTGGATTATGTCGTCGTCAGAGAGTTCATCTTGAATTATGTCGTCGTCAGAGAGTTCGTCCTGGATTATGTTGTCGTCAGAGAGTTCATCTTGGATTATGTCGTCGTCAGAGAGTTCGTCTTGGATTATGTCGTCGTCAGAGAGTTCATCTTGGATTATGTCGTCATCAGAGAGATCATCTTGGATTATGTTGTCGTCAGACAGTTCGTCTTGGATTATGTCGTCATCAGAGAGTTCGTCTTGGATTATGTCGTCATCAGAGAGTTCATCTTGGATTATGTCGTCGTCACAGAGTTCGTCTTGGATTATGTCGTCGACAGAGAGTTCATCTTGGATTATGTCGTCGTCAGAGAGTTCGTCTTGGATTATGTCGTCGTCAGAGAGTTCATCCTGGATTATGTCGTCATCAGAGAGTTCATCTTGGATTATGTCGTCGTCAGAGAGTTCATCTTGGATTATGTCGTCATCAGAGAGTTCATCTTGGATTATGTCGTCATCAGAGAGTTCATCTTGGATTATGTCGTCATCAGAGAGTTCATCTTGGATTATGTCGTCGTCAGAGAGTTCGTCTTGGATTATGTCGTCGTCAGAGAGTTCATCTTGGATTATGTCGTCATCAGAGAGTTCATCTTGGATTATGTTGTCGTCAGAGAGTTCATCTTGGATTATGTCGTCATCAGAGAGTTCATCTTGGATTATGTCGTCATCAGAGAGTTCATCTTGGATTATGTTGTCGTCAGAGAGTTCGTCTTGGATTATGTCGTCATCAGAGAGTTTATCTTGGATTATGTCCTCGTCAGAGAGTTCATCTTGGATTATGTCGTCATCAGAGAGTTCATCTTGGATTATGTCGTCATCAGAGAGTTCATCTTGGATTATGTCGTCGTCAGAGAGTTCATCTTGGATTATGTTGTCGTCAGAGAGTTCGTCTTGGATTATGTCGCCGTCAGAGAGTTCGTCTTGGATTATGTCGTCGTCAGAGAGTTCGTCTTGGATTATGTCGTCATCAGAGAGTTCATCTTTGATTATGTCGTCATCAGAGAGTTCATCTTGGATTATGTCGTCATCAGAGAGTTCATCTTGGATAATGTCGTCATCAGAGAGTTTATCTTGGATTATGTTGTCGTCAGAGAGTTCGTCTTGGACTATGTCGCCGTCAGAGAGTTCGTCTTGGATTATGTCGTCGTCAGAGAGTTCGTCTTGTATTATGTCGTCGTCAGAGAGATCGTCTTGGATTATGTCGTCATCAGAGAGTTCGTCTTGTATTATGTCGTCGTCAGAGAGTTCGTCTTGGATTATGTCGTCATCAGAGAGTTCGTCTTGGATTATGTCGTCGTCAGAGAGTTCGTCTTGTATTATGTCGTCGTCAGAGAGTTCGTCTTGGATTATGTCGTCATCAGAGAGTTCGTCTTGGATTATGTCGTCATCAGAGAGATCGTCTTGGATTATGTCGTCATCAGAGAGTTCATCTTGGATTATGTTGTCGTCAGAGAGTTCGTCTTGGATTATGTCGTCATCAGAGAGTTCAACTTGGATTATGTCGTCGTCAGAGAGTTCAGCTTGTATTATGTTCTCGTCAGAGAGTTCGTCTTGGATTATGTAGTCGTCAGAGAGTTCGTCTTGGATTATGTCGTCATCAGAGAGTTCATCTTGGATTATGTCGTCGTCAGAAAGTTCGTCTTGGATTATGTCGTCGTCAGAGAGTTCGTCTTGGATTATGTCGTCATCAGAGAGTTCGTCTTGGATTATGTTGTCGTCAGAGAGTTCGTCTTGAATTATGTCGCCGTCAGAGAGTTCATCTTAGATTATGTCGTCATCAGAGAGTTCGTGTTGGATTATGTTGTCGTCAGAGAGTTCGTCTTGGATTATGTTGTCGTCAGAGAGTTCGTCTTGAATTATGTCGTCGTCAGAGAGTTCGTCTTGGATTATGTCGTCGTCAGAGAGTTCGTGTTGGATTATGTTGTCGTCAGAGAGTTCATCTTAGATTATGTCGTCATCAGAGAGTTCGTGTTGGATTATGTTGTCGTCAGAGAGTTCGTCTTGGATTATGTCGTCGTCAGAGAGTTCGTCTTGGATTATGTCGCCGTCAGAGAGTTCGTGTTGGATTATGTTGTCGTCAGAGAGTTCGTCTTGAATTATGTCGCCGTCAGAGAGTTCGTCTTGGATTATGTCGTCATCAGAGAGTTCATCTTGGATTATGTTGTCGTCAGAGAGTTCGTCTTGGATTATGTCGTCATCAGAGAGTTCGTCTTGGATTATGTTGTCGTCAGAGAGTTCATCTTGGATTATGTTGTCGTCAGAGAGTTCGTCTTGGATTATGTCGTCATCAGAGAGTTCGTCTTGGATTATGTCGTCATCAGAGAGTTCATCTTGGATTATGTTGTCGTCAGAGAGTTCGTCTTGGATTATGTCGTCATCAGAGAGTTCGTCTTGGATTATGTCGTCGTCAGAGAGTTCGTCTTGGATTATGTTGTCGTCAGAGAGTTAATCTTGGATTATGTCGTCATCAGAGAGTTCATCTTGGATTATGTCGTCATCAGAGAGTCCGTCTAGGATTATGTTGTCGTCAGAGAGTTCGTCTTGGATTATGTTGTCATACAAAGTGTTGTATTAAGTCGTCGTCAGAGAAAGTGTTGTATTAAGTCGTCGTCAGAGAAAGTGTTGTATTAAGTCGTCGTCAGAGAGTTCGTGTTGCATTAAGTCGTCGTCAGAGAAAGTGTTGTATTAAGTCGTCGTCAGAGAGTTCGTGTTGTATTAAGTCGTCGTCAGAGAAAGTGTTGTATTAAGTCGTCGTCAGAGAAAGTGTTGTATTAAGTCGTCGTCATACAAAGTGTTGTATTAAGTTGTCGTCATACAAAGTGTTGTATTAAGTTGTCGTCATACAAAGTGTTGGATTAAGTCGTCGTCAGAGAAAGTGTTGTATTAAGTCGTCGTCAGAGAAAGTGTTGTATTAAGTCGTCGTCATACAAAGTGTTGTATTAAGTTGTCGTCATACAAAGTGTTGTATTAAGTTGTCGTCATACAAAGTGTTGTATTAAGTTGTCGTCATACAAAGTGTTGTATTAAGTCGTCATAGAAAGTGTTGTATTAAGTCGTCAGAGAAAGTGTTGTATTAAGCCATCAAAGTGTTGTATTAAGTCGTCGTTAGAGAAAGTGTTGTATTAAGTCGTCGTCAGAGAAAGTGTTGTATTAAGTCGTCGTTAGAGAAAGTGTTGTATTAAGCCACCAGACAAAGTGTTGTATTAAGTCGTCGTTAGAGAAAGTGTTGTATTAAGCCACCAGACAAAGTGTTGTATTAAGTCGTCGTCAGAGAAAGTGTTGTATTAAGCCGTCGTCAGACTAAGTGTTGTATTAAGTCGTCGTCAGAGAAAGTGTTGTATTAAGTCGTCGTCATAGAAAATGTTGTAGTAAGCCACCAGACAAAGTGTTGTATTAAGTCGTCGTCAGAGAAAGTGTTGTATTAAGCCATCAGACAAAGTGTTGTATTAAGTCGTCGTCAGAGAAAGTGTTGTATTAAGTCGTCGTCATACAAAGTGTTGGATTAAGTCGTCGTTATACAAAGTGTTATACAAGTTAAAAAGTTATACAAGGAAGGATTCAGAATAAAATCAATACTGAATTAGATGAGCAGCAATTTGGATTTAGGAAAAATAGCGGGACAAAAGAAGCCATATTCTGCATGAGAACATTAATCGAAAAATACACAGAAGTAAACAAACCAATATATGCCTGCTTCATAGACTACACCAAAGCTTTTGAAAGAGTACACCACAAACAACTTATAGAATGCCTAAAAGAGATACATCTAGATGACATGGATATACGACTAATATGCACTCTATACTGGGAGCAAACAGCAATAATAAAATATAACAAAGAGTTCTCTACACCCATTGATATAAAAAGAGGAGTAAGACAAGGATGCATCCTATCACCAGGCTTGTTCAATCTATACACTGAGCAAATCTTTAAAAACATCATAGAGATGCCAGGCCTACAAATTAATGGAAAGATAATCAATAACCTAAGATATGCTGACGATACTGTACTACTAGCAGAAAATCCTAAAGACCTACAACAATTACTTAATGAAATAAACACCACAAGCAAAAAATATGGACTAGATATGAATATCAAAAAGACTAAAACTATGATCATAAACAAAGAAAATACTCAAAACCCACAAGTGGATATCAAAATTGAAGGAATAGACCTTGAGACAGTTCAGAACTACAACTACCTTGGACATACTATAACCAGTGATGGAAAATGTACAACTGAAATAAACAAAAGAATAGGAATGGCAAAAAGTAATTTTAATGTCATGAAGGACATACTAACATCAAAACAAATAACACCAGAGCTAAAACTAAGAATAGCAAAATGTTACATCTTCTCAATATTCCTATATGGTGCTGAAACATGGACATTAGACAAGAAAACAGAACAGAGAATTGAAGCCTTTGAAATGTGGATATATAGAAGAATAGGTAGAATTGGATGGAAGGAAAAGAAAACAAACGACAAAGTC
Source organism: Megaustenia siamemsis (assembly GCA_032433765.1). Taxonomy (NCBI): domain Eukaryota; kingdom Metazoa; phylum Mollusca; class Gastropoda; order Stylommatophora; family Ariophantidae; genus Megaustenia; species Megaustenia siamemsis. The sequence goes on from JAVIAB010000126.1 coordinate 2,558,597, forward strand.
TTAAAACAACTAAAAATGAAAAGAGAACTTCTGAACACAATTAGAACAAGACAAATGCGATTCTTAGGCCATGTTAAAAGACACAACAGCCTACTGAAAGTGATCCTGGAGGGGAAAATACAAGGTAAAAGAGGCAGAGGCAGACCAAGATTAACATGGACGAGTAACATCAAAAGATGGACAAATCAACCGATGACAACCTGCACCATCAAAGCAAGAGATAGAGCAAAATGGCGCTCCATGGTAGCCAACCTTCGTTGCGGAGACGGCACTCAATGATGATGATACAAAGTGTTGTATTAAGTCGTCGTCAGACAAAGTGTTGTATTAAGTCGTCGTCAGACAAATTGTTGGATTAAGTCGTCGTCAGAGAAAGTGTTGTATTAAGTTGTTGTCATACAAAGTGTTGTATTAAGTCGTCGTCATACAAAGTGTTATATTAAGTCGTCGTCAGAGAAAGTGTTGTATTATGTCGTCGTCAGAGAAAGTGTTGTATTTAAGTCGTCGTCAGACAAAGTGTTGTATTAAGTCGTCGTCAGACAAAGTGTTGGATTTAGTCGTCGTCAGAGAAAGTGTTGTATTATGTCGTCGTCAGAGAAAGTGTTGTATTAAGTTGTCGTCAGAGAAAGTGTTGTATTATGTCGTCGTCAGAGAAAGTGTTGTGTTATGTCGTCGTCAGAGAAAGTTTTGTATTAAGTCATCGTCAGACAAATTGTTGTATTATGTCGTCATACAAAGTGTTGTATTATGTCGTCGTCAGAGAAAGTGTTGTATTATGTCGTCAGACAAAGTGTTGGATTAAGTCGTCGTCAGACAAAGTGTTGTATTATGTCGTCGTCAGAGAAAGTGTTGTTTTATGTCGTCAGACAAAGTGTTGGATTAAGTCGTCTTCAGACAAAGTGTTGTATTATGTCGTCTTCAGAGAAAGTGTTGTATTAAGTCGTCGTCAGACAAAGTGTTGTATTTTGTCGTCGTCAGAGAAAGTGTTGTATTATGTCGTCGTCAGAGAAAGTGTTGTATTAAGTCGTCGTCAGAGAAAGTGTTGTATTATGTCGTCGTCAGAGAAAGTGTTGTATTAAGTCGTCGTCAGAGAAAGTGTTGTATTAAGTCGACGTCAGAGAAAGTGTTGTATTATGTCGTCGTCAGACAAAGTGTTGTATTATGTCGTCGTCAGAGAAAGTGTTGTATTATGTCGTCGTCAGAGAAAGTGTTGTATTAAGTCGTCGTCAGAGAAAGTTTTGTATTATGTCGTCGTCAGACAAATTGTTGTATTAAGTGGCCAGGAACACATAACACACTTTCTACAGGTGAGGTACACATTTCTCTATCTCATATAAAGAGATATGCTATCTCCTCAAAGTATGGGCATAACATTAACCGTCAAGCTACAACACTCCGTACATTCTACAGTTCCCCACAGCCAATATTGTGAACTGTTTGACGCATCTTTCATCCGTATCATCTCTCTCCACTGCAGGTCTGTTTCAACGTTTAGAAGCTACAAAATGTATGCGTTCGTCTCAGCCATGATTATCTGTTTAGGCGTCTCACAGTACTTCATGGTGTCTGACTACTACGGTAAAGGTGGATGGAATTGGGAGTAAGTTTGCTCACAATTCTTCCACTTCTGACTGTTAACTTTGTATCAAACGCTGATAATTTGTTAACAGTAACGTTAATTCTGTATCAAGTGTTAACTTCAACATTAATTAGCTATCAAGTGTTAACATCAACATTAATTAGCTATCAAGTGTTAACTTCAACATTAATTAGCTATCAAGTGTTAACTTCAACATTAATTAGCTATTAAGCGTTAACTTCAACATTAATTAGCTATCAAGTGTTAACTTCAACATTAATTAGCTATCAAGTGTTAACTTCAACATTAATTAGCTATCAAGTGTTAACTTCAACATTAATTAGCTATCAAGTGTTAACTTCAACATTAATTAGCTATCACGCGTTAACTTCAACATTAATTAGCTATCAAGTGTTAACTTCAACATTAATTAGCTATAGAAGTGTTAACTTCAACATTAATTAGCTATAGAAGTGTTAACAGTTCTTTCTTTAACAATTTCATGTTTTATTTCTAAAAATAGACCTATTTTTGGTTTAGTCGACACGAAAACACCAATAAATGAGCTTCCATGTGAAATTAAACAAAATCAATGACATATTTTGACATTGATGTGAACTTTTGCTTAACAAATGACAGATTGTGACATTGATGTGAACTTTTGGTTAACAAATGACAGATTGTGACATTGATGTGAACTTTTGCTTAACAAATGACAGATTGTGACATTGATGTGAACTTTTGGTTAACAAATGACAGATTTTGACATTTAGGATAATTATTCCATTATCATCATCATCATCGAGTGCCGTCTCCGCAACGAAGGTTGGCTACCATGGAGCGCCATTCTGTTCTGTCTCTTGTTTTGATGGTGCAGGTTGTCATAGGCTGATTTGTCCATCTTTTGATGTTACTCGTCCATGTTAGTCTTGGTCTGCCTCTGTCTCTTTTACCTTGTATTTTCCCCTCCTTACTTTTAGTAAGCTGTTGTGTCTTTTAACATAGGGTGACCATTTTTTTCCCATTGTTTCCGGGGACAAGTGTCATATTTTTTACATTTCAGATGATTTTTTTGCTTATTTCTGAGACTGTCCCACAAAATCGGGGACGAACGATATATATATATATATATATATATATATATATATATATATATATACATATATATATTATTTATATATATATATATTTATAATATGTGTGGGTGGGTGTGTGACTGTGTGTGCACAAGATCACAAATATAAAACACGACTGCACTGTACTGTCATTGCATTCGGACTGATTTGAAAATAGGCCGGGAAAGATACTTTGGCGGGAGATGTCCGGAAAGGCAGGGGTGGGGGGAGAGAGAGTGTCTGTTTTTTTTTTAAATTAAACCCATCCCAATAGAAGTGAGTGCTGGGAATAGAAGTGACGTAGCACCGCGCTTCAAGAGTTCAAAGAGCTATCTCCGACACAACGCGTCCAAGTCTTCTCTTTTATCTTCTTGCTAATGCCGCTCAGTCTGGCATAAAGAAACACAACTCAGTAACGTCCTGCGTCCTAGTGATTACTTTAAAAGAGGGCCGATTCCGTGTATGAACATTTATTTATTCACTGAAATCGGGGACAACTTCTACATTCTGGGGACTGTCCCCGGAAATCGGGGACGAATGGTCACCCTATTTTAACATGACCCAAAAATCGCATTTGTCTTGTTTGAATTGTGTTTAGTAGTTCTCTTTTCATTTTTAGTTGTTTTAAGACTTCATCGTTTGTTTTCTTTTCTTTCCATCCAATTCTACCTATTCTTCTATAAATCCACATTTCAAAGGCTTCAATTCTCTGTCCTGTTTTCTTGATTAATGTCCATGTTTCAGCACCATATAGGAATATTGAGAAGATGTAACATTTTGCTATTCTTAGTTTTAGCCCTGGTGTTTTTTGTTTTGATGTTAATATGTTCTTCATGACATTAAAATTACTTTTTGCCATTCCTATTCTTTTGTCTATTTCAGTTGTACATTTTCCATCACTGGTTATAGTATGTCCAAGGTAGTTATAGTTCTGAACTGTCTCAAGGTCTATTCCTTCAATTTTGATATCCACTTGTGGGTTTTGAGTATTTTCTTTGTTTATGATCATAGTTTTAATCTTTTTGATAATCATATCTAGTCCATATTTTTTGCTTGTCGTGTTTATTTCATTAAGTAATTGTATATCTTTAGGATTTTCTGCTAGTAGTACAGTATCATCAGCATATCTTAGGTTATTGATTAACTTTCCACTAATTTGTAGGCCTGGCATCTCTGTGATGTTTTTAAAGATTTGCTCAATGTATAGATTGAACAAATTTAGTGATAGGATGCATCCCTGTCTTACTCCTCTTTTTATATCAATGGGTGTAGAGAACTCTTTGTTATATTTTATTATTGCTGTTTGCTCCCAGTATAGATTACATATTAGTCGTATGTCCATGTCATCTAGATATATCTCTTTTAGGCATTCTATAAGTTGTTTGTGGTGTACTCTATCAAAAGCTTGCCATAAAGAATACAATTCTTATCTCCAGCTTTATAGCATTGATCAAGTTCCCGATTTCCAGCTATATTATATGAACAAATCCCTATCTCCAGCTTTTTATCATGTTCAGGGTCCTATCTCCATCTTTATAGCATGACAAAGTTCCCATCTCCATTTTTATAGCATGACCAAGTTCCCATCTCCTGCTTTATTGTATGATCAAGTTCCCCATTTCCAACTGTATAGCATGATCAAATCCTTAATATTTGCTCTATGTAACAACCCAGCCTCTGTGCCATACCGGTTGGCGTAGGCGATCATGTCCATCCACAATCTTCTATCTACAGTGCATCGTATCAGTTCTGTTGTTGACTGTTTTCCATGCCATGACACCAAGCTATCCAGTATTTTCTCTCTTTGTCGTCCGCGATATCTCTTTCCTTTTATTTTGCCAGTTGTAACCAAGCATTCCAATTTTCCTCTTCTCATGATGTGCCCGAAAAATGTTGATTGCTTCTTTCTGGTGTTTTTTAAGAGCTCCCTTTTTGTGTTGGCCTCTTTGAGAACTTCCTCATTGGTCTTTTTAGCTGTCCAGGGAACTTTCAACATTCTTCTGAGAAATCACATCTCTGTGGCCTCTAATCGTCTTTTCATTTGTTTGTCTACTGTCCATGATTCGCTTCCATAGGTCACAATTGGTTCTATATAGCACCGATGAACTCTCTTTCTCATTTCTATTGACATAGATTTGTTGCATAAGTTTTTCTTCATTTTCTGAAATGCTATTTTGGCTTGAGCTATTCTGCTTGTTATTTCTGTGGTGCATCTCCCATCTGATGTTATTATTGTGCCCAAGTATTTGAAAGGTTGCACTTGTTTCAGATTTGTCTCGTTTATTTTTATGCTGCATGATGGTGATGATTGTTTCTTTGATATAACCATTACTTCTGTTTTCTTACTATTCAGACTGAGACCTTTCTTGTTGCTTTCTTTTACTATTATGTCTATCATTTCTTGTAGCTCATTCTCTGTCTCTGCTATTAAGACTGTGTCATCCGCAGATCGCAAATTATTTATGTTGTGACCGTTGACTTCAATTCCTTTTTTATCTACTATTGATATCATAATATATTCGTTGTAAAGTGAAAACAAATCCGGCGACAGAACACAGCCTTGTCTGACTCCTTGCTTTATATATTGGAATTGTCCTGTTTGGTTGTTAATTCGTATAGCTGCTGTTTGTTGCCAGTACATGTTTTTTTATGATTTTAAGATCCTTGCCATCTCCATCTTTATAGCATGATCAAATCCCTAATATTTGCTCTATGTAACAACCCAGCCTCTTTATAGCATGATCAAATCCCTAATATTTGCTCTATGTAACAACCCAGCATCTTTATAGCATGATCAAATCCCTAATATTTGCTCTATGTAACAACCCAGCATCTTTATAGCATGATCAAATCCCTAGTATTTGCTCTATGTAACAACCCAGCCTCTTTATAGCATGATCAAATCCCTAATATTTGCTCTATGTAACAACCCAGCATCTTTATAGCATGATCAAATCCCTAATATTTGCTCTATGTAACAACCCAGCCTCTTTATAGCATGATCAAATCCCTAATATTTACTCTATGTAACAACCTAGCCTCTTCATAGCATGAACAAATCCCTAATATTTGCTCTATGTAACAACCTAGCCTCTTCATAGCATGATCAAATCCCTAATATTTGCTCTATGTAACAACCCAGCATCTTTATAGCATGATCAAATCCCTAATATTTGCTCTATGTAACAACCTAGCCTCTTCATAGCATGATCAAATCCCTAATATTTACTCTATGTAACAACCTAGCCTCTTCATAGCATGATCAAATCCCTAATATTTGCTCTATGTAACAACCCAGCATCTTTATAGCATGATCAAATCCCTAATATTTACTCTATGTAACAACCTAGCCTCTTCATAGCATGATCAAATCCCTAATATTTGCTCTATGTAACAACCCAGCATCTTTATAGCATGATCAAATCCCTAATATTTGCTCTATGTAACAACCCAGCCTCTTTATAGCATGATCAAATCCCTAATATTTACTCTATGTAACAACCTAGCCTCTTCATAGCATGAACAAATCCCTAATATTTGCTCTATGTAACAACCCAGCATCTTTATAGCATGATCAAATCCCTAATATTTGCTCTATGTAACAACCCAGCATCTTTATAGCATGATCAAATCCCTAATATTTGCTCTATGTAACAACCCAGCATCTTTATAGCATGATCAAATCCCTAATATTTGCTCTATGTAACAACCCAGCATCTTTATAGCATGATCAAATCCCTAATATTTGCTCTATGTAACAACCCAGCATCTTTATAGCATGATCAAATCCCTAATATTTGCTCTATGTAACAACCCAGCCTCTTTATAGCATGATCAAATCCCTAATATTTACTCTATGTAACAACCTAGCCTCTTCATAGCATGAACAAATCCCTAATATTTGCTCTATGTAACAACCCAGCATCTTTATAGCATGATCAAATCCCTAATATTTGCTCTATGTAACAACCTAGCCTCTTCATAGCATGATCAAATCCCTAATATTTGCTCTATGTAACAACCCAGCATCTTTATAGCATGATCAAATCCCTAATATTTGCTCTATGTAACAACCTAGCCTCTTCATAGCATGATCAAATCCCTAATATTTGCTCTATGTAACAACCTAGCCTCTTCATAGCATGATCAAATCCCTAATATTTACTCTATGTAACAACCCAGCCTCAAGATAGCGATATGTCGTTTGAAGACGTCTCTGACGACGACTTAATACAACACTTACTCTGACGACGGCTTAATACAACACTTTGTCTGACGACGACTTAATACGAACACTTTGTCTGGTGGCGTAATACAACACTTTCTCTGACGACGTTGAAAACTAGTTGTTTTAAGACTTCATCGTTTGTTTTCTTTTCTTTCCATCCAATTCTACCTATTCTTCTATAAATCCACATTTCAAAGGCTTCAATTCTCTGTCCTGTTTTCTTGATTAATGTCCATGTTTCAGCACCATATAGGAATATTGAGAAGATGTAACATTTTGCTAATCTTAGTTTTAGCCCTGGTGTTTTTTGTTTTGATGTTAGTATGTTCTTCATGACATTAAAATTACTTTTTGCCATTCCTATTCTTTTGTTTATTTCAGTTGTACATTTTCCATCACTGGTTATAGTATGTCCAAGGTAGTTGTAGTTCTGAACTGTCTCCAGGTCTATTCCTTCAATTTTGATATCCACTTGTGGGTTTTGAGTATTTTCTTTGTTTATGATCATAGTTTTAATCTTTTTGATAATCATATCTAGTCCATATTTTTTGCTTGTCGTGTTTATTTCATTAAGTAATTGTATATCTTTAGGATTTTCTGCTAGTAGTACAGTATCATCAGCATATCTTAGGTTATTGATTAACTTTCCATTAATTTGTAGGCCTGGCATCTCTGTGATGTTTTTAAAGATTTGCTCAGTGTATAGATTGAACAAATTTAGTGATAGGATGCATCCCTGTCTTACTCCTCTTTTTATATCAATGGGTGTAGAGAACTCTTTGTTATATTTTATTATTGCTGTTTGCTCCCAGTATAGATTACATATTAGTCGTTTGTCCATGTCATCTAGATATATCTCTTTTAGGCATTCTATAAGTTGTTTGTGGTGTACTCTATCAAAAGCTTGCCATAAAGAATAAAATTCTTATCTCCAGCTTTATAGCATTATCAAGTTCCCGATTTCCAGCTATATTATTTGAACAAATCCCTATCTCCAGCTTTTTATCATGTTCAGGGTCCTATCTCCATCTTTATAGCATGACAAAGTTCCCATCTCCATTTTTATAGCATGACCAAGTTCCCATCTCCTGCTTTATTGTATGATCAAGTTCCCCATTTCCAACTGTATAGCATGATCAAATCCTTAATATTTGCTCTATGTAACAACCCAGCCTCTGTGCCATACCGGTTGGCGTAGGCGATCATGTCCATCCACAATCTTCTATCTACAGTGCATCGTATCAGTTCTGTTGTTGACTGTTTTCCATGCCATGACACCAAGCTATCCAGTATTTTCTCTCTTTGTCGTCCGCGATCTCTCTTTCCTTTTATTTTGCCAGTTGTAACCAAGCATTCCAATTTTCCTCTTCTCATGATGTGCCCGAAAAATGTTGATTGCTTCTTTCTGGTGTTTTTTAAGAGCTCCCTTTTTGTGTTGGCCTCTTTGAGAACTTCCTCATTGGTCTTTTTAGCTGTCCAGGGAACTTTCAACATTCTTCTGAGAAATCACATCTCTGTGGCCTCTAATCGTCTTTTCATTTGTTTGTCTACTGTCCATGATTCGCTTCCATAGGTCACAATTGGTTCTATATAGCACCGATGAACTCTCTTTCTCATTTCTATTGACATAGATTTGTTGCATAAGTTTTTCTTCATTTTCTGAAATGCTATTTTGGCCTGAGCTATTCTGCTTGTTATTTCTGTGGTGCATCTCCCATCTGATGTAATTATTGTGCCCAAGTATTTGAAACGTTGCACTTGTTTCAGATTTGTCTCATTTATTTTTATGCTGCATGATGGTGATGATTGTTTCTTTGATATAACCATTTCTTCTGTTTTCTTACTATTCAGACTGAGACCTTTCTTGTTGCTTTCTTTTACTATTATGTCTATCATTTCTTGTAGTTCATTCTCTGTCTCTGCTATTAAGACTGTGTCATCCGCATATCGCAAATTATTTATGTTGTGACCGTTGACTTCAATTCCTTTTTATCTACTATTGATCTCATAATATATTCGTTGTAAAGTGAAAACAAATCCGGCGACAGAACACAGCCTTGTCTGACTCCTTGCTTTATATATTGGAATTGTCCTGTTTGGTTGTTAATTCGTATAGCTGCTGTTTGTTGCCAGTACATGTTTTTTTATGATTTGCAGATCCTTGCCATCTCCATCTTTATAGCATGATCAAATCCCTAATATTTGCTCTATGTAATAACCCAGCCTCTTTATAGCATGATCAAATCCCTAATATTTGCTCTATGTAATAACCCAGCCTCTGTATAGCATATTCAAATGCCTAATATTTGCTCTATGTAACAACCTATCATCTTTATAGCATGATCAAATCCCTAATATTTGCTCTATGTAATAACCCAGCCTCTTCATAGCATGATCAAATCATTAATATTTGCTCTATGTAACAACCTAGCCTCTTCATAGCATGATCAAATCCCTAATATTTGCTCTATGTAACAACCCAGCATCTTTATAGCATGATCAAATCCCTAATATTTGCTCTATGTAACAACCTAGCCTCTTCATAGCATGAACAAATCCCTAATATTTGCTCTATGTAACAACCTAGCCTCTTCATAGCATGAACAAATCCCTAATATTTGCTCTATGTAACAACCTAGCCTCTTCATAGCATGAACAAATCCCTAATATTTGCTCTATGTAACAACCTAGCCTCTTCATAGCATGAACAAATCCCTAATATTTGCTCTATGTAACAACCTAGCCTCTTCATAGCATGAACAAATCCCTAATATTTGCTCTATGTAACAACCTAGCCTCTTCATAGCATGAACAAATCCCTAATATTTGCTCTATGTAACAACCTAGCCTCTTCATAGCATGAACAAATCCCTAATATTTGCTCTATGTAACAACCTAGCCTCTTCATAGCATGATCAAATCCCTAATATTTGCTCTATGTAACAACCCAGCATCTTTATAGCATGATCAAATCCCTAATATTTGCTCTATGTAACAACCCAGCATCTTTATAGCATGATCAAATCCCTAATATTTGCTCTATGTAACAACCCAGCATCTTTATAGCATGATCAAATCCCTAATATTTGCTCTATGTAACAACCTAGCCTCTTCATAGCATGATCAAATCCCTAATATTTACTCTATGTAACAACCTAGCCTCAAGATAGCGATATGTCGTTTGAAGACGTCTCTGACGACGACTTAATACAACACTTACTCTGACGACGGCTTAATACAACACTTTGTCTGACGACGACTTAATACGAACACTTTGTCTGGTGGCGTAATACAACACTTTCTCTGACGACGTTGAAAACTAGTTGTTTTAAGACTTCATCGTTTGTTTTCTTTTCTTTCCATCCAATTCTACCTATTCTTCTATAAATCCACATTTCAAAGGCTTCAATTCTCTGTCCTGTTTTCTTGATTAATGTCCATGTTTCAGCACCATATAGGAATATTGAGAAGATGTAACATTTTGCTAATCTTAGTTTTAGCCCTGGTGTTTTTTTGTTTTGATGTTAATATGTTCTTCATGACATTAAAATGTCTTTTTGCCATTCCTATTCTTTTGTTTATTTCAGTTGTACATTTTCCATCACTGGTTATAGTATGTCCAAGGTAGTTGTAGTTCTGAACTGTCTCAAGGTCTATTCCTTCAATTTTGATATCCACTTGTGGGTTTTGAGTATTTTCTTTGTTTATGATCATAGTTTTAATCTTTTTGATAATCATATCTAGTCCATATTTTTTGCTTGTCGTGTTTATTTCATTAAGTAATTGTATATCTTTAGGATTTTCTGCTAGTAGTACAGTATCATCAGCATATCTTAGGTTATTGATTAACTTTCCATTAATTTGTAGGCCTGGCATCTCTGTGATGTTTTTAAAGATTTGCTCAGTGTATAGATTGAACAAATTTAGTGATAGGATGCATCCCTGTCTTACTCCTCTTTTTATATCAATGGGTGTAGAGAACTCTTTGTTATATTTTATTATTGCTGTTTGCTCCCAGTATAGATTACATATTAGTCGTATGTCCATGTCATCTAGATATATCTCTTTTAGGCATTCTTTAAGTTGTTTGTGGTGTACTCTATCAAAAGCTTGCCATAAAGAATAAAATTCTTATCTCCAGCTTTATAGCATTGATCAAGTTCCCGATTTCCAGCTATATTATATGAACAAATCCCTATCTCCAGCTTTTTATCATGTTCAGGGTCCTATCTCCATCTTTATAGCATGACAAAGTTCCCATCTCCATTTTTATAGCATGACCAAGTTCCCATCTACTGCTTTATTGTATGATCAAGTTCCCCATTTCCAACTGTATAGCATGATCAAATCCTTAATATTTGCTCTATGTAACAACCCAGCCTCTGTGCCATACCGGTTGGCGTAGGCGATCATGTCCATCCACAATCTTCTATCTACAGTGCATCGTATCAGTTCTGTTGTTGACTGTTTTCCATGCCATGACACCAAGCTATCCAGTATTTTCTCTCTTTGTCGTCCGCGATATCTCTTTCCTTTTATTTTGCCAGTTGTAACCAAGCATTCCAATTTTCCTCTTCTCATGATGTGCCCGAAAAATGTTGATTGCTTCTTTCTGGTGTTTTTTAAGAGCTCCCTTTTTGTGTTGGCCTCTTTGAGAACTTCCTCATTGGTCTTTTTAGCTGTCCAGGGAACTTTCAACATTCTTCTGAGAAATCACATCTCTGTGGCCTCTAATCGTCTTTTCATTTGTTTGTCTACTGCCCATGATTCGCTTCCATAGGTCACAATTGGTTCTATATAGCATCGATGAACTCTCTTTCTCATTTCTATTGACATAGATTTGTTGCATAAGTTTTTCTTCATTTTCTGAAATGCTATTTTGGCTTGAGCTATTCTGCTTGTTATTTCTGTGGTGCATCTCCCATCTGATGTTATTATTGTGCCCAAGTATTTGAAAGGTTGCACTTGTTTCAGATTTGTCTCGTTTATTTTTATGCTGCTTGATGGTGATGATTGTTTCTTTGATATAACCATTACTTCTGTTTTCTTACTATTCAGACTGAGACCTTTCTTGTTGCTTTCTTTTACTATTATGTCTATCATTTCTTGTAGTTCATTCTCTGTCTCTGCTATTAAGACTGTGTCATCCGCAGATCGCAAATTATTTATGTTGTGACCGTTGACTTAATTCCTTTTTTATCTACTATTGTTCTCATAATATATTCGTTGTAAAGTGAAAACAAATCCGGCGACAGAACACAGCCTTGTCTGACTCCTTGCTTTATATATTGGAATTGTCCTGTTTGGTTGTTAATTCGTATAGCTGCTGTTTGTTGCCAGTACATGTTTTTCTATGATTTGCAGGTCCTTGCCATCTCCATCTTTATAGCATGATCAAATCCCTAATATTTGCTCTATGTAATAACCCAGCCTCTGTATAGCATGATCAAATCCCTAATATTTGCTCTATGTAATAACCCAGCCTCTGTATAGCATGATCAAATCCCTAATATTTGCTCTATGTAACAACCCAGCCTCTGTATAGCATGATCAAATCCCTAATATTTGCTCTATGTAACAACCCAGCCTCTGTATAGCATGATCAAATCCCTAATATTTGCTCTATGTAATAACCCAGCCTCTTCATAGCATGATCAAATCATTAATATTTTCTCTATGTAACAACCCATCATCTTTATAGCATGATCAAATCCCTAATATTTGCTCTATGTAACTACCCAGCCTCTTTATAGCATGATCAAATCCCTAATATTTGCTCTATGTAACAACCCAGCATCTTTATAGCACGATCAAATCCCTAATATTTGCTCTATGCAACAACCTAGCCTCTTCATAGCATGAACAAATCCCTAATATTTGCTCTATGTAACAACCTAGCCTCTTCATAGCATGATCAAATCCCTAATATTTGCTCTATGTAACAACCTAGCCTCTTCATAGCATGATCAAATCCCTAATATTTGCTCTATGTAACAACCTAGCCTCTTCATAGCATGAACAAATCCCTAATATTTGCTCTATGTAACAACCTAGCCTCTTCATAGCATGATCAAATCCCTAATATTTGCTCTATGTAACAACCTAGCCTCTTCATAGCATGAACAAATCCCTAATATTTGCTCTATGTAACAACCTAGCCTCTTCATAGCATGAACAAATCCCTAATATTTACTCTATGTAATAACCCAGCCTCTTCATAGCATGATCAAATCCCTAATATTTGCTCTATGTAACAACCCAGCCTCTTCATAGCATGATCAAATCCCTAATATTTGCTCTATGTAACAACCCAGCCTCTTCATAGCATGAACAAATCCCTAATATTTGCTCTATGTAACAACCCAGCCTCTTCATAGCATGAACAAATCCCTAATATTTGCTCTATGTAACAACCCAGCCTCTTCATAGCATGAACAAATCCCTAATATTTGCTCTATGTAACAACCCAGCCTCTTCATAGCATGAACAAATCCCTAATATTTGCTCTATGTAACAACCCAGCCTCAAGATAGCGATATGTCGGTTGAAGAATGACCTGCTGCCAATGTTGGTCCGACACACCATCGTCTCCGGGACTCCCATGATATTGCTCTCCACCTTCAGTTGGTTGATTTTTATGACGTGAAAGTCAAATCTCGTGGAGGATCGATCGGAACATCACTCCATCACACACATCGCAAGTTAGGTTTGTGAGCTTTTCTATATTTCTTAGCTTTTCTCTGTTTGTGAGCTTGTCTTTGTTGTGAACCTTTCTATGTACGTGAACTTTTCTTCGTTTGTGAGCCTTTTCTTCGTTTGTGAGCCTTTTCTTCGTTTGTGAGCCTTTTCGTTGTTTGTGAGCCTTTTCTTCGTTTGTGAGCTACTTTTCGTTTGTGAGCCACTCTTCGTTTGTGAGCCTTTTCTTCGTTTGTGAGCCTTTTCTTCGTTTGTGAGCCTTTTCTTCGTTTGTGAGCCTTTTCTTCGTTTGTGAGCCTTTTCTTCGTTTGTGAGCCTTTTCTTCGTTTGTGAGCCTTTTCTTCGTTTGTGAGCCTTTTCTTCGTTTGTGAGCCACTCTACCAACTTCAGATTGCGACGACTTAATACAACACTTTGTCTGACGACGACTTAATACAACACTTTGTCTGACGACGACTTAATACAACACTTTATCTGACGACGACTTAATACAACACTTTGTCTGACGACGACTTAATACAACACTTTGTCTGATGACGACTTAATACAACACTTTGTCTGACGACGACTTAATACAACACTTTGTCTGACGACGACTTAATACAACACTTTATCTGACGACGACTTAATACAACACTTTGTCTGACGACGACTTAATACAACACTTTGTCTGATGACGACTTAATACAACACTTTGTCTGACGACGACTTAATACAACACTTTGTCTGACGACGACTTAATACAACACTTTGTCTGACGACGACTTAATCCAACACTTTGTATGACGACAACTTAATACAACACTTTGTATGACGACAACTTAATACAACACTTTGTATGACGACGACTTAATACAACACTTTGTATGACGACGACTTAATACAACACTTTCTCTGACGTCGACTTAATACAACACTTTATCTGACGACGACTTAATACAACACTTTATCTGACGACGACTTAATACAACACTTTATCTGACGACGACTTAATACAACACTTTGTCTGACGACGACTTAATACAACACTTTGTCTGACGACGACTTAATACAACACTTTCTCTGACGACGACTTAATCCAACACTTTGTATGACGACAACTTAATACAAACACTTTGTATGACGACAACTTAATACAACACTTTGTATGACGACGACTTAATACAACACTTTGTATGACGACGACTTAATACAACACTTTCTCTGACGTCGACTTAATACAACACTTTCTCTGACGACGACTTAATACAACACTTTATCTGACGAAGACTTAATACAACACTTTCTCTGACGACGACTTAATACGAACACTTTATCTGACGAAGACTTAATACAACACTTTCTCTGACGACGACTTAATACAACACTTTCTCTGACGACGACTTATTACAACACTTTGTATGACGACGACTTAATACAACACTTTCTCTGACGACGACTTAATACAACACTTTGTATGATGACGACTTAATACAACACTTTATCTGACGACGACTTAATACAACACTTTCTCTGACGACGACTTAATACAACACTTTATCTGACGACGACTTAATACAACACTTTCTCTGACGACGACTTAATACAACACTTTATCTGACGACGACTTAATACAACACTTTCTCTGACGACGACTTAATACAACACTTTGTATGGTTATTGGTATTGGTTATGGAAGGCCTCGGTATTACTGCAAACGAATTAAAATCCATAATTGCTCAACCGCCCGTGCCAGTGGAATCATCCGAATTACTAACTCATCTCCCAAACAAAGAAAGGTAACTGTAGTACCCATCGTAGCAGCCTCAGCACACGCCAAAAAACATAAGGCGAAACCGCTCAGAAAGTGAACACAGCCAACTGTTCCCTGTCATACGATATCATCATTCATCGTAAACAAGCGGGATATCGAAGCAGGATCAAAACGGATGAGACACACAGCTCACGGAGTGCACAGAGCACTTAACTCAGTAGCTCTGCAACAAGCCGGACTTGGAATATGAGGAAACTGTAAGAAGGAACACTTTTCAGACATAGCCTTCAATGGTTCCTCCCGCCTATCCACCATATACCATGGGAGTTCACGTCCTCCCGAAAATGATCGTCACTTGATGATGTTAAGCCATCATTGATGACTCCAATTCCAAACATATAGACACACAATGGTGGTAAGTTATCATTTCCAATCCAACAGAAGCCACATGACCTGTAGTTAGTAAAACCACAGAGAGAATATGATTTTGTGACCTTCACTGATTCACTCTCAGATGTGAATGTGTAGTTTACACAAGAGGAGAAGTTTTCAACTACAGTGATCCCATTTAAGGCAATTCTGGGATAGCAAGGCAAGTCTCCTTTATAGCAGCAGAACTTGATGTTCTCCGCTCCCTTCTTGTAGCTGCTGCCACACGATTCTGATGTCTCATTAACTTGGACATCATTCAAGAACAATGTCAGATTAACATTCCATAGATATGGCTCTGCTGATGAAGTGCCTGGTGCAACAGTTGTATCAATCATACTGGAGGCTCCTGGTCTGTGGTCATTAATATCACAGACGGCACATGATGTTGTTATATTCAGTGTTTCTTTCTGGGGTGTAAATATGTGGCACACACATGGAGAGTGGTTTGTGGTCACAGTAATCCCATTAAAGGCAATTCTAGGGTAGCATGGCATAGCTGTTTCAGAACATCACAATCCTGTGATGTTTCCTGTGTTCGTTATAAAGCTGCTGCTGCTACACAATCCTGACCAATTATAGGTGTGGACATTATTCACTTGCAATGACAAAACTGCTTTGTTTACATCATAAACCTCTGGAAGCGAATCATTTATGGGACTAATAGTACAATTTATTCTTCCATCGGGGATATCTTCATTGAGTCCCCCAAAAAAGGTCTTTGGTTAAAAAGCACATATGCTTTTGAGTTAAACACAAAATGAGCCCACTTCATAGATTCAAAATGATCCTTGCCAATGCCATCCGTTTGCACAAGTTAGGTCCTTAGCTACCAACGTCTGAATCGAAGCCATCGAATTAACGACTTTATCTACAGCGAAGGTCAACGAACTGTGAACAAACATTTATGTTCAAACCCTTGAAAACATTTTCAAAAATCTGCCGACTCGCTGCAATAACATATATCGTGTTGTTCAATGTAAACATTGCTTAGTCCATAGCTCGAATATAAATAAGCTGCCATTTTGGTGAGTTCCATGACGTCATAATCCTATGACGACTTAATACAACACTTTATCTGACGAAGACTTAATACAACACTTTCTCTGACGACGACATAACACAACACTTTCTATGACGACGACTTAATACAACACTTTCTCTGACGACGACTTAATACAACACTTCTCTGACGACGACTTCATACAACACTTTCTCTGACGACAATTTAATACAACACTTTGTATGACGACGACTTAATACAACACTTTGTCTGGCGACGACTTAATACAACACTTTCTATGACGACGACTTAATACAACACTTTCTCTGACGACGACTTAATACAACACTTTCTCTGACGACGACTTAATACAACACTTTGTCTGACGACGACTTAATACAACACTTTGTCTGACGACGACTTAATACAACACTTTGTCTGACGACGACTTAATACAACACTTTGTCTGGTGGCTTAATACAACACTTTCTCTGACGACGTTGAAAACTTAAGTAACTTTCTCCCCAACAATACCTCACTCTTCCGTCTCAACAACACAACTTTCTCACCAACAATACCTCACTCTTCCGTCTCAACAAACACAACTTTATCCCCAACAATACCTCACTCTATCGTCTCAACAAACACAACTTTCTCACCAACAATACCTCACTCTATCGTCTCAACAACACAACTTTCTCACAACAATACCACACTCTATCGTCTCAACAAACACAACTTTCTCACCAACAATACCTCACACTTCCGTCTCAACAAACACAACTTTCTCCCCAACAATACCTCACTCTATCGTCTCAACAAACACAACTTTCTCACCAACAATACCTCACTCTATCGTCTCAACAAACACAAATTTCTCACCAACAATACCTCACTCTTCCGTCTCAACAAACACAACTTTCTCACCAACAATACCTCACTCTATCGTCTCAACAAACACAACTTTCTCACCAACAATACCTCACTCTATCGTCTCAATTGACACACTTTCTCACCAACAATACCTCACTTTTCCGTCTCAATTGACACAACTTTCTCACCAACAATACCTCACTCTTCCATCTCAATTGACACAATTTCTCACCAACAATACCTCACTCTTCCATCTCAATTGACACAAACTTTCTCACCAACAATACCTCACTCTACCGTCTCAATTGACACAATTTTCTCCCCAACAATACCTCACTCTACCGTCACATTGACACAACTTTCTCCCCAACAATACCTCACTCTACCGCCACAATTGACACAACTTTCTCCCCCAACAATACTTCACTCTCATGTCTCAATTGACACCACTTTCTCACCAACAACCTCACTCTTCCGTCTCAATTGACACACTTTCCCCCAACAATACCTCACTCTACCGTCTCAATTGACACAACTTTCCCCCAACAATACCTCACTCTAACTACCGTCTCAATTGACACAACTTTCCCCCAACAATACCTCATTCTACCTTATCAATTGTCACAACTTTCTCCCAACAATACCTCACTCTCATGTCTCAATTGTCACAACTTCCCCCAACAATACCTCATTCTACCGTATCAATTGTCACAACTTTCCCCCAACAATACCTCATTCTACCGTCTCAATTGTCACAACTTTCCCCCAACAATACCTCACTCTACCGTCTCAATTGTCACAACTTTCCCCCAACAATACCTCATTCTACCGTATCAATTGACACAACTGTCTCCCCAACAATACCTCACTCTACAGTTTCAATTGTCACAACTTTCTCCCAAAAATACATCACTCTACCGTCTCAATTGTCACAACTTTCTTTCCCCCCAACAATACCTCACTCTCATGTCTCAATTGACACAACTTTCCCCCCCCCCCCAACAATACCTCACTTTCATGTCTCAATTGACACAACTTTCCCCCCACAATACCTCACTTTCATGTCTCGATTGACTCAACTTTCTCCCCAACCAATA
The DNA here is from genome assembly GCA_032433765.1 of Megaustenia siamemsis. Classification (NCBI taxonomy): domain Eukaryota; kingdom Metazoa; phylum Mollusca; class Gastropoda; order Stylommatophora; family Ariophantidae; genus Megaustenia; species Megaustenia siamemsis. Next base: position 2,577,370 of record JAVIAB010000126.1, read on the forward strand.
CCTCACATTCATGTCTCGATTGACACAACTTTCCCCCCAACAATACCTTACTCTCATGTCTCGATTGACACAACTTTCCCCCCAACAATACCTCACTTTCATGTCTCGATTGACACAACTTTCTCCCCAACATACCTCACTTTCAATTCTCGATTGACACAACTTTCCCCCCAACAATACCTCACTCTCATTCTCGATTGACACAACTTTCCCCCCAACAATACCTCACTTTCATGTCTCGATTGACACAACTTTTCCCCCCACAATACCTCACTTTCATGTCTCGATTGACACAACTTTCCCCCCAACAATACCTCACTTTCATGTCTCGATTGACACAACTTTCCACCCAACATACCTCACTCTACCGTCCTCAATTGACACAACTTCCACCCCCCCCCCCATCCCAAATAATACCCTCATTCTACCGTCTCAATTGACACAACTTCCACCCCCCCCTCCCAAATAATACCTCACTCTACCGTCTCAATTGACACAACTTCCCTCCCCCCCCCACCAAACAATACCTCACTCTACCGTCTCAATTGACACAACTTCCACCCCCCCCCATCCCAAATAATACCTCACTCTACCGTCTCAATTGACACAACTTCCCTCCCCCCCACCAAACAATACCTCACTCTCATGTCTCGATGGACTCAACTTTCTCCCCAACAATACCTCACTCTCATGTCTCAATTGACACAACTTTCCCCCAACAATACCTCACTCTCATGTCTCGATGGACTCAACTTTCTCCCCAATAATACCTCACTCTCATGTCTCAATTGACACAACTTTCTCCCCAACAATACCTCACTCTCATGTCTCAATTGACACAACTTTCCCCCAACAATACCTCACTCTCATGTCTCAATTGACACAACTTACCCCCCAACAATACCTCACTTTCATGTCTCGATTGACTCAACTTTCTCCCCAACAATACCTCACTTTCATGTCTCAATTGACACAACTTACCCCCCCAACAATACCTCAATTTCATGTCTCGATTGACTCAACTTTCCCCCCAACAATACCCCACTTCATGTCTCGATTGACACAACTTTCCCCCCAACAATACCTCACTCTCATGTCTCGATTGACACAACTTTCCCCCCAACAATACCTCACTTTCATGTCTCGATTGCACAACTTTCCTCCCAACAATACCTCACTTTCATGTCTCGATTGACACAACTTTCCCCCCAACAATACCTCACTCTCATGTCTCGATTGACACAACTTTCCCCCCAACAATACCTCACTTTCATGTCTCGATTGACACAACTTTCCCCCCAACAATACCTCACTCTAACCGTCTCAATTGACACAACTTCCACCCCCCCTCCCAAATAATACCTCACTCTACCGTCTCAATTGACACAACTTCCCTCCCCCCCCCCCCAACAATACCTCACTCTCATGTCTCGATGTACTCAACTTTCTCCCCAACAATACCTCACTCTCATGTCTCAATTGACACAACAACTTTCTCCCCAACAATACCTCACTCTCATGTCTCAATTGACACAACTTTCCCCCAACAATACCTCACTCCTCTCATGTCTCAATTGACACAACTTTCTCCCCAACAAAATTTCACTCTCATGTCTCAATTGACACAACTTTCTCCCCAACAATACGTCACTTTCATGTCTCGATGGACTCAACTTCCCCCCAACAATACTCACTCTACCGTCTCAATTGACACAACTTTCTCCCCAACAATATCTCACTCTACCGTCTCAATTGTCACAACTTTCTCCCAAACAATATCTCACTCTGCCGTCTCAATTGTCACACAACTTTCTCCCCAACAATATCTCACTCTACCGTCACAATTGACACAACTTTCTCCCCAACAATACCTCACTCTATCGTCTCAATTGATACAACTTTCCCCCAACAATACCTCACTCTACCGTCACAATTGACACAACTTTCTCCCCAACAATACCTCACTCTATCGTCTCAATTGATACAACTTTCCCCCCCAACAATACCTCACTCTACCGTCTCAATTGACACAACTTCCCCCCCCCCAAACAATACCTCACTCTCATGTCTCAATTGACTCAACTTTCTCCACAACAATACCTCACTCTCATGTCTCAATTGACACAACTTCCACCCCCCCCCCCCTCACAAATAATACCTCACTCTACCGTCTCATTGACACAACTTCAACCCCCCCCCAAAAAAAAAAAAAAACATACCTCACTCTCATGTCTCAATTGACACACTTTCCTCAACAATACCTCACTCTACCGTCTCAATTGACACAACTTTCCCCCAACAATACCTCACACTCATGTCTCAATTGACACAACTTTCTCCCCAACAATACCTCACTCTCATGTCTCAATTGACACAACTTTCTCCCCAACAATACCTCACTCTACCGTATCAATTGCCACAACTTTCCCCCAACAATACCTCACTCTACCGTCTCAATTGACACAACTTTCCCCCACAATACCTCACTCTATCGTATCAATTGACACAACTTTCCCCAACAATACCTCACTCTATCGTCTCAATTGACACAACTTTCTCCCAACCATACCTCACTCTATCGTCTCAATTGACACAACATTCCCCCAACAATACCTCACTCTATCGTCTCAATTGACACAACTTTCCCCCAACAATACCTCACTCTATCGTCTCAATTGACACAACTTTCTCCCCAACAATACCTCACTCTCATGTCTCATTGTCACAACTTTCCCCCAACAATACCTCACTCTACCGTCTCAATTGATACAACTTTCCCCCAACATTACCTCACTCTACAGTCTCAATTGACACAACTTTCCCCCAACAATACCTCATTCTACCTTATCAATTGTCACAACTTTCTCCCCAAAAATACATCACTCTACCGTTTCCAATTGTCACAATTTCCCCCAACAATACCTCATTCTACCGTATCAATTGTCACAACTTTCCCCCAACAATACCTCATTCTACCGTCTCAATTGTCACAACTTTCCCCCCCACAATACTCACTCTACCGTCTCAATTGTCACAACTTTCCCCCAACAATACCTCATTCTACCGTATCAATTGACACAACTTTCTCCCCAACAATACCTCACTCTACCGTCTCAATTGTCACAACTTTCTCCCCAAAATCATCACTCTACCGTCTCAATTGACACAACTTTCCCCCCACAATACCTCACTTTCATGTCTCAATTGACACAACTTACCCCCCCAACATACCTCAATTTCATGTCTCGATTGACTCAACTTTCCCCCAACAATACCTCACTTTCATGTCTCGATTGACACAACTTTCCCCCCAACAATACCTCACTCTCATGTCTCGATTGACACAACTTTCCCCCCAACAATACCTCACTTTCATGTCTCGATTGACACAACTTTCCTCCCAACAATACCTCACTTTCATGTCTCGATTGACACAACTTTCCCCCCAACAATACCTCACTCTCATGTCTCGATTGACACAAACTTCCCCCCCAACAATACCTCACTTTCATGTCTCGATTGACACAACTTTCCCCCCAACAATACCTCACTCTACCGTCTCAATTGACACAACTTCCACCCCCCCCCCCAAATAATACCTCACTCTACCGTCTCAATTGACACAACTTCCCTCCCCCCCCCCCAAACAATACCTCACTCTCATGTCTCGATGTACTCAACTTTCTCCCCAACAATACCTCACTCTCATGTCTCAATTGACACAACTTTCTCCCCAACAATACCTCACTCTCATGTCTCAATTGACACAACTTTCCCCCAACAATACCTCACTCTCATGTCTCAATTGACACAACTTTCTCCCCAACAAAATTTCACACTCTCATGTCTCAATTGACACAACTTTCTCCCCAACAATACGTCACTTTCATGTCTCGATGGACTCAACTTTCCCCCCAACAATACCTCACTCTACCGTCTCAATTGACACAACTTTCTCCCCAACAATATCTCACTCTACCGTCTCAATTGTCACAACTTTCTCCCCAACAATATCTCACTCTGCCGTCTCAATTGTCACACTTTCTCCCAACAATATCTCACTCTACCGTCACAATTGACACAACTTTCTCCCAACAATACCTCACTCTATCGTCTCAATGATACAACTTTCCCCCCAACAATACCTCACTCTACTGTCACAATTGACACAACTTTCTCCCCAACAATACCTCACTCTATCGTCTCAATTGATACAACTTTCCCCCCAACAATACCTCACTCTACCGTCTCAATTGACACAACTTCCCCCCCCCCCCAAAAATACCTCACTCTCATGTCTCAATTGACTCAACTTTCTCTCCCCAACAATACCTCACTCTCATTCTCAATTGACACAACTTCCATTCCACCCCCCCCCTCACAAATAATACCTCACTCTACCGTCTCAATTGACACAACTTCAACCCCCCCCCAAAAAAAAAAAAAAAAAAACAATACCTCACTCTCATGTCTCAATTGACACACTTTCCCCAACAATACCTCACTCTAACTACCGTCTCAATTGACACAACTTTCCCCAACAATACCTCACTCTCATGTCTCAATTGACACAACTTTCTCCCCAACAATACCTCACTCTCATGTCTCAATTGACACAACTTTCTCCCCAACAATACCTCACTCTACCGTATCAATTGACACAACTTTCCCCCAACAATACCTCACTCTACCGTCTCAATTGACACAACTTTCCCCAACATACCTCACTCTATCGTATCAATTGACACAACTTTCCCCCAACAATACCTCACTCTATCGTCTCAATTGACACAACTTTCTCCCAACCATACCTCACTCTATCGTCTCAATTGACACAACATTCCCCCAACAATACCTCACTCTATCGTCTCAATTGACACAACTTTCCCCCAACAATACCTCACTCTATCGTCTCATTGACACAACTTTCTCCCCAACAATACCTCACTCTCATGTCTCAATTGTCACAACTTTCCCCCAACAATACCTCACTCTACCGTCTCAATTGATACAACTTTCCCCCAACATTACCTCACTCTACAGTCTCATTTGACACAACTTTCCCCCAACAATACCTCATTCTACCTTATCATTGTCACAACTTTCTCCCCAAAAATACATCACTCTACCTACCGTTTCAATTGTCACAACTTTCCCCCAACAATACCTCATTCTACCGTATCAATTGTCACAACTTTCCCCAACAATACCTCATTCTACCGTCTCAATTGTCACAACTTTCCCCCAACAATACCTCACTCTACCGTCTCAATTGTCACAACTTTCCCCCAACAATACCTCATTCTACCGTATCAATTGACACAACTTTCTCCCCCAACAATACCTCACACTCTACCGTCTCAATGTCACAACTTTCTCCCCAAAAATACATCACTCTACCGTCTCAATTGACACAACTTTCCCCCAACAATACCTCACTCTCATGTCTCAATTGACACAACTTTTCCCCCAACAATGCCTCACTTTCATGTCTCAATTGACACAACTTTCCCCCCAACAATACCCCACTTTCATGTCTCGATTGACTCAACTTTCTCCCCAACAATACCTCACTTTCATGTCTCGATTGACACAACTTTCCCCCCAACAATACCTCACTCTACCGTCTCATTGACACAACTTCCACCCCCCCCATCCCAAATAATACCTCACTCTACCGTCTCAATTGACACAACTTCCACCCCCCTCCCAAATAATACCTCACTCTACCGTCTCAATTGACACAACTTCCCTCCCCCCACCAAACAATACCTCACTCTCATGTCTCGATGGACTCAACTTTCTCCCCAACAATACCTCACTCTCATGTCTCAATTGTCCACAACTTTCCCCCAACAATACCTCACTCTCATGTCTCGATGGACTCAACTTTCTCCCCAACAATACCTCACTCTCATGTCTCAATTGACACAACTTTCTCTCCCAAACATACCTCACTCTCATGTCTCAATTGACAAAACTTTCCCCCAAAAAATACCTCACTCTCATGTCTCAATTGACACAACTTTCTCCCCAACAAAACCTCACTCTCATGTCTCAATTGACACAAATTTCTCCCCAACAATACTCACTCTCATGTCTCGATGGACTCAACTTTCCCCCCAACAATACCTCACTCTACCGTCTCAATTGTCACAACTTTTCTCCCCAACAATATCTCACTCTACCGTCTCAATTGTCACAACTTTCTCCCCAACAATATCTCACTCTACCGTCACAATTGACACAACTTTCTGCCCAACAATACCTCACTCTATCATCTCAATTGACACAACTTTCCCCCAACAATACCTCACTCTACCGTCTCAATGACACAACTTCCCCCCCCCCCCCCAAACAATACCTCACTCTCATGTCGCAATTGACTCAACTTTCTCCCCAACAATACCTCACTCTCATGTCTCAATTGACACAACTTCCCCCCCCCCCAACAATACCTCACTCTCATGTCTCAATTGACTCAACTTTCTCCCAACAATACCTCACTCTCATGTCTCAATTGACACAACTTCACCCCCACCCCCTCCCACAATTCACCCCCCCCCCATCCAAACTCCCTCTCACTCTACGTCTCAATTGACAAACTTCCCCCCCCCCCCCCAACAATACCTCACTCTCATGTCTCAATTGACACAACTTTCCCCCAACATACCTCACTCTCATGTCTCAATTGACACAACTTTCTCCCCAACAAAATTTCACTCTCATGTCTCAATTGACACAACTTTCCTCCCCCAACTACGTCACTTTCATGTCTCGATGGACTCAACTTTCCCCCCAACAATACCTCACTCTACCGTCTCAATTGACACAACTTTCTCCCCAACAATATCTCACTCTACCGTCTCAATTGTCACAACTTTCTCCCAACAATATCTCACTCTGCCGTCTCAATTGTCACAACTTTCTCCCCCACAATATCTCACTCTACCGTCACAATTGACACAACTTTCTCCCCAACAATACCTCACTCTATCGTCTCAATTGATACAACTTTCCCCCCAACAATACCTCACTCTACCGTCACAATTGACACAACTTTCTCCCCAACAATACCTCACTCTATCGTCTCAATTGATACAACTTTCCCCCCAACAATACCTCACTCTACCGTCTCAATTGACACAACTTCCCCCCCCCCCCCCAAACAATACCTCACTCTCATGTCTCAATTGACTCAACTTTCTCCACAACAATACCTCACTCTCATGTCTCAATTGACACAACTTCCACCCCCCCCCCCCTCACAAATAATACCTCACTCTACCGTCTCAATTGACACAACTTCAACCCCCCCCAAAAAAAAAAAAAAACAATACCTCACTCTCATGTCTCAATTGACACAACTTTCCATCAACAATACCTCACTCTACCGTCTCAATTGACACAACTTTCCCCCAACAATACCTCACACTCATGTCTCAATTGACACAACTTTCTCCCCAACAATACCTCACTCTCATGTCTCAATTGACACAACTTTCTCCCCAACAATACCTCACTCTACCGTATCAATTGCCACAACTTTCCCCCAACAATACCTCACTCTACCCGTCTCAATTGACACAACTTTCCCCCAACAATACCTCACTCTATCGTATCAATTGACACAACTTTCCCCCACAATACCTCACTCTCTATCGTCTCAATTGACACAACTTTCTCCCCAACCATACCTCACTCTATCGTCTCAATTGACACAACATTCCCCCAACAATACCTCACTCTATCGTCTCAATTGACACAACTTTCCCCCAACAATACCTCACTCTATCGTCTCAATTGACACAACTTTCTCCCCAACAATACCTCACTCTCATGTCTCAATTGTCACAACTTTCCCCCAACAATACCTCACTCTACCGTCTCATTGATACAACTTTCCCCCCACATTACCTCACTCTACAGTCTCAATTGACACAACTTTCCCCAACAATACCTCATTCTACCTTATCAATTGTCACAACTTTCTCCCCAAAAATACATCACTCTACTCTTTCAATTGTCACAACTTTCCCCCAACAATACCTCATTCTACCGTATCAATTGTCACAACTTTCCCCCCAACAATACCTCATTCTACCGTCTCAATGTCACAACTTTCCCCCCACAATACCTCACTCTACCGTCTCAATTGTCACAACTTTCCCCCAACAATACCTCATTCTACCGTATCAATTGACACAAACTTTCTCCCCACAATACCTCACTCTACCGTCTCAATTGTCACAACTTTCTCCCCAAAAATACATCACTCTACCGTCTCAATTGACACAACTTTCCCCCCAACAATACCTCACTTTCATGTCTCAATTGACACAACTTACCTCCCCCACAATACCTCAATTTCATGTCTCGATTGACTCAACTTTCCCCCAACAATACCTCACTTTCATGTCTCGATTGACACAACTTTCCCCCAACAATACCTCACTCTCATGTCTCGATTGACACAACTTTCCCCCCAACAATACCTCACTTTCATGTCTCGATTGACACAACTTTCCTCCCAACAATACCTCACTTTCATGTCTCGATTGACACAACTTTCCCCCAAAAATACCTCACTCTCATGTCTCGATTGACACAACTTTCCCCCCAACAATACCTCACTTTCATGTCTCGATTGACACAACTTTCCCCCAACAATACCTCACTCTACCGTCTCAATTGACACAACTTCCACCCCCTCCCAAATAATACCTCACTCTCTACCGTCTCAATTGACACAACTTCCCTCCCCCCCCCCACAATACCTCACTCTCATGTCTCGATGTACTCAACTTTCTCCCCAACAATACCTCACTCTCATGTCTCAATTGACACACTTTCTCCCCAACAATACCTCACTCTCATGTCTCAATTGACACAACTTTCCCCCAACAATACCTCACTCTCATGTCTCAATGACACAACTTTCTCCCCCAACAAAATTTCACTCTCATGTCTCAATTGACACAACTTTCTCCCCAACAATACGTCACTTTCATGTCTCGATGGACTCAACTTTCCCCCCAACAATACCTCACTCTACCGTCTCAATTGACACAACTTTCTCCCCACAATATCTCACTCTACCGTCTCAATTGTCACAACTTTCTTTCTCCCAACAATATCTCACTCTGCCGTCTCAATTGTCACAACTTTCTCCCCAACAATATCTCACTCTACCGTCACAATTGACACAACTTTCTCCCCAACAATACCTCACTCTATCGTCTCAATTGATACAACTTTCCCCCCACAATACCTCACTCTACTGTCACAATTGACACAACTTTCTCCCAACAATACCTCACTCTATCCGTCTCAATTGATACAACTTTCCCCCCAACAATACCTCACTCTACCGTCTCAATTGACACAACTTCCCCCCCCCCCCAAACAATACCTCACTCTCATGTCTCAATTGACTCAACTTTCTCCCCAACAATACCTCACTCTCATGTCTCAATTGACACAACTTCCACCCCCCCCCTCACAAATAATACCTCACTCTACCGTCTCAATTGACACAACTTCAACCCCCCCAAAAAAAACAAAAAAAACAATACCTCACTCTCATGTCTCAATTGACACAACTTTCCCCCAACAATACCTCACTCTAACCGTCTCAATTGACACAACTTTCCCCAACAATTACCTCATCTCCATGTCTCAATTGACACACACTTTCTCCCCACAATACCCTCACTCTCATGTCTCAATGCCAACTTTCTCCCAACAATACCTCACTCTACCGTATCAATTGACACAACTTTCCCCCAACAATACCCTCCTCCCCGTCTCAATTGACACAACTTTCCCCAAACATACCTCACTCTATCGTATCAATTGACACAACTTTCCCCCAACAATACCTCACTCTATCGTCTCAATTGACCAACTTTCTCCCCAACCAATACCTCACTCTAATCGTCTCAATTGACACAACTTTCCCCCAACAATACCTCACTCTATCGTCTCAATTGACACAACTTTCCCCCCAACAATACCTCACTCTATCGTCTCAATGACACAACTTTCTCCCCCCAACAATACCTCACTCTCATGTCTCAATTGACACAACTTTCCCCCAACAATACCTCACTCTACCGTCTCAATTGATACAACTTTCCCCCAACATTACCTCACTCTACAGTCTCATTGACACAACTTTCCCCCAACAATACCTCATTCTACCTTATCAATTGTCACAACAACTTTCCCCCAAAAATACCTCACTCTACCGTTTCAATTGACACAACTTTCCCCCAACAATACCTCATTCTAACGTATCAATTGTCACAACAACTTTCAGTCCCTCACATATCCCCAACAATCACAACAAGTCACAACAATCTCAAACCTCTACATCACCAACAATAATCACATACAATTTCATCTAAACCCAACTTTCAATACATCTTCCTGTGTCACAACTTCCCCCCCAACAATACCTCATTCTACGTCTCAATTGTCACAACTTTCCCCCAACAATACCTCACTCTACCGTCTCAATTGTCACACTTTTCCCCCACAATACCTCATTCTACCGTATCAATTGACACAACTTTCCTCCCCAACAATACCTCACTCTACCGTCTCAATTGTCACAACTTTCTCCCCAAAATACATCACTCTACCGTCTCAATTGACACAACTTTCCCCCCAACAATACCTCACTCTCATGTCTCAATTGACACAACTTTCCCCCCCAACAATGCCTCACTTTCATGTCTCAATTGACACAACTTTCCCCCCAACAATACCCCACTTTCATGTCTCGATTTACTCAACTTTCTCCCCAACAATACCTCACTTTCATGTCTCGATTGACACAACTTTCCCCCCAACAATACCTCACTCTACCGTCTCAATTGACACAACTTCCACCCCCCCCCCATCCCAAATAATACCTCACTCTACCGTCTCAATTGACACAACTTCCACCCCCCCTCCCAAATAATACCTCACTCTACCGTCTCAATTGACACAACTTCCCTCCCCCCCACCAAACAATACTCACTCTCATGTCTCGATGGACTCAACTTTCTCCCCAACAATACCTCACTCTCATGTCTCAATTGTCACACAACTTTCCCCCAACAATACCTCACTCTCATGTCTCGATGGACTCAACTTTCTCCCCAACAATACCTCACTCTCATGTCTCAATTGACACAACTTCTCCCCAACAATACCTCACTCTCATGTCTCAATTGACAAAACTTTCCCCCAAAAAATACCTCACTCTCATGTCTCAATTGACACAACTTTTCTCCCCAACAAAACCTCACTCTCATGTCTCAATTGACACAAATTTCTCCCCAACAATACCTCACTCTCATGTCTCGATGGACTCAACTTTCCCCCAACAATACCTCACTCTACCGTCTCAATTGTCACAACTTTCTCCCCAACAATATCTCACTCTACCGTCTCAATTGTCACACACTTTCTCCCCAACAATATCTCACTCTACCGTCACAATTGACACAACTTTCTGCCCAACAATACCTCACTCTATCATCTCAATTGACACAACTTTCCCCCCAACAATACCTCACTCTACCGTCTCAATTGACACAACTTCCCCCCCCCCCAAACAATACCTCACTCTCATGTCGCAATTGACTCAACTTTCTCCCCAACAATACCTCACTCTCATGTCTCAATTGACACAACTTCCCCCCCCCCCCAACAATACCTCACTCTCATGTCTCAATTGACTCAACTTTCTCCCCAACAATACCTCACTCTCATGTCTCAATTGACACAACTTCCACCCCCCCCCTCCCAAATAATACCTCACTCTACCGTCTCATCATTGACACACACTTCCCCCCCCCCCCCCAACCCCAAACAATACCTCACTCTCATGTCGCAATTGACTCAACTTTCTCCCAACAAAACCTCACTCTCATGTCTCAATTGACACAACTTTCCCCAACAATACCTCACTCTACCGTCTCAATTGACACAACATCCACCCCACCCATCCCAAATAATACCTCACTCTACCGTCTCAATTGACACAACTTCCCTCCCCCCCACCAAACAATACCTCACTCTCATGTCTCGATGGACTCAACTTTCTCCCCAACAATACCTCACTCTCATGTCTCAATTGACACAACTTTCCCCCCAACAATACCTCACTCTCATGTCTCGATGGAGTCAACTTTCTCCCCAATATACCTCACTCTCATGTCTCAATTGACACAACTTTCTCCCCAACAATACCTCACTCTCATGTCTCAATTGACACAACTTTCCCCCAAAATACCTCACTCTCATGTCTCAATTGACACAACTTTCTCCCCAACAAAACCTCACTCTCATGTCTCAATTGACACCAATTTCTCCCCAACAATACTTCACTCTCATGTCTCGATGGACTCAACTTTCCCCCCAACAATACCTCACTCTACCGTCTCAATTGTCACAACTTTCTCCCCAACAATATCTCACTCTACCGTCACAATTGACACAACTTTCTACCCAACAATGCCTCACTCTATCGTCTCAATTGACACAACTTTCCCCCCAACAATACCTCACTCTACCGTCTCAATTGACACAACTTCCCCCCCCCTCCCACCAATACCTCACTCTCATGTCTCAATTGACTCAACTTTCTCCCCAACAATACCTCACTCTCATGTCTCAATTGACACAACTTCCACCCCCCCCTCTCAAATAATACCTCACTCTACCGTCTCAATTGACACAACTTCCCCCCCCCCCAAACAATACCACCTCACTCTCATGTCGCAATTGACTCAACTTTCTTCCCAAAAATACCTCACTCTCATGTCTCAATTGACACAACTTTCCCCCAACAATACCTCACTCTACCGTCTCAATTGACACAACTTCCCTCCCCCCACCAAACAATACCTCACTCTACCGTCTCAATTGACACAACTTCACCCCCCCATCCCAATAATACCTCACTCTACCGTCTCAATTGACACAACTTCCCTCCCCCCCACCCAACAATACCTCACTCTCATGTCTCGATGGACTCAACTTTCCCCCAACAATACCCCACTCTCATGTCTCAATTGACACAACTTTCCCCCAACAATACCTCACTCTCATGTCTCGATGGACTCAACTTTCTCCCCAACAATACCTCACTCTCATGTCTCAATTGACACAACTTTCTCCCCAACAATACCTCACTCTCATGTCTCAATTGACACAACTTTCCCCCAACAATACCTCACTCTCATGTCTCAATTGACACAACTTTCTCCCCCAACAAAACCTCACTCTCATGTCTCAATTGACACCAATTTCTCCCCAACAATACCTCACTCTCATGTCTCGATGGACTCAACTTTCCCCCAACAATACCTCACTCTACCGTCTCAATTGTCACAACTTTCTCCCCAACAATATCTCACTCTACCGTCTCAATTGTCACAACTTTCTCCCCAACAATATCTCACTCTACCGTCACAATTGACACAACTTTCTACCCAACAATGCCTCACTCTATCGTCTCAATTGACACAACTTTCCCCCCAACAATACCTCACTCTACCGTCTCAATTGACACAACTTCCCCCCCCCCCAAACTTCCTCACACTTCTCCCCCACTCCTTAAACAATACCTCACTCTCATGTCTCAATTGACTCAACTTTCTCCCCAACAATACCTCACTCTTCTGTCTCAATTGACACAACTTCCACCCCCCCCCTCCCAAATAATACCTCACTCTCACCGTCTCAATTGACACAACTCCCCCCCCCAAACAATACCTCACTCTCATGTCGCAATTGACTCAACTTTCTTCCCAACAATACCTCACTCTCATGTCTCAATTGACACAACTTTCCCCCAACAATACCTCACTCTCCGTCTCAATTGACACAACTTTCTCCCAACAATACCTCACTCTCATGTCTCAATTGACACAACTTTCCCCCAACAATACCTCACTCTCCATCTCAATTGACACAACTTTCCCCCAACAATACCTCACTCTACCTTCTCAATGACACAACTTTCTCCCCAACAATACCTCACTCTACCGTATCAATTGACACAACTTTCCCCCACAATACCTCACTCTACCATCTCAATCAATTGACACAACTTTCCCCCAACAATACCTCACTCTACCGTCTCAATTGACACAACTTTCCCCCAACAATACCTCACTCTATCGTATCAATTGACACAACTTTCCCCCAACAATACCTCACTCTATCGTCTCAATTGACACAACTTTCCCCCAACAATACCTCACTCTATCGTCTCATTGACACAACTTTCCCCCAACAATACCTCACTCTATCGTCTCAATTGACACAACTTTCTCGCCAACAATACCTCACTCTCATGTCTCAATTGTCACAACTTTCCCCCAACAATACCTCACTCTACCGTCTCAATTGACACAACTTTCCCCAACAATACCTCATTCTACTCTATCAATTGTCACAACTTTCTCCCCAAAATACATCACACTACAGTCTCAATTGTCACAACTTTCTCCCAACATACCTCATTCTACCGTATCAATTGTCCACAACTTTCCCCCAACAATACCTCATTCTACCGTCTCAATTGTCACAACTTTCCCCCAACAATACCTCACTCTACCGTCTCAATTGACACAACTTTCCCCCAACAATACCTCACTCTACCATCTCAATTGACACAACTTTCCCCCAACAATACCTCACTCTACTTCTCAATTGACACAACTTTCTCCCAACAATACCTCACTCTACCGTATCAATTGACACCAACTTTCCCCAACATACCTCACTCTACCATCTCAATTGACACAACTTTCCCCCAACAATACCTCACTCTACCGTCTCAATTGACACAAACTTTCCCCCAACAATACCTCACTCTATCGTATCAATTGACACAACTTTCCCCCAACAATACCTCACTCTATCGTCTCAATTGACACAACTTTCCCCCAACAATACCTCACTCTATCGTCTCAATTGACACAACTTTCCCCAACAATACCTCACTCTATCGTCTCAATTGACACAACTTTCTCGCCAACAATACCTCACTCTCATGTCTCAATTGTCACAACTTTCCCCCAACAATACCTCACTCTACCGTCTCAATTGACACAACTTTCCCCAACAATACCTCATTCTACCTTATCAATTGTCACAACTTTCTCCCCAAAAATACATCACACTACAGTCTCAATTGTCACAACTTTCCCCCAACAATACCTCATTCTACCGTATCAATTGTCACAACTTTCCCCAACAATACCTCATTCTACCGTCTCAATTGTCACAACTTTCCCCAACAATACCTCACTCTACCGTCTCAATTGTCACAACTTTCCCCCAACAATACCTCATTCTACCGTATCATTTGACACAACTTTCTCCCCCACAATACCTCACTCTACCGTCTCAATTGTCACAACTTTCTCCCAAAAATACATCACTCTACCGTCTCAATTGACACAACTTTCCCCCCAAACTATACCTCACTCTCATGTCTCAATTGACACAACTTTCCATCCAACAATACCTCACTCTCATGTCTCAATTGACACAACTTTTCCCCCCAACAATACCTCACTCTCATGTCTCAATTGACACAACTTTCCCCCCAACAATACCTCACTCTCATGTCTCAATTGACACAACTTTCTCCACCAACAATACCTCACTCTCATGTTTCAATTGACACAACTTTCCCCCAACAATACCTCACTCTCATGTCTCAATTGACACAACTTTCCCCCCAACAATACCTCACTCTACCGTCTCAATTGACACAACTTCTCCCCCCCAATATCTCACTCTACCGTCTCATTATCACAACTTTCTCCCCAACAATATCTCACTCTACCGTCTCAATTGTCACAATTTTCTCCCCAACAATACCTCACTCTACCGTCACAATTGACACAAATTTCTCCCCAACAATACCTCACTCTATCGTCTCAATTGACACAACTTTCCCCCAAACAATACCTCACTCTCATGTCTCAATTGACTCAACTTCTCCCAAAACAATACCTCACTCTCATGTCTCAATTGAAACAACTTCCACCCCCCCCTCCCAATAATACCTCACTCTACCGTCTCAATTGACACAACTTCCACCCCCCCCCCCATCCCAAATAATACCTCACTCTACCGTCTCAATTGACACAACTTCCATCCCCCCCTCCCAAATAATACCTCACTCTACCGTCTCAATTGACACAACTTCCCTCCCCCCCACCAAACAATACCTCACTCTCATGTCTCGATGGACTCAACTTTCTCCCCAACAATACCTCACTCTCATGTCTCAATTGTCACAACTTTCCCCCAACAATACCTCACTCTCATGTCTCAATTGACACAACTTTCTCCCAACAATACCTCACTCTCATGTCTCAATTGACACAACTTTCCCCCAACAATACCTCACTCTCATGTCTCAATTGACACAACTTTCTCCCCAACAAAACTCACTCTCATGTCTCAATTGACACAATTTTCTCCCCAACAATACCTCACTCTCATGTCTCGATGGACTCACTTTCCCCCCAACAATACCTCACTCTACCGTCTCAATTGACACAACTTTCTCCCCAACAATATCTCACTCTACCGTCTCAATTATCACAACTTTCTCCCCCAAATATCTCACTCTACCGTCTCAATTGTCACAACTTTCTCCCCAACAATATCTCACTCTACCGTCACAATTGACACAACTTTCTCCCCACACAATACCTCACTCTATCGTCTCATTGACATAACTTTCCCCCCAACAATACCTCACTCTACCGTCTCAATTGACACAACTTCCCCCCCCCAAACAATACCTCACTTTCATGTCTCAATTGACTCAACTTTCTCCCCAACAATACCTCACTCTCATGTCTCAATTGACACAACTTCCCCCTCCCCCTCCCAAATAATACCTCACTCTACCGTCTCAATTGACACAACTTCCCCCCCCCCCCAAACAATACTCTCTCTCATGTCTCAATTGACTCAACTTTCTTCCAACAATACCTCACTCTCATGTCTCAATTGACACAACTTTCCCCCAACATACCTCACTCTACCGTCTCAATTGACACAACTTTCTCCCAAACAATACCTCACTCTCATGTCTCAATTGACACAACTTTCCCCCAACAATACCTCACTCTACCGTATCAATTGACACAACTTTTCCCCAACAATACCTCACTCTACCGTCTCAATTGACACAACTTTCCCCAACAATACCTCACTCTACCGTCTCAATTGACACAACTTTCCCCCAACAATACCTCACTCTATCGTATCAATTGACACAACTTTCCCCCAACAACCTCACTCTATCGTCTCAATTGACACAACTTTCCCCCAACAATACCTCACTCTATCGTCTCAATTGACACAACTTTCCCCCAACAATACCTCACTCTATCGTCTCAATTGACACAACTTCCTCCCCAACAATACCTCACTCTCATGTCTCAATTGTCACAACTTTCCCCAAACAATACCTCACTCTACCGTCTCAATGACACAACTTTCCCCCCAACAATACCTCACTCTACCGTATCAATTGACACAACTTTCCCCCAACAATACCTCACTCTACCGTCTCAATTGACACAACTTTCCACCAACAATACCTCACTCTACCGTCTCAATTGACACAACTTTCCCCCAACAATACCTCACTCTACCGTCTCAATTGACACAACTTTCTCCCAACAATACCTCACTCTAACGTCTCAATTGACACAACTTTCCCCAACAATACCTCACTCTACCGTCTCAATTGACACAACTTTCCTCCAACAATACCTCACTCTACCTCTACTCAATTGTCACAACTTTCCCCAACAATACCTCACTCTACCGTATCAATTGTCACAAACTTTCCCCCACAATACCTCACTCTACCGTATCAATTGTCACAACTTTCCCCCCAACAATACCTCACTCTACCGTATCAATTGTCACAACTTTCCCCCAACAATACCTCACTCTACCGTATCAATTGTCACAACTTTCCCCCACAATACCTCACTCTACCGTCTCAATTGTCACAACTTTCCCCCAACAATACCTCACTCTCGTCTCAATTGACACAACTTCCTCCCCACAATACCTCACTCTCATGTCTCAATTGTCACAACTTTCCCCAACAATACCTCACTCTACCGTATCAATTGTCACAACTTGCCCCCAACAATACCTCACTCTACCGTTCAATTGTCACAACTTTCCCCCACAATACCTCACTCTACCGTCTCAATTGTCACAACTTTCCCCCAACAATACCTCACTCTCATGTCTCAATTGACACAACTTCCTCCCCAACAATACCTCACTCTCATGTCTCAATTGTCACAACTTTCCCCCAACAATACCTCACTCTACCGTATCAATTGTCACAACTTTCCCCAACAATACCTCATTCTACCTTATCAATTGTCACAACTTTCCCCCAACAATACCTCACTCTACCGTCTCAATTGTCACAACTTCCCCCAACAATACCTCTACCTCATGTCTCAATTGACACAACTTCCTCCCCAACAATACCTCACTCTCATGTCTCAATTGTCACAACTTTCCCCCAACAATACCTCACTCTACCGTCTCAATTGTCACAACTTTTCCCCAACAATACCTCACTCTACCGCGTCTCAATTGTCACAACTTTCCCCCAACAATACCTCACTCTACCGTCTCAATTGTCACAACTTTCTCCCCAACAATACCTCACTCATCTACCGTCTCAATTGTCACAACTTTCTCCCCCAACAATACCTCATTCTACCGTATCAATTGTCACAACATTCCCCCAACAATACCTCACTCTACTGTCTCAATTGTCACAACTTTCTCCCAACATACCTCACTCTCATGTCTCAATGACACAACTTTCTCCCCAACAATACCTCACTCTACCGTCTCAATTGACACAACTTTCTCCCCAACAATACCTCACTCTCATGTCTCAATTGACTCAACTTTCTTCCCAACAATACCTCACTCTCATGTCTCAATTGACACAACTTTCCCCCAACAATACCTCACTCTACCGTCTCAATTGACACAACTTTCTCCCCACAATACCTCACTCTCATGTCTCAATTGACACAACTTTCCCCCAACAATACCTCACTCTACCGTATCAATTGACACAACTTTCCCCCAACAATACCTCACTCTCCGTCTCAATTGACACAACTTTCCCCCAACAATACCTCACTCTACGTCTCAATTGACACAACTTTCCCCCAACAATACCACTCTCTATCGTATCAATTGACACAACTTTCCCCCAACAAAACCTCACTCTATCGTCTCAATTGACACAACTTTCCCCAACAATACCTCACTCTATCGTCTCAATTGACTCAACTTTCCCCAACAATACCTCACTCTATCGTCTCAATTGACACAACTTCCTCCCAACAATACCTCACTCTCATGTCTCAATTGTCACAACTTTCCCCCAACAATACCTCACTCTACCGTCTCAATTGACACAACTTTCCCCCAAATACCTCACTCACTCTACCGTATCAATTGACACAACTTTCCCCCAACAATACCTCACTCTACCGTCTCAATTGACACAACTTTCCACCAACAATACCTCACTCTACCGTCTCAATTGACACAACTTTCCCCCAACAATACCTCACTCTACCGTCTCAATTGACACAACTTTCTCCCCAACAATACCTCACTCTAACGTATCAATTGACACAACTTTCCCCCAACAATACCTCACTCTACCGTCTCAATTGACACAACTTTCCCCCAACAATACCTCACTCTACCGTCACAATTGTCACAACTTTCCCCCAACAATACCTCACTCTACCGTATCAATTGTCACAACTTTCCCCAACAATACCTCACTCTACCGTATCAATTGTCACAACTTTCCCCCAACAATACCTCACTCTACCGTATCAATTGTCACAACTTTCCCCCAACAATACCTCACTCTACCGTATCAATTGTCACAACTTTCCCCCAACAATACCTCACTCTACCGTCTCAATTGTCACAACTTTCCCCAACAATACCTCACTCTCATGTCTCAATTGACACAACTTCTCCCCAACAATACCTCACTCTCATGTCTCAATTGTCACAACTTTCCCCAACAATAACTCACTCTACCGTATCAATTGTCACAACTTGCCCCCAACAATACCTCACTCTACCGTCTCAATTGTCACAACTTTCCCCCAACAATACCTCACTCTACCGTCTCAATTGTCACAACTTTCCCCCAACAATACCTCACTCTCATGTCTCAATTGACACAACTTCCCCCCCAACAATACCTCACTCTCATGTCTCAATTGTCACAACTTTCCCCCAACAATACCTCACTCTACCGTATCAATTGTCACAACTTTCCCCCAACAATACCTCATCTACCTATCATTGTCACAACTTTCCCCCAACAATACCTCACTCTACCGTCTCAATTGTCACAACTTTCCCCCAACAATACCTCTACCTCATGTCTCAATTGACACAACTTCCTCCCAACAATACCTCACTCTCATGTCTCAATTGTCACAACTTTCCCCCAACAATACCTCACTCTACCGTCTCAATTGTCACAACTTTCCCCCAACAATACCTCACTCTACCGTCTCAATTGTCACAACTTTCCCCCAACAATACCTCACTCTACCGTCTCAATTGTCACAACTTTCTCCCCAACAATACCTCACTCTACCGTCTCAATTGTCACAACTTTCTCCCCCAACAATACCTCATTCTACCGTATCAATTGTCACAACATTCCCCCAACAATACCTCACTCTACTGTCTCAATTGTCACAACTTTCTCCCCACAATACCTCACTCTACCGTCTCAATTGACACAACTTTCTCCCCAACAATACCTCACTCTACCGTCTCAATTGACACAACTTTCTCCCCAACAATACCTCACTCTCATGTCTCAATTGACACAACTTTCTCCCCAACAATACCTCACTCTACCGTCTCAATTGACACAACTTTCTCCCCAACAATACCTCACTCTACCGTCTCAATTGACACAACTTTCTCCCCAACAATACCTCACTCTACCGTCTCAATTGACACAACTTTCTCCCCACAATACCTCACTCTACCGTCTCAATTGACACAACTTTCTCCCCAACAATACCTCACTCTCATGTCTCAATTGACACAACTTTCTCCCCAACAATACCTCACTCTACCGTCTCAATTGACACAACTTTCTCCCCAACAATACCTCACTCTACCGTCTCAATTGACACAACTTTCTCCCCAACAATACCTCACTCTACCGTCTCAATTGACACAACTTTTCCCCCAACAATACCTAACTCTCATGTCTCAATTGACACAACTTTCCCCCAACTACCTCACTCTCATGTCTCAATTGTCACAACTTTCCCCAACAATACCTCACTCTCATGTCTCAATTGACACAACTTTCCCCCAAAAATACCTCACTCTACCGTCTCAATTGACACAACTTTCTCCCCAACAATACCTCACTCTCATGTCTCAATTGACACAACTTTCCCCCCAACAATACCTCACTCTACCGTCTCAATTGACACAACTTTCTCCCCAACAATATCTCACTCTACCGTCTCAATTGTCACAACTTTCTCCCCAACAATATCTCACTCTACCGTCACAATTGACACAACTTTCTCCCCAACAATACCTCACTCTATCGTCTCAATTGACACAACTTTCCCCACCAACATACCTCACTCTACCGTCTCAATTGACACAACTTCCCCACCCCCCCAAACAATACCTCACTTTCATGTCTCAATTGACTCAACTTTCTCCCCAACAATACCTCACTCTCATGTCTCAATTGACACAACTTCCACCCCCCCCTCCCAATAATACCTCACTCTACCGTCTCAATTGACACAACTTCCCCCCCCCCCCAAACAATACCTCTCTCTCATGTCTCAATTGACTCAACTTTCTTCCCAACAATACCTCACTCTCATGTCTCAATTGACACAACTTTCCCCCAACAATACCTCACTCTACCGTCTCAATTGACACAACTTTCTCCCCAACAATACCTCACTCTCATGTCTCAATTGACACAACTTTCCCCCAACAATACCTCACTCTACCGTATCAATTGACACAACTTTCCCCCAACAATACCTCACTCTACCGTCTCAATTGACACAACTTTCCCCCAACAATACCTCACTCTACCGTCTCAATTGACACAACTTTCCCCCAACAATACCTCACTCTATCGTATCAATTGACACAACTTTCCCCCAACAAACCTCACTCTATCGTCTCAATTGACACAACTTTCCCCCAACATTACCTCATTCTATCGTCTCAATTGACACAACTTTCCCCAACAATACCTCACTCTATCGTCTCAATTGACACAACTTCCTCCCCAACAATACCTCACTCTCATGTCTCAATTGTCACAACTTTCCCCCAACAATACCTCACTCTACCGTCTCAATTGACACAACTTTCCCCAACAATACCTCACTCTACCGTATCAATTGACACAACTTTCCCCCAACAATACCTCACTCTACCGTCTCAATTGACACAACTTTCCACCAACAATACCTCACTCTACCGTCTCAATTGACACAACTTTCCCCCAACAATACCTCACTCTACCGTCTCAATTGACACAACTTTCTCCCCAACAATACCTCACTCTAACGTATCAATTGACACAACTTTCCCCCAACAATACCTCACTCTACCGTCTCAATTGACACAACTTTCCTCCAACAATACCTCACTCTACCGTCTCAATTGTCACAACTTTCCCCCAACAATACCTCACTTTACCGTATCAATTGTCACAACTTTCCCCCAACAATACCTCACTCTACCGTCTCAATTGTCACAACTTTCCCCCAACAATACCTCACTCTACCGTATCAATTGTCACAACTTTCCCCCAACAATACCTCACTCTACCGTCTCAATTGTCACAACTTTCCCCAACAATACCTCACTCTCATGTCTCAATTGAAACAACTTCCTCCCCAACAATACCTCACTCTCATGTCTCAATTGTCACAACTTTCCCCCAACAATACCTCACTCTACCGTATCAATTGTCACAACTTTCCCCCAACAATACCTCACTCTACCGTCTCAATTGTCACAACTTTCCCCCAACAATACCTCACTCTACCGTCTCAATTGTCACAACTCTCCCCCAACAATACCTCACTCTCATGTCTCAATTGACACAACTTCCTCCCCAACAATACCTCACTCTCATGTCTCAATTGTCACAACTTTCCCCCACAATACCTCACTCTCATGTCTCAATTGTCACAACTTTCCCCCAACAATACCTCACTCTACCGTCTCAATTGTCACAACTTTCCCCAACAATACCTCACTCTACCGTCTCAATTGTCACAACTTTCTCCCCAACAATACCTCACTCTACCGTCTCAATTGTCACAACTTTCTCCCCCAACAATACCTCATTCTACCGTATCAATTGTCACAACATTCCCCAACAATACCTCACTCTACCGTCTCAATTGTCACAACTTTCTCCCCAACAATACCTCATTCTCATGTCTCAATTGACACAACTTTCTGCCCAACAATACCTCACTCTACCGTCTCAATTGACACAACTTTCTCCCCAACAATACCTCACTCTCATGTCTCAATTGACACAACTTTCTCCCCAACAATACCTCACTCTACCGTCTGAATTGACACAACTTTCTTCCAACAATACCTCACTCTACCGTCTCAATTGACACATCTTTCTCCCCAACAATACCTCACTCTACCGTCTCAATTGACACAACTTTCTCCCCAACAATACCTCACTCTACCGTCTCAATTGACACAACTTTCTCCCAACAATACCTCACTCTACCGTCTCAATTGACACAACTTTCTCCCAACAATACCTCACTCTCATGTCTCAATTGACACAACTTTCTCCCCAACAATACCTCACTCTACCGTCTCAATTGACACAACTTTTCTCCCAACAATACCTCACTCTACCGTCTCAATTGACACAACTTTCTCCCCAACAATACCTCACTCTACCGTCTCAATTGACACAACTTTCCCCCAACAATACCTCACTCTCATGTCTCAATTGACACAACTTTCCCCAACAATACCTCACTCTCATGTCTCAATTGTCACAACTTTCCCCCAACAATACCTCACTCTCATGTCTCAATTGACACAACTTCCCCCAACAATACCTCACTCTACCGTCTCAATTGACACAACTTTCTCCCCAACAATACCTCACTCTCATGTCTCGATGGACTCAACTTTCCCCCAACAATACCTCACTCTACCGTCTCAATTGACACAACTTTCTCCCCAACAATATCTCACTCTACCGTCTCAATTGTCACAACTTTCTCCCCAACAATATCTCACTCTACCGTCTCAATTGTCACAACTTTCTCCCCAACACTATCTCACTCTACCGTCACAATTGACACAACTTTCTCCCCAACAATACCTCACTCTATCGTCTCAATTGACACAACTTTCCCCCCAACAATACCTCACTCTACCGTCTCAATTGACACAACTTCACCCCCCCCCCAAACAATACCTCACTTCATGTCTCAATTGACTCAACTTTCTCCCCAACAATACCTCACTCTCATGTCTCAATTGACACAACTTCCACCCCCCCCTCCCAAATAATACCTCACTCTACCGTCTCAATTGACACAACTTCCTACCCCCCCCAAACAATACCTCACTCTCATGTCTCAATTGACTCAACTTTCTTCCCAACAATACCTCACTCTCATGTCTCAATTGACACAACTTTCCCCAACAATACCTCACTCTACCGTCTCAATTGACACAACTTTCTCCCCATCAATACCTCACTCTCATGTCTCAATTGACACAACTTTCCCCCAACAATACCTCACTCTACCGTATCAATTGACACAACTTTCCCCCAACAATACCTCACTCTACCGTCTCAATTGACACAACTTTCCCCAACAATACCTCACTCTACCGTCTCAATTGACACAACTTTCCCCAACAATACCTCACTCTATCGTATCAATTGACACAACTTTCCCCCAACAATACCTCACTCTATCGTCTCAATTGACACAACTTTCCCCCAACAATACCTCACTCTCATGTCTCAATTGTCACAATTTTCCCCCAACAATACCTCACTCTACCGTCTCAATTGACACAACTTTCCCCCAACAATACCTCACTCTACCGTCTCAATTGACACAACTTTCCCCCAACAATACCTCACTCTACCGTCTCAATTGACACAACTTTCCACCAACAATACCTCACTCTACCGTCTCAATTGACACAACTTTCCCCCA
This sequence comes from Megaustenia siamemsis, assembly GCA_032433765.1. Lineage (NCBI taxonomy): Eukaryota > Metazoa > Mollusca > Gastropoda > Stylommatophora > Ariophantidae > Megaustenia > Megaustenia siamemsis. The sequence continues at coordinate 2,602,731 of JAVIAB010000126.1, forward strand.
ACAATACCTCACTCTACCGTCTCAATTGACACAACTTTCTCCCCAACAATACCTCACTCTAACGTCTCAATTGACACAACTTTCCCCCAACAATACCTCACTCTACCGTCTCAATTGACACAACTTTCCCCAACAATACCTCACTCTACCGTCTCAATTGTCACAACTTTCCCCCAACAATACCTCACTCTACCGTCTCAATTGTCACAACTTTCCCCCAACAATACCTCACTCTACCGTATCAATTGTCACAACTTTCCCCCAACAATACCTCACTCTACCGTCTCAATTGTCACAACTTTCCCCCAACAATACCTCACTCTACCGTATCAATTGTCACAACTTTCCCCCAACAATACCTCACTCTACCGTCTCAATTGTCACAACTTTCCCCCAACAATACCTCACTCTCATGTCTCAATTGACACAACTTCCTCCCAACAATACCTCACTCTCATGTCTCAATTGTCACAACTTTCCCCCAACAATACCTCACTCTACCGTCTCAATTACACAACTTTCCTCCAACAATACCTCACTCTACCGTCTCAATTGTCACAACTTTCCCCCAACAATACCTCACTCTACCGTCTCAATTGACACAACTTTCCCCCAACAATACCTCACTCTCATGTCTCAATTGACACAACTTCCTCCCCAACAATACCTCACTCTCATGTCTTAATTGTCACAACTTTCCCCCAACAATACCTCATTCTACCGTCTCAATTGTCACAACTTTCCCCCAACAATACCTCACTCTACCGTCTCAATTGTCACAACTTTCCCCCAACAATACCTCACTCTACCGTCTCAATTGTCACAACTTTCTCCCCAACAATACCTCACTCTACCGTCTCAATTGTCACAACTTTCTCCCCCAACAATACCTCATTCTACTTATCAATTGTCACAACTTTCTCCCCAACAATACCTCACTCTCATGTCTCAATTGACACAACCTTCTCCCCAACAATACCTCACTCTACCGTCTCAATTGACACAACTTTCTCCCAACAATACCTCACTCTCATGTCTCAATTGACACAACTTTCTCCCCAACAATACCTCACTCTACCGTCTCAATTGACACAACTTTCTCCCCAACAATACCTCACTCTACCGTCTCAATTGACACAACTTTCTCCCCAACAATACCTCACTCTACCGTCTCAATTGACACAACTTTCTCCCCAACAATACCTCACTCTACCGTCTCAATTGACACATTTTTCTCCCCAACAATACCTCACTCTACCGTCTCAATTGACACAACTTTCTCCCCAACAATACCTCACTCTCATGTCTCAATTGACACAACTTTCTCCCCAACAATACCTCACTCTACCGTCTCAATTGACACAACTTTCTCCCCAACAATACCTCACTCTACCGTCTCAATTGACACAACTTTCAACCCAACAATACCTCACTCTACCGTCTCAATTGTCACAACTTTCTTCCCAACAATACCTCACTCTCATGTCTCAATTGACACAACTTTCTCCCCAACAATACCTCACTCTCATGTCTCAATTGACACAACTTTCTCCCCAACAATACCTCACTCTCATGTCTCAATTGACACAACTTTCTCCCCAACAATACCTCACTCTACCGTCTCAATTGACAACTTTCTCCCCAACAATACCTCACTCTACCGTCTCAATTGACACAACTTTCTCCCCAACAATACCTCACTCTCATGTCTCAATTGACACAACTTTCTCCCCAACAATACCTCACTCTACCGTCTCAATTGACACAACTTTCTCACCAACAATACCTCACTCTACCGTCTCAATTGACACAACTTTCTCCCCAACAATACCTCACTCTCATGTCTCGATGGACTCAACTTTCCCCTCAACAATACCTCACTCTACCGTCTCAATTGTCACAACTTCCTCCCCAACAATACCTCACTCTATCGTCTCAATTGACACAACTTTCTCCCCAACAATACCTCACTCTACCGTCTCAATTGACACAACTTTCTCCCCAACAATACCTCACTCTATCGTCTCAATTGTCACAACTTTCTCCCCAAAATACCTCACTCTATCGTCTCAATTGACACAACTTTCTCCCCAACAATACCTCACTCTATCGTCTCAATTGTCACAACTTCCTCCCCAACAATACCTCACTCTACCGTCTCAATTGACACAACTTTCTCCCCAACAATACCTCACTCTCATGTCTCAATTGACACAACTTTCACCCCAACAATACCTCACTCTACCGTCTCAATTGACACAACTTTCTCACCAACAATACCTCACTCTACCGTCTCAATTGTCACAACTTTCTCCCCAACAATACCTCACTCTACCGTCTCAATTGACACAACTTTCTCCCCAACAATACCTCACTCTACCGTCTCAATTGTCACAACTTTCTCCCCAACAATACCTCACTCTACCGTCTCAATTGACACAACTTTCTCCCCAACAATACCTCACTCTACCGTCTCAATTGTCACAACTTTCTCCCCAACAATACCTCACTCTACCGTCTCAATTGACACAACTTTCTCCCCAACAATACCTCACCCTACCGTCTCAATTGACACAACTTTCTCCCCAACAATACCTCACTCTTCCGTCTCAATTGACTCAACTTTCTCCCCAACAATACCTCACTCTCATGTCTCAATTGACACAACTTCCTCCCCAACAATACCTCACTCTACCGTCACAATTGACACAACTTTCCCCCAACAATACCTCACTCTACCGTCTCAATTGACACAACTTCCTCCCCAACAATACCTCACTCTACCGTCTCAATTGACACAACTTCCTCCCCAACAATACCTCACTCTACCGTCTCAATTGACACAACTTTCTCCCCAACAATACCTCACTCTTCCGTCTCAATTGACACAACTTTCTCCCCAACAATACCTCACTCTCATGTCTCAATTGACACAACTTCCTCCCCAACAATACCTCACTCTACCGTCTCAATTGACACAACTTTCTCACCAACAATACCTCACTCTACCGTCTCAATTGACACAACTTCCTCCCCAACAATACCTCACTCTACCGTCTCAATTGTCACAACTTCCTCCCCAACAATACCACACTCTACCGTCTCAATTGACACAACTTCCTCCCCAACTATACCTCACTCTACCGTCTCAATTGTCACAACTTCCTCCCCAACAATACCTCACTCTACCGTCTCAATTGTCACAACTTCCTCCCCAACAATACCTCACTCTACCGTCTCAATTGACACAACTTCCTCCCCAACAATACCTCCCTCTACCGTATCAATTGACACAACTTTCTCCCCAACAATACCTCACTCTACCGTCTCAATTGACACAACTTTCTCCCCAACAATACCTCACTCTACCGTCTCAATTGACACAACTTTCTCCCCAACAATACCTCACTCTACCGTCTCAATTGACACAACTTTCTCCCCAACAATACCTCACTCTCATGTCTCAATTGACACAACTTCCTCCCCAACAATACCTCACTCTACCGTCTCAATTGACACAACTTTCTCCCCAACAATACCTCACTCTTCCGTCTCAATTGACATAACTTTCTCACCAACAATACCTCACTCTTCCGTCTCAATTGACACAACTTTCTCCCCAACAATACCTCACTCTACCGTCTCAATTGACACAACTTTCTCCCCAACAATACCTCACTCTTCCGTCTCAATTGACACAACTTTCTCCCCAACAATACCTCACTCTACCGTCTCAATTGACACAACTTCCCCCAACAATACCTCACTCTACCGTCTCAATTGACACAACTTTCTCCCCAACAATACCTCACTCTACCGTCTCAATTGACACAACTTTCTCCCCAACAATACCTCACTCTCATGTCTCAATTGACACAACTTTCTCCCCAACAATACCTCACTCTACCGTCTCAATTGACACAACTTTCTCCCCAACAATACCTCACTCTACCGTCTCAATTGACACAACTTTCTCCCCAACAATACCTCACTCTACCGTCTCAATTGACACAACTTTCCCCCAACAATACCTAACTCTCATGTCTCAATTGACACAACTTTCCCCCAACAATACCTCACTCTCATGTCTCAATTGTCACAACTTTCCCCCAACAATACCTCACTCTCATGTCTCAATTGACACAACTTTCCCCCAACAATACCTCACTCTACCGTCTCAATTGACACAACTTTCTCCCCAACAATATCTCACTCTACCGTCTCAATTGTCACAACTTTCTCCCCAACAATATCTCACTCTACCGTCTCAATTGTCACAACTTTCTCCCCAACAACTATCTCACTCTACCGTCTCAATTGACACAACTTTCTCCCCAACAATACCTCACTCTATCGTCTCAATTGACACAACTTTCCCCCAACAATTCCTCACTCTACCGTCTCAATTGACACAACTTCCCCCCCCCAAACAATACCTCACTTTCATGTCTCAATTGACTCAACTTTCTCCCCAACAATACCTCACTCTCATGTCTCGATGGACTCAACTTTCCCCCAACAATACCTCACTCTACCGTCTCAATTGACACAACTATCTCCCCAACAATATCTCACTCTACCGTCTCAATTGTCACAACTTTCTCCCAACAATACCTCACTCTACCGTCTCAATTGACACAACTTTCCCCCAACAATACCTCACTCTCATGTCTCAATTGACACAACTTCCTCCCCAACAATACCTCACTCTCATGTCTTAATTGTCACAACTTTCCCCCAACAATACCTCACTCTACCGTCTCAATTGTCACAACTTTCCCCAACAATACCTCACTCTACCGTCTCAATTGTCACAACTTTCTCCCCAACAATACCTCACTCTATCGTCTCAATTGACACAACTTTCTCCCCAACAATACCTCACTCTACCGTCTCAATTGACACAACTTTCTCCCCAACAATACCTCACTCTACCGTCTCAATTGACACAACTTTCTCCCCAACAATACCTCACTCTACCGTCTCAATTGACACAACTTTCTCACCAACAATACCTCACTCTCATGTCTCAATTGACACAACTTTCTCCCAACAATACCTCACTCTCATGTCTCAATTGACACAACTTTCTCCCCAACAATACCTCACTCTACCGTCTCAATTGACACAACTTTCTCCCAACAATACCTCACTCTACCGTCTCAATTGACACAACTTTCTCCCCAACAATACCTCACTCTACCGTCTCAATTGACACAACTTTCTCCCCAACAATACCTCACTCTACCGTCTCAATTGACACATTTTTCTCCCCAACAATACCTCACTCTACCGTCTCAATTGACACAACTTTCTCCCCAACAATACCTCACTCTCATGTCTCAATTGACACAACTTTCTCCAACAATACCTCACTCTACCGTCTCAATTGACACAACTTTCTCCCCAACAATACCTCACTCTACCGTCTCAATTGACACAACTTTCAACCCAACAATACCTCACTCTACCGTCTCAATTGTCACAACTTTCTTCCCAACAATACCTCACTCTCATGTCTCAATTGACACAACTTTCTCCCCAACAATACCTCACTCTCATGTCTCAATTGACACAACTTTCTCCCCAACAATACCTCACTCTCATGTCTCAATTGACACAACTTTCTCCCCAACAATACCTCACTCTACCGTCTCAATTGACAAACTTTCTCCCCAACAATACCTCACTCTACCGTCTCAATTGACACAACTTTCTCCCCAACAATACCTCACTCTCATGTCTCAATTGACACAACTTTCTCCCCAACAATACCTCACTCTACCGTCTCAATTGACACAACTTTCTCACCAACAATACCTCACTCTACCGTCTCAATTGACACAACTTTCTCCCCAACAATACCTCACTCTCATGTCTCGATGGACTCAACTTTCCCCTCAACAATACCTCACTCTACCGTCTCAATTGTCACAACTTCCTCCCCAACAATACCTCACTCTATCGTCTCAATTGACACAACTTTCTCCCCAACAATACCTCACTCTACCGTCTCAATTGACACAACTTTCTCCCCAACAATACCTCACTCTATCGTCTCAATTGTCACAACTTTCTCCCCAAAATACCTCACTCTATCGTCTCAATTGACACAACTTTCTCCCCAACAATACCTCAGTCTATCGTCTCAATTGTCACAACTTCCTCCCCAACAATACCTCACTCTACCGTCTCAATTGACACAACTTTCTCCCCAACAATACCTCACTCTCATGTCTCAATTGACACAACTTTCTCCCCAACAATACCTCACTCTACCGTCTCAATTGACACAACTTTCTCACCAACAATACCTCACTCTACCGTCTCAATTGTCACAACTTTCTCCCCAACAATACCTCACTCTACCGTCTCAATTGACACAACTTTCTCCCCAACAATACCTCACTCTACCGTCTCAATTGTCACAACTTTCTCCCCAACAATACCTCACTCTACCGTCTCAATTGACACAACTTTCTCCCCAACAATACCTCACTCTACCGTCTCAATTGTCACAACTTTCTCCCCAACAATACCTCACTCTACCGTCTCAATTGACACAACTTTCTCCCCAACAATACCTCACCTACCGTCTCAATTGACACAACTTTCTCCCCAACAATACCTCACTCTTCCGTCTCAATTGACTCAACTTTCTCCCCAACAATACCTCACTCTCATGTCTCAATTGACACAACTTCCTCCCCAACAATACCTCACTCTACCGTCACAATTGACACAACTTTCCCCCCAACAATACCTCACTCTACCGTCTCAATTGACACAACTTCCTCCCCAACAATACCTCACTCTACCGTCTCAATTGACACAACTTCCTCCCCAACAATACCTCACTCTACCGTCTCAATTGACACAACTTTCTCCCCAACAATACCTCACTCTTCCGTCTCAATTGACTCAACTTTCTCCCCAACAATACCTCACTCTCATGTCTCAATTGACACAACTTCCTCCCCAACAATACCTCACTCTACCGTCTCAATTGACACAACTTTCTCACCAACAATACCTCACTCTACCGTCTCAATTGACACAACTTCCTCCCCAACAATACCTCACTCTACCGTCTCAATTGTCACAACTTCCTCCCCAACAATACCACACTCTACCGTCTCAATTGACACAACTTCCTCCCCAACTATACCTCACTCTACCGTCTCAATTGTCACAACTTCCTCCCCAACAATACCTCACTCTACCGTCTCAATTGTCACAACTTCCTCCCCAACAATACCTCACTCTACCGTCTCAATTGACACAACTTCCTCCCCAACAATACCTCCCTCTACCGTATCAATTGACACAACTTTCTCCCCAACAATACCTCACTCTACCGTCTCAATTGACACAACTTTCTCCCCAACAATACCTCACTCTACCGTCTCAATTGACACAACTTTCTCCCCAACAATACCTCACTCTACCGTCTCAATTGACACAACTTTCTCCCCAACAATACCTCACTCTCATGTCTCAATTGACACAACTTCCTCCCCAACAATACCTCACTCTACCGTCTCAATTGACACAACTTTCTCCCCAACAATACCTCACTCTTCCGTCTCAATTGACATAACTTTCTCACCAACAATACCTCACTCTTCCGTCTCAATTGACACAACTTTCTCCCCAACAATACCTCACTCTACCGTCTCAATTGACACAACTTTCTCCCCAACAATACCTCACTCTTCCGTCTCAATTGACACAACTTTCTCCCCAACAATACCTCACTCTACCGTCTCAATTGACACAACTTTCCCCCAACAATACCTCACTCTACCGTCTCAATTGACACAACTTTCTCCCCAACAATACCTCACTCTACCGTCTCAATTGACACAACTTTCTCCCCAACAATACCTCACTCTCATGTCTCAATTGACACAACTTTCTCCCCAACAATACCTCACTCTACCGTCTCAATTGACACAACTTTCTCCCCAACAATACCTCACTCTACCGTCTCAATTGACACAACTTTCTCCCCAACAATACCTCACTCTACCGTCTCAATTGACACAACTTTCCCCCAACAATACCTAACTCTCATGTCTCAATTGACACAACTTTCCCCAACAATACCTCACTCTCATGTCTCAATTGTCACAACTTTCCCCCAACAATACCTCACTCTCATGTCTCAATTGACACAACTTTCCCCCAACAATACCTCACTCTACCGTCTCAATTGACACAACTTTCTCCCCAACAATATCTCACTCTACCGTCTCAATTGTCACAACTTTCTCCCCAACAATATCTCACTCTACCGTCTCAATTGTCACAACTTTCTCCCCAACACTATCTCACTCTACCGTCTCAATTGACACAACTTTCAACCCAACAATACCTCACTCTATCGTCTCAGTTGACACAACTTTCCCCCAACAATTCCTCACTCTACCGTCTCAATTGACACAACTTCCCCCCCCCCAAACAATACCTCACTTTCATGTCTCAATTGACTCAACTTTCTCCCCAACAATACCTCACTCTCATGTCTCGATGGACTCAACTTTCCCCCCAACAATACCTCACTCTACCGTCTCAATTGACACAACTTTCTCCCCAACAATATCTCACTCTACCGTCTCAATTGTCACAACTTTCTCCCCAACAATATCTCACTCTACCGTCTCAATAGTCACAACTTTCTCCCCAACACTATCTCACTCTACCGTCACAATTGACACATCTTTCTCCCCAACAATACCTCACTCTATCGTCTCAATTGACACAACTTTCTCCCCAACAATACCTCACTCTTCCGTCTCAATTGACTCAACTTTCTCCCCAACAGTACCTCACTCTCATGTCTTAATTGACACAACTTCCTCCCCAACAATACCTCACTCTACCGTCTCAATTGACACAACTTTCTCACCAACAATACCTCACTCTACCGTCTCAATTGACACAACTTCCTCCCCAACAATACCTCACTCTACCGTCTCAATTGTCACAACTTCCTCCCCAACAATACCTCACTCTACCGTCTCAATTGACACAACTTCCTCCCCAACTATACCTCACTCTACCGTCTCAATTGTCACAACTTCCTCCCCAACAATACCTCACTCTACCGCCTCAATTGTCACAACTTCCTCCCCAACAATACCTCACTCTACCGTCTCAATTGACACAACTTTCTCCCCAACAATACCTCACTCTACCGTCTCAATTGACACAACTTTCTCCCCAACAATACCTCACTCTTCCGTCTCAATTGACACAACTTTCTCCCCAACAATACCTCACTCTACCGTCTCAATTGACACAACTTTCCCCCAACAATACCTCACTCTACCGCCTCAATTGACACAACTTTCTCCCCAACAATACCTCACTCTACCGTCTCAATTGACACAACTTTCTCCCCAACAATACCTCACTCTATCGTCTCAATTGACACAACTTTCTCCCCAACAATACCTCACTCTACCGTCTCAATTGTCACAACTTTCTCACCAACAATACCTCACTCGATCGTCTTAATTGACACAACTTTCTCCCCAGCAATACCTCACTCTACCGTCTCAATTGACACAACTTTCTCCCCAACAATACCTCACTCTACCGTCTCAATTGACACAACTTTCTCCCCAACAATACCTCACTCTACCGTCTCAATTGACACAACTTTCTCACCAACAATACCTCACTCTCATGTCTCAATTGACACAACTTTCTCACCAACAATACCTCACTCTACCGTCTCAATTGACACAACTTTCTCACCAACAATACCTCACTCTACCGTCTCAATTGTCACAACTTTCTCACCAACAATACCTAATTCTACCGTCTCAATTGACACAACTTTCTCCCCAACAATACCTCACTCTACCGTCTCAATTGACACAACTTTCTCCCCAACAATACCTCACTCTACCGTCTCAATTGACACAACTTTCTCCCCAACAATACCTCACTCTACCGTCTCAATTGACACAACTTTCTCCCCAACAATACCTCACTCTATCGTCTCAATTGTCACAATTTTCTCCCCAACAATACCTCACTCTATCGTCTCAATTGACACAACTTTCTCCCCAACAATACCTCACTCTATCGTCTCAATTGTCACAACTTCCTCCCCAACAATACCTCACTATACCGTCTCAATTGACACAACTTTCTTCCCAACAATACCTCACTCTCATGTCTCAATTGACACAACTTTCTCCCCAACAATACCTCACTCTACCGTCTCAATTGACACAACTTTCTCACCAACAATACCTCACTCTACCGTCTCAATTGTCACAACTTTCTCCCCAACAATACCTCACTCTACCGTCTCAATTGACACAACTTTCTCCCCAACAATACCTCACTCTACCGTCTCAATTGTCACAACTTTCTCCCCAACAATACCTCACTCTACCGTCTCAATTGACACAACTTCCTCCCCAACAATACCTCACTCTACCGTCTCAATTGTCACAACTTTCTCCCCCAACAATACCTCATTCTACTTATCAATTGTCACAACTTTCCCCCAACAATACCTCACTCTACCGTCTCAATTGTCACAACTTTCTCCCCAACAATACCTCACTCTCATGTCTCAATTGACACAACTTTCTCCCCAACAATACCTCACTCTACCGTCTCAATTGACACAACTTTCTCCCCAACAATACCTCACTCTCATGTCTCAATTGACACAACTTTCTCCCCAACAATACCTCACTCTACCGTCTCAATTGACACAACTTCCTCCCCAACAATACCTCACTCTACCGTCTCAATTGACACAACTTCCTCCCCAACAATACCTCACTCTACCGTCTCAATTGACACAACTTTCTCCCCAACAATACCTCACTCTTCCGTCTCAATTGACTCAACTTTCTCCCCAACAGTACCTCACTCTCATGTCTCAATTGACACAACTTCCTCCCCAACAATACCTCACTCTACCGTCTCAATTGACACAACTTTCTCACCAACAATACCTCACTCTACCGTCTCAATTGACACAACTTCCTCCCCAACAATACCTCACTCTACCGTCTCAATTGTCACAACTTCCTCCCCAACAATACCTCACTCTACCGTCTCAATTGACACAACTTCCTCCCCAACTATACCTCACTCTACCGTCTCAATTGTCACAACTTCCTCCCCAACAATACCTCACTCTACCGCCTCAATTGTCACAACTTCCTCCCCAACAATACCTCACTCTACCGTCTCAATTGACACAACTTCCTCCCCAACAATACATCACTCTACCGTCTCAATTGACACAACTTCCTCCCCAACAATACCTTACTCTCATGTCTCAATTGACACAACTTCCTCCCCAACAATACCTTACTCTCATGTCTCAATTGACACAACTTCCTCCCCAACAATATCTCACTCTACCGTCTCAATTGACACAACTTCCTCCCCAACAATACCTCACTCTACCGTCTCAATTGACACAACTTTCTCCCCAACAATACCTCACTCTACCGTCTCAATTGACACAACTTTCTCCCCAACAATACCTCACTCTACCGTCTCAATTGACACAACTTTCCCCAACAATACCTCACTCTACCGTCTCAATTGACACAACTTTCTCCCCAACAATACCTCACTCTCATGTCTCAATTGACACAACTTCCTCCCCAACAATACCTCACTCTACCGTCTCAATTGACACAACTTTCTCCCCAACAATACCTCACTCTTCCGTCTCAATTGACACAACTTTCTCACCAACAATACCTCACTCTTCCGTCTCAGTTGACACAACTTTCTCCCCAACAATACCTCTCTCTACCGTCTCAATTGACATAACTTTCTCCCCAACAATACCTCACTCTTCCGTCTCAATTGACACAACTTTCTCCCCAACAACACCTCACTCTACCGCCTCAATTGACACAACTTTCCCCAACAATACCTCACTCTACCGCCTCAATTGACACAACTTTCTCCCCAACAATACCTCACTCTACCGTCTCAATTGACACAACTTTCTCCCCAACAATACCTCACTCTATCGTCTCAATTGACACAACTTTCTCCCCAACAATACCTCACTCTACCGTCTCAATTGTCACAACTTTCTCACCAACAATACCTCACTCTATCGTCTTAATTGACACAACTTTCTCCCCAACAATACCTCACTCTACCGTCTCAATTGACACAACTTTCTCACCAACAATACCTCACTCTACCGTCTCAATTGACACAACTTTCTCCCCAACAATACCTCACTCTACCGTCTCAATTGACACAACTTTCTCACCAACAATACCTCACTCTCATGTCTCAATTGACACAACTTTCTCACCAACAATACCTCACTCTACCGTCTCAATTGACACAACTTTCTCACCAACAATACCTCACTCTACCGTCTCAATTGTCACAACTTTCTCACCAACAATACCTAATTCTACCGTCTCAATTGACACAACTTTCTCCCCAACAATACCTCACTCTACCGTCTCAATTGACACAACTTTCTCCCCAACAATACCTCACTCTACCGTCTCAATTGACACAACTTTCTCCCCAACAATACCTCACTCTATCGTCTCAATTGACACAACTTTCTCACCAACAATACCTCACTCTATCGTCTCAATTGACACAACTTTCTCCCCCACAATACCTCACTCTATCGTCTCAATTGACACAACTTTCTCCCCCACAATACCTCACTCTATCGTCTCAATTGACACAACTTTCTCCCCCACAATACCTCACTCTTCCGTTTCAATAGACACAACTTTCTCTCCAACAATACCTCTCTCTATCGTCTCAATAGACACAACTTTCTCCCCCACAATACCTCACTCTACCGTCTCAATAGACACAACTTTCTCCCCCACAATACCTCACTCTACCGTCTCAATAGACACAACTTTCTCACCAACAATACCTCACTCTACCGTATCAACAAACACAACTTTCTCACCAACAATACCTCACTCTACCGTCTCAATAGACACAACTTTCTCCCCCACAATACCTCACTCTATCGTCTCAATTGACACAACTTTCTCCCCCACAATACCTCACTCTACCGTCTCAACAAACACAACTTTCTCCCAACAGAACCACACTCTACCGTCTCAACATGCACAACTTTCTCTCCAACAGTACCTCATTCTACCGTCTCAACAAACATAACTTTCTCCCCAACAGTACCTCATTCTACCGTCTCAATAAACACAACTTTCTCCCTAACAGTTCGTGACAGAAACCTGGCGATGCTCCTATTTGTTGTCAACATACAGTTTGTATTGACCAACTCCCCTTATGTCATCATTGAGTTTATCCCGGAGCACATCTTCCACACCTCAGCCGCCATCAGCAACAGAATTTATCATTTTGGTAACTGCCCTCGCACTAACTCAATAACAGTTGACTATTCTAGCCACTCATTTCAGGGAATGAGAAACGGCTTGTGCAACCAGTCAGTAGAAGTGAGCTGCAGAGTTGAGCGCTATTACACAGAGCCATTTCTGATCTATGGAAGTGATTCATGATGAACAAATGACAAGACGATAAGAGACCACAGAGATGGGATTTCTCAGAAAAATGTTGCGAGTCCCCTGGACAGCTGAAAATACAAAAGAAGACAATCTCAAAGAGACCAACACAAAAAGGGAGCTCATAAAAAACATCAAAAAGAAACAATCAACATTTTTTGAGCATTTCTTGAGAAGAGGAAACTTTAAGGTGATCATATTTTATTGATGTCCCTGACGAGCTCTTCATTGCTTAAGTTGATTCATTATGAGGACTATCACATGGGAGGATCAATAACATATCACATGAGAGGATCAGTAACATATCACATGAGAGGATCAGTAACATATCACATGAGAGGATCAACAACACATCACATGAGAGGATCAACAACACATCACATGAGAGGATCAGTAACATATCACATGAGAAGATCAACAACACATCACATGAGAGGATCAACAACACATCACATGAGAGGATCAGTAACATATCACATGAGAAGATCAACAACATATCACATGAGAGGATCAACAACACATCACATGAGAGGATCAGCAACACATCACATGAGAGGATCAACAACATATCACATGAGAGGATCAACACCACATCACATGAGAGGATCAACAACACATCACATGAGAGGATCAACAACACATCACATGAGAGGACCAACAACACATCACATAAGAGGATCAACACCACATCACATGAGAGGATCAACAACACATCACATGAGAGGATCAACACCACATCACATGAGAGGATCAACAACACATCACATGAGAGGATCAACAACACATCACATGAGAGGATCAATAACACATCACATGAGAGGATCAACACCACATGACATGAGAGGATCAATAACTCGTCACATGAGAGGATCAACACCACATCACATGAGAGGATCAATAACTCGTCACATGAGAGGATCAACACCACATCACATGAGAAGATCAAAAACTCGTCACATGAGAGGATCAACACCACATCACATAAGAGGATCAATAACTCGTCACATGAGAGGATCAACACCACATCACATGAGAAGATCAAAAACTCGTCACATGAGAGGATCAACACCACATCACATTAGAGGATCAATAACTCGTCACATGAGAGGATCAACACCACATCACATGAGAGGATCAATAACACATAACATGAGAGGATCAACAACATATCAAATGAGAGGATCAACAACACATCACATGAGAGGATCAACAACACATCACATGAGAGAATCAACACCACATCACATGAGAGGATCAAAAACTCGTCACATGAGAGGATCAATAACTCGCCAAATTAGAGGATCAACAACACATCACATGAGAGGATCAACAACACATCACATGAGAGGATCAACACCACATCACATGAGAGGATCAACACCACATCACATGAGAGGATCAACACCACATCACATGAGAGGATCAACACCACATCACATGAGAGGATCAACAACACATCACATGAGAGGATCAACACCACATCACACGAGAGGATCAACAACATATCACATGAGAGGATCAACACCACATCACATGAGAGGATCAACAACACATCACATGAGAGGATCAACAACACATCACATGAGAGGATCAACACCACATCACATGAGAAGATCAACAACACACCACATGAGAGGATCAACACGACATCACATGAGAGGATCAACACAACATCACATGAGAGGATCAACAACACATCACATGAGAGGATCAACAACACATCACATGAGAGGATCAACACCACATCAAATGAGATGATCAAAACCACATCACATGAGAGGATCAATAACTCGTCACATGAGAGTATCAACAACATATCACATGAGAGGATTAACAACACATCACATGAGAGGATCAACACCACATCACATGAGAGGATCAACAACATATCACATGAGAGGATCAACAACACATCACATGAGAGGATCAACAACATATCACATGAGAGGATCAACACCACATCACATGAGAGGATCAACACCACATCACATTAGATGATCAATAACTCGTCACATGAGAGGATCAACAACACATCACATGAGAGGATCAACACCACATCACATGAGAGGATCAACAACACTTCACATGAGAGGATCAACAACACATCACATGAGAGGATCAACAACACATCACATGAGAGGATCAACAACACATCACATGAGAGGATCAACAACATATCACATGAGAGGATCAACAACACATCACATGAGAGGATCAACACCACATCACATGTGAGGATCAACAACACATCATATGAGAGGATCAATAACACATCACATGAGAGGATCAAAAACTCGTCACATGAGAGGATCAATAACTCGTTACATTAGAGGATCAACAACACATCACATGAGAGGATCAACAACACATCACATGAGAAAATCAACACCACATCGCATGAGAGGATCAACACCACATCACATGAGAGAATCAACACCACATCACATGAGAGGATCAACACCACATCACATGAGAGGATCAACAACACATCACATGAGAGGATCAACACCACATCACATGAGAGGATCAACACCACATCACATGAGAGGATCAACACCACATCACATGAGAGGATCAACAACACGTCACATGAGAGGATCAACAACACATCACATGAGAGGATCAACACCACATCACACGAGAGGATCAACAACATATCACATGAGAGGATCAACACCACATCACATGAGAGGATCAACAACACATCACATGAGAGGATCAACAACACATCACATGAGAGGATCAACACCACATCACATGAGAAGATCAACAACACACCACATGAGAGGATCAACACCACATCACATGAGAGGATCAACACCACATCACATGAGAGGATCAACACCACATCACATGAGAGGATCAACAACACATCACATGAGAGGATCAACAACACATCACATGAGAGGATCAACACCACATCACATGAGAGGATCAATAACTCGTCACATGAGAGGATCAACAACATATCACATGAGAGGATCAACACCACATCACACGAGAGGATCAACAACATATCACATGAGAGGATCAACACCACATCACATGAGAGGATCAACAACACATCACATGAGAGGATCAACAACACATCACATGAGAGGATCAACACCACATCACATGAGAAGATCAACAACACACCACATGAGAGGATCAACACGACATCACATGAGAGGATCAACACAACATCACATGAGAGGATCAACAACACATCACATGAGAGGATCAACAACTCATCACATGAGAGGATCAACACCACATCAAATGAGATGATCAAAACCACATCACATGAGAGGATCAATAACTCGTCACATGAGAGTATCAACAACATATCACATGAGAGGATTAACAACACATCACATGAGAGGATCAACACCACATCACATGAGAGGATCAATAACTAGTCACATGAGAGGATCAACAACATATCACATGAGAGGATTAACACCACATCACATGAGAGGATCAACACCACATCACATGAGAGGATCAACAACATATCACATGAGAGGATCAACAACACATCACATGAGAGGATCAACAACATATCACATGAGAGGATCAACACCACATCACATGAGAGGATCAACACCACATCACATTAGATGATCAATAACTCGTCACATGAGAGGATCAACAACACATCACATGAGAGGATCAACACACATCACATGAGAGGATCAACAACACTTCACATGAGAGGATCAACAACACATCACATGAGAGGATCAACAACACATCACATGAGAGGATCAACAACACATCACATGAGAGGATCAACAACATATCACATGAGAGGATCAACAACACATCACATGAGAGGATCAACACCACATCACATGTGAGGATCAACAACACATCATATGAGAGGATCAATAACACATCACATGAGAGGATCAAAAACTCGTCACATGAGAGGATCAATAACTCGTTACATTAGAGGATCAACAACACATCACATGAGAGGATCAACAACACATCACATGAGAAAATCAACACCACATCGCATGAGAGGATCAACACCACATCACATGAGAGAATCAACACCACATCACATGAGAGGATCAACACCACATCACATGAGAGGATCAACAACACATCACATGAGAGGATCAACACCACATCACATGAGAGGATCAACACCACATCACATGAGAGGATCAACACCACATCACATGAGAGGATCAACAACACGTCACATGAGAGGATCAACAACACATCACATGAGAGGATCAACACCACATCACACGAGAGGATCAACAACATATCACATGAGAGGATCAACACCACATCACATGAGAGGATCAACAACACATCACATGAGAGGATCAACAACACATCACATGAGAGGATCAACACCACATCACATGAGAAGATCAACAACACACCACATGAGAGGATCAACACCACATCACATGAGAGGATCAACACCACATCACATGAGAGGATCAACAACACATCACATGAGAGGATCAACAACACATCACATGAGAGGATCAACACCACATCACATGAGAGGATCAATAACTCGTCACATGAGAGGATCAACAACATATCACATGAGAGGATTAACACCACATCACATGAGAGGATCAACAACACATCACATGAGAGGATCAACAACATATCACATGAGAGGATCAACAACACATCACATGAAATGATCAACAACATATCACATGAGAGGATCAACACCACATCACATGAGAGGATCAACACCACATCACATTAATGATCAATAACTCGTCACATGAGAGGATCAACAACACATCACATGAGAGGATCAACACCACATCACATGAGAGGATCAACAACACTTCACATGAGAGGATCAACAACACATCACATGAGAGGATCAACAACACATCACATGAGAGGATCAACAACACATAACATGAGAGGATCAACAACATATCACATGAGAGGATCAACAACACATCACATGAGAAGATCAACAACACATCACATGAGAGGATCAACACCACATCACATGTGAGGATCAACAACACATCGTATGAGAGGATCAATAACACATAACATGAGAGGATCAAAAACTCGTCACATGAGAGGATCAATAACTCGTCACATTAGAGGATCAACAACACATCCCATGAGAGGATCAACAACACATCACATGAGAAGATCAACAACACACCACATGAGAGGATCAACACCACATCACATGAGAGGATCAACAACACATCACATGAGAGGATCAACAACACATCACATGAGAGGATCAACACCACATCACATGAGAGGATCAACACCACATCACATGAGATGATCAATAACTCGTCACATGAAAGTATCAACAACATATCACATGAGAGGATTAACAACACATCACATGAGAGGATCAACACCACATCACATGAGAGGATCAATAACTCGTCACATGAGAGGATCAACAACATATCACATGAGAGGATTAACACCACATCACATGAGAGGATCAACAACACATCACATAAGAGGATCAACAACATATCACATGAGAGGATCAACAACACATCACAGTAGAGGATCAACAACATATCACATGAGAGGATCAACACCACATCACATGGGAGGATCAACACCACATCACATTAGATGATCAATAACTCGTCACATGAGAGGATCAACAACACATCACATGAGAGGATCAACAACACATCATATGAGAGGATCAATAACACATCACATGAGAGGATCAAAAACTCGTCACATGAGAGGATCAATAACTCGTCACATTAGAAGATCAACAACACATCACATGAGAGGATCAACAACACATCACATGAGAAAATCAACACCACATCACATGAGAGGATCAACACCACATCACATGAGAGAATCAACACCACATGACATGAGAGGATCAACACCACATCACATGAGAGGATCAACAACACATCACATGAGAGGATCAACAACACATCACATGAGAGGATCAACAACACATCACATGAGAGGATCAACAACACATCACATGAGAGGAT
Source organism: Megaustenia siamemsis (assembly GCA_032433765.1). Taxonomy (NCBI): domain Eukaryota; kingdom Metazoa; phylum Mollusca; class Gastropoda; order Stylommatophora; family Ariophantidae; genus Megaustenia; species Megaustenia siamemsis. The sequence goes on from JAVIAB010000126.1 coordinate 2,622,244, forward strand.
CAACAACACATCACATGATAGGATCAACAACACATCACATGAGAGGATCAACACCACAACACATGAGAGGATCAACAACACATCACATGAGAGGATCAACAACACATCACATGAGAGGATCAACAACACATCACATGAGAGGATCAACAACACATCACATGAGAGGATCAACAACACATCACATGATAGGATCAACAACACATCACATGAGAGGATCAACACCACATCACATGAGAGGATCAACAACACATCACATGAGAGGATCAATAACACATCACATGAGAGGATCAACACCACATAACATGAGAGGATCAACACCACATCACATGAGAGGATCAACACCACATCACATGAGAGGATCAACACCACACCTCATGAGAGGATCAACAACATATCACATGAGAGGATCAAGAAAATATCACATGAGAGGATCAACACCACATCACATGAGAGGATCAACAACACATCACATGAGAGGATCAACAACACATCACATGAGAGGATCAACAACACATCACATGAAAGGATCAACACCACATCACATGAGAGGATCAACAACACCTCACATGAGAGGATCAACAACACATCACATGAGAGGATCAACAACACATTACATGAGAGGATCAACAACACATCACCTGAGAGGATCAACAACATATCACATGAGAGGATCAACAACATATCACCTGAGAGGATCAACAACACATCACATAAGAGGATCAACATCACATCACATGAGAGGATCAACACAACATCACATGAGAGGATCAACAACACATCACATGAGAGGATCAACACCACATCACATGAGAGGATCAACAACACATCACATGAGAGGATCAACAACATATCACATGAGAGGATCAACACCACATCTCATGAGAGGATCAACAACACATCACATGAGAGGATCAATACCACATCACATGAGAGGATCAACACCACATCACATGAGAGGATCAACACCACATCACACGAGAGGATCAACAACATATCACATGAGAGGATCAACACCACATCACATGAGATGATCAACAACACATCACATGAGAGGATCAACAACATATCACATGAGACGATCAACACCACATCACATGAGAGGATCAACACCACATCACATGAGAGGATCAATAACACATCACATGAGAGGATCAACAACACATCACCTGAGAGGATCAACACCACATCACATGAGAGGATCAAAAACTCGTCACATGAGAGGATCAATAACTCGTCACATGAGAGGATCAACAACACATCACCTGAGAGGATCAACACCACATCACATGAGAGAATCAAAAACTCGTCACATGAGAGGATCAATAACTCGTCACATGAGAGGATCAACAACACATCACATGAGAGGATCAATAACACATCACATGAGAGGATCAATAACTTGTCACATGAGAGGATCAACAACACATCACATGAGAGGATCAACAACACATCACATGAGAGGATCAGCAACACATCACATGAAAGGATCAACAACACATCACATGAGAGGATCAGCACCACATCACATGAGAGGATCAACACCACATCACATGAGAGGATAAACAACACATCACATGAGAGGATCAACAAGACATCACATGAGAGGATCAACAACACATCACATGAGAGGATCAACAACACATCACATGAGAGGATCAACACCACATCACATGAGAGGATCAACACCACTTCACATGAGAGGAACAGTAACACATCACATGAGAGGATCAACAAGACATCACATGAGAGGATCAACAAGACATCACATGAGTGGAACAGTAACACATCACATGAGAGGATCAACAACACATCACATGAGAGGATCAACACCACATCACATGAGAGGAACAGTAACACATCACATGAGAGGATCAAGACCACATCACATGAGAGGAACAACAAGACATCACATGAGAGGATCAACAGCACATCCCATGAGAGGATAAACACCACATCACATGAGAGGATCAACAACACATCACATGAGAGGATCAACAACACATCACATGAGAGAATCAACAACACATCACCTGAGAGGATCAACAACATATCACATGAGAGGATCAACAACGTATCACATGAGAGGATCAACAACACATCACATGAGAGGATCAATACCACATCACATGAGAGGATCAACACCACATCACATGCGAGGATCAATAACACATCACATGAGAGGATCAGAAACTCGTCACATGAGAGGATCAATAACTCGTCACATGAGAGGATCAACAACACATCACATGAGAGGATCAATAACACATCACATGAGAGGATCAATAACTTTCACATGAGAGGATCAACAACACATCACATGAGAGGATCAACAACACATCACATGAGAGGATCAGCAACACATCCCATGAGAGGATCAACACCACATCACATGAGAGGATCAACACCACATCACATGAGAGGAACAGTAACACATCACATGAGAGGATCAACACCACATCACATGAGAGGAACAACAAGACATCACATGAGAGGATCAACACCACATCACATGAGATGATCAACACCACATCAAATGAGAGGATCAACAACACATCACATGAGACGATCAACAAGACATCACATGAGAGGATCAACAAGACATCACATGAGTGGAACAGTAACACATCACATGAGAGGATCAACACCACATCACATGAGAGGATCAACACCACATCACATGAGAGGATCAGCAACATATCACATGAGAGGATCAACAACATATCACATGAGAGGATCAACACCACATCACATGAGAGGATCAACAACACATCACATGAGAGGATCAACACCACATCACATGAGAGGATCAACACCACATCACATGAGAGGATCAATACCACATCACATGAGAGGATCAACAACACATCACATGAGAGGATCAACAACACATCACATGAGAGGATCAACAACACATCACATGAGAGGATCAACAACACATCACCTGAGAGGATCAACAACATATCACATGAGAGGATCAACAACATATCACATGAGAGGATCAACAACACATCACATGAGAGGATCAACACCACATCACATGAGAGGATCAACACCACATCACATGAGAAGAACAGTAACACATCACATGAGAGGATCAACACCACATCACATGAGAGGATCAACACCACATCACATGAGAGGATCAACACTACATCACATGAGAGGATCAATAACTCGTCACATAAGAGGATCAACAACACATCACATGAGAGGATCAATACCACATCACATGAGAGGATCAACACCACATCACATTAGAGGATCAATAACTCGTCACATGAAAGGATCAACAACACATCACATGAGAGGATCAATAGCACATCACATGAGAGGATCAACAACATATCACATGAGAGGATCAACACCACATCACATGAGAGGATCAACAACACATCACATGAGAGGATCAGCAACACATCACATGAAAGGATCATTAACACATCACATGAGAGGATCAGCACCACATCACATGAGAGGATCAACACCACATCACATGAGAGGATAAACAACACATCACATGAGAGGATCAACAAGACATCACATGAGAGGATCAACAACACATCACATGAGAGGATCAACAACACATCACATGAGAGGATCAACACCACATCACATGAGAGGATCAACACCACTTCACATGAGAGGAACAGTAACACATCACATGAGAGGATCAACAAGACATCACATGAGAGGATCAACAAGACATCACATGAGTGGAACAGTAACACATCACATGAGAGGATCAACACAACATCACATGAGAGGATCAACACCACATCACATGAGAGGAACAACAAGACATCACATGAGAGGATCAACACCACATCCCATGAGAGGATCAACACCACATCACATGAGAGGATCAACAACACATCATATGAGAGGATCAACAACACATCACATGAGAGGATCAACAACACATCACATGAGAGAATCAACAACACATTACCTGAGAGGATCAACAACATATCACATGAGAGGATCAACAACGTATCACATGAGAGGATCAACAACACATCACATGAGAGGATCAACACCACATCACATGAGAGGAACAACAAGACATCACATGAGAGGATAAACAAGACATCACATGAGAGAATCAACACCACATCACATGAGAGGATCATCAACACATCACATGAGAGGATCAAATACATACCACATGAGAGGATCAACACCACATCACATGAGAGGATCAACAACACATCACATGAGAGGATCAATACCACATCACATGAGAGGATCAACACCACATCACAAGAGAGGATCAACACCACATCACATGAGAGGATCAACACCACATCACAAGAGAGGATCAACAACATATCACAAGAGAGGATCAACACCACATCACATGAGAGGATCAACAACACATCACATGAGAGGATCAACACCACATCACATGAGAGGATCAACAACATATCACATGAGAGGATCAACACCACATCACATGAGAGGATCAACAACACATCACATGAGAGGATCAACAACACATCACATGAGAGGATCAACAACACATCACATGAGAGGATCAACACCACATCACATGAGAGGATCAATAACTCGTCACATGAGAGGATCAACAACATATCACATGAGAGGATCAACGCCACATCACATGCGAGGATCAACACCACATCACATGAGAGGATCAACACCACATCACATGAGAGGATCAACACCACATCACATGGGAGGATCAACACTACATCACATGAGAGGTTCAATAACACATCACATGAGAGAATCAAAAACTCGTCACATGAGAGAATCAAAAACTCGTCACATGAGAGGATCAATAACTCGTCACATGAGAGGATCAATAACACATCACATGAGAGGATCAATAACTTGTCACATGAGAGGATCAACAACACATCACATGAGAGGATCAACACCACATCACATGAGAGGATCAACAACACATCACATGAGAGGATCAACAACACATCACATGAGAGGATCAACAACACATCACATGAGAGGATCAACAACACATCACATGAGAGGATCAACAACACATCACATGATAGGATCAACAACACATCACATGAGAGGATCAACACCACAACACATGAGAGGATCAACAACACATCACATGAGAGGATCAACAACACATCACATGAGAGGATCAACAACACATCACATGAGAGGATCAACAACACATCACATGAGAGGATCAACAACACATCACATGATAGGATCAACAACACATCACATGAGAGGATCAACACCACATCACATGAGAGGATCAACAACACATCACATGAGAGGATCAATACCACATCACATGAGAGGATCAACACCACATCACATGAGAGGATCAACACCACATCACACGAGAGGATCAACAACATATCACATGAGAGGATCAACACCACATCACATGAGATGATCAACAACACATCACATGAGAGGATCAACAACATATCACATGAGACGATCAACACCACATCACATGAGAGGATCAACACCACATCACATGAGAGGATCAATAACACATCACATGAGAGAATCAAAAACTCGTCACATGAGAGGATCAATAACTCGTCACATGAGAGGATCAACAACACATCACATGAGAGGATCAATAACACATCACATGAGAGGATCAATAACTTGTCACATGAGAGGATCAACAACACATCACATGAGAGGATCAACAACACATCACATGAGAGGATCAGCAACACATCACATGAAAGGATCAACAACACATCACATGAGAGGATCAACACCACATCACATGAGAGGATCAACACCACATCACATGAGAGGATAAACAACACATCACATGAGAGGATCAACAAGACATCACATGAGAGGATCAACAACACATCACATGAGAGGATCAACAACACATCACATGAGAGGATCAAAACCACATCACATGAGAGGATCAACACCACTTCACATGAGAGGAACAGTAACACATCACATGAGAGGATCAACAAGACATCACTTGAGAGGATCAACAAGACATCACATGAGTGGAACAGTAACACATCACATGAGAGGATCAACAACACATCACATGAGAGGATCAACACCACATCACATGAGAGGAACAGTAACACATCACATGAGAGGATCAAGACCACATCACATGGGAGGAACAACAAGACATCACATGAGAGGATCAACAGCACATCCCATGAGAGGATAAACACCACATCACATGAGAGGATCAACAACACATCACATGAGAGGATCAACAACACATCACATGAGAGAATCAACAACACATCACCTGAGAGGATCAACAACATATCACATGAGAGGATCAACAACGTATCACATGAGAGGATCAACAACACATCACATGAGAGGATCAATACCACATCACATGAGAGGATCAACACCACATCACATGCGAGGATCAATAACACATCACATGAGAGGATCAGAAACTCGTCACATGAGAGGATCAATAACTCGTCACATGAGAGGATCAACAACACATCACATGAGAGGATCAATAACACATCACATGAGAGGATCAATAACTTGTCACATGAGAGGATCAACAACACATCACATGAGAGGATCAACAACACATCACATGAGAGGATCAGCAACACATCCCATGAGAGGATCAACACCACATCACATGAGAGGATCAACACCACATCACATGAGAGGAACAGTAACACATCACATGAGAGGATCAACACCACATCACATGAGAGGAACAACAAGACATCACATGAGAGGATCAACACCACATCACATGAGATGATCAACACCACATCAAATGAGAGGATCAACAACACATCACATGAGACGATCAACAAGACATCACATGAGAGGATCAACAAGACATCACATGAGTGGAACAGTAACACATCACATGAGAGGATCAACACCACATCACATGAGAGGATCAACACCACATCACATGAGAGGATCAGCAACATATCACATGAGAGGATCAACAACATATCACATGAGAGGATCAACACCACATCACATGAGAGGATCAACAACACATCACATGAGAGGATCAACACCACATCACATGAGAGGATCAACACCACATCACATGAGAGGATCAATACCACATCACATGAGAGGATCAACAACACATCACATGAGAGGATCAACAACACATCACATGAGAGGATCAACAACACATCACATGAGAGGATCAACAACACATCACCTGAGAGGATCAACAACATATCACATGAGAGGATCAACAACATATCACATGAGAGGATCAACAACACATCACATGAGAGGATCAACACCACATCACATGAGAGGATCAACACCACATCACATGAGAAGAACAGTAACACATCACATGAGAGGATCAACACCACATCACATGAGAGGATCAACACCACATCACATGAGAGGATCAACACTACATCACATGAGAGGATCAATAACTCGTCACATAAGAGGATCAACAACACATCACATGAGAGGATCAATACCACATCACATGAGAGGATCAACACCACATCACATTAGAGGATCAATAACTCGTCACATGAAAGGATCAACAACACATCACATGAGAGGATCAATAGCACATCACATGAGAGGATCAACAACATATCACATGAGAGGATCAACACCACATCACATGAGAGGATCAACAACACATCACATGAGAGGATCAGCAACACATCACATGAAAGGATCATTAACACATCACATGAGAGGATCAGCACCACATCACATGAGAGGATCAACACCACATCACATGAGAGGATAAACAACACATCACATGAGAGGATCAACAAGACATCACATGAGAGGATCAACAAGACATCACATGAGAGGATCAACAACACATCACATGAGAGGATCAACACCACATCACATGAGAGGATCAACACCACTTCACATGAGAGGAACAGTAACACATCACATGAGAGGATCAACAAGACATCACATGAGAGGATCAACAAGACATCACATGAGTGGAACAGTAACACATCACATGAGAGGATCAACACAACATCACATGAGAGGATCAACACCACATCACATGAGAGGAACAACAAGACATCACATGAGAGGATCAACACCACATCCCATGAGAGGATCAACACCACATCACATGAGAGGATCAACAACACATCATATGAGAGGATCAACAACACATCACATGAGAGGATCAACAACACATCACATGAGAGAATCAACAACACATTACCTGAGAGGATCAACAACATATCACATGAGAGGATCAACAACGTATCACATGAGAGGATCAACAACACATCACATGAGAGGATCAACACCACATCACATGAGAGGAACAACAAGACATCACATGAGAGGATAAACAAGACATCACATGAGAGGATCAACACCACATCACATGAGAGGATCATCAACACATCACATGAGAGGATCAAATACATACCACATGAGAGGATCAACACCACATCACATGAGAGGATCAACAACACATCACATGAGAGGATCAATACCACATCACATGAGAGGATCAACACCACATCACATGAGAGGATCAACACCACATCACATGAGAGGATCAACACCACATCACAAGAGAGGATCAACAACATATCACAAGAGAGGATCAACACCACATCACATGAGAGGATCAACAACACATCACATGAGAGGATCAACACCACATCACATGAGAGGATCAACAACATATCACATGAGAGGATCAACACCACATCACATGAGAGGATCAACAACACATCACATGAGAGGATCAACAACACATCACATGAGAGGATCAACAACACATCACATGAGAGGATCAACACCACATCACATGAGAGGATCAATAACTCGTCACATGAGAGGATCAACAACATATCACATGAGAGGATCAACGCCACATCACATGCGAGGATCAACACCACATCACATGAGAGGATCAACACCACATCACATGAGAGGATCAACACCACATCACATGGGAGGATCAACACTACATCACATGAGAGGTTCAATAACTCGTCACATGAGAGGATCAACAACACATCACATAAGAGGATCAACATCACATCACATGAGAGGATCAACACAACATCACATGAGAGGATCAACAACACATCACATGAGAGGATCAACACCACATCACATGAGAGGATCAACAACACATCACATGAGAGGATCAACAACATATCACATGAGAGGATCAACACCACATCTCATGAGAGGATCAACAACACATCACATGAGAGGATCAATACCACATCACATGAGAGGATCAACACCACATCACATGAGAGGATCAACACCACATCACACGAGAGGATCAACAACATATCACATGAGAGGATCAACACCACATCACATGAGATGATCAACAACACATCACATGAGAGGATCAACAACATATCACATGAGACGATCAACACCACATCACATGAGAGGATCAACACCACATCACATGAGAGGATCAATAACACATCACATGAGAGAATCAAAAACTCGTCACATGAGAGAATCAAAAACTCGTCACATGAGAGGATCAATAACTTGTCACATGAGAGGATCAACAACACATCACATGAGAGGATCAACAACACATCACATGAGTGGATCAGCAACACATCACATGAAAGGATCAACAACACATCACATGAGAGGATCAGCACCACATCACATGAGAGGATCAACACCACATCACATGAGAGGATAAACAACACATCACATGAGAGGATCAACAAGACATCACATGAGAGGATCAACAACACATCACATGAGAGGATCAACAACACATCACATGAGAGGATCAACACCACATCACATGAGAGGATCAACACCACTTCACATGAGAGGAACAGTAACACATCACATGAGAGGATCAACAAGACATCACATGAGAGGATCAACAAGACATCACATGAGTGGAACAGTAACACATCACATGAGAGGATCAACAACACATCACATGAGAGGATCAACACCACATCACATGAGAGGAACAGTAACACATCACATGAGAGGATCAAGACCACATCACATGAGAGGAACAACAAGACATCACATGAGAGGATAAACAGCACATCCCATGAGAGGATAAACACCACATCACATGAGAGGATCAACAACACATCACATGAGAGGATCAACAACACATCACATGAGAGAATCAACAACACATCACCTGAGAGGATCAACAACATATCACATGAGAGGATCAACAACGTATCACATGAGAGGATCAACAACACATCACATGAGAGGATCAATACCACATCACATGAGAGGATCAACACCACATCACATGAGAGGATCAATAACACATCACATGAGAGGATCAGAAACTCGTCACATGAGAGGATCAATAACTCGTCACATGAGAGGATCAACAACACATCACATGAGAGGATCAATAACACATCACATGAGAGGATCAATAACTTGTCACATGAGAGGATCAACAACACATCACATGAGAGGATCAACAACACATCACATGAGAGGATCAGCAACACATCCCATGAGAGGATCAACACCACATCACATGAGAGGATCAACACCACATCACATGAGAGGAACAGTAACACATCACATGAGAGGATCAACACCACATCACATGAGAGGAACAACAAGACATCACATGAGAGGATCAACACCACATCACATGAGATGATCAACACCACATCAAATGAGAGGATCAACAACACATCACATGAGACGATCAACAAGACATCACATGAGAGGATCAACAAGACATCACATGAGTGGAACAGTAACACATCACATGAGAGGATCAACACCACATCACATGAGAGGATCAACACCACATCACATGAGAGGAACAGTAACACATCACATGAGAGGATCAACACCACATCACATGAGAGGAACAACAAGACATCACATGAGAGGATCAACACCACATCACATGAGATGATCAACACCACATCACACGAGAGGATCAACAACACATCACATGAGAGGATCAACACCACACCACATGAGAGGATCAGCAACATATCACATGAGAGGATCAACAACATATCACATGAGAGGATCAACACCACATCACATGAGAGGATCAACAACACATCACATGAGAGGATCAACACCACATCACATGAGAGGATCAACACCACATCACATGAGAGGATCAATACCACATCACATGAGAGGATCAACAACACATCACATGAGAGGATCAACAACACATCACATGAGAGGATCAACAACACATCACATGAGAGGATCAACAACACATCACCTGAGAGGATCAACAACATATCACATGAGAGGATCAACAACATATCACATGAGAGGATCAACAACACATCACATGAGAGGATCAACACCACATCACATGAGAGGATCAACACCACATCACATGAGAAGAACAGTAACACATCACATGAGAGGATCAACACCACATCACATGAGAGGATCAACACCACATCACATGAGAGGATCAACACTACATCACATGAGAGGATCAATAACTCGTCACATAAGAGGATCAACAACACATCACATGAGAGGATCAATACCACATCACATGAGAGGATCAACACCACATCACATTAGAGGATCAATAACTCGTCACATGAAGGATCAACAACACATCACATGAGAGGATCAATAACACATCACATGAGAGGATCAACAACATATCACATGAGAGGATCAACACCACATCACATGAGAGGATCAACAACACATCACATGAGAGGATCAGCAACACATCACATGAAAGGATCATTAACACATCACATGAGAGGATCAGCACCACATCACATGAGAGGATCAACACCACATCACATGAGAGGATAAACAACACATCACATGAGAGGATCAACAAGACATCACATGAGAGGATCAACAACACATCACATGAGAGGATCAACAACACATCACATGAGAGGATCAACACCACATCACATGAGAGGATCAACACCACTTCACATGAGAGGAACAGTAACACATCACATGAGAGGATCAACAAGACATCACATGAGAGGATCAACAAGACATCACATGAGTGGAACAGTAACACATCACATGAGAGGATCAACACAACATCACATGAGAGGATCAACACCACATCACATGAGAGGAACAGTAACACATCACATGAGAGGATCAACACCACATCACATGAGAGGAACAACAAGACATCACATGAGAGGATCAACACCACATCCCATGAGAGGATCAACACCACATCACATGAGAGGATCAACAACACATCATATGAGAGGATCAACAACACATCACATGAGAGGATCAACAACACATCACATGAGAGAATCAACAACACATTACCTGAGAGGATCAACAACATATCACATGAGAGGATCAACAACGTATCACATGAGAGGATCAACAACACATCACATGAGAGGATCAACACCACATCACATGAGAGGAACAACAAGACATCACATGAGAGGATAAACAAGACATCACATGAGAGGATCAACACCACATCACATGAGAGGATCATCAACACATCACATGAGAGGATCAAATACATACCACATGAGAGGATCAACACCACATCACATGAGAGGATCAACAACACATCACATGAGAGGATCAATACCACATCACATGAGAGGATCAACACCACATCACATGAGAGGATCAACACCACATCACATGAGAGGATCAACACCACATCACAAGAGAGGATCAACAACATATCACAAGAGAGGATCAACACCACATCACATGAGAGGATCAACAACACATCACATGAGAGGATCAACACCACATCACATGAGAGGATCAACAACATATCACATGAGAGGATCAACACCACATCACATGAGAGGATCAACAACACATCACATGAGAGGATCAACAACACATCACATGAGAGGATCAACACCACATCACATGAGAGGATCAACAACATATCACATGAGAGGATCAACACCACATCACATGAGAGGATCAACAACACATCACATGAGAGGATCAACAACACATCACATGAGAGGATCAACAACACATCACATGAGAGGATCAACACCACATCACATGAGAGGATCAATAACTCGTCACATGAGAGGATCAACAACATATCACATGAGAGGATCAACGCCACATCACATGCGAGGATCAACACCACATCACATGAGAGGATCAACACCACATCACATGGGAGGATCAACACTACATCACATGAGAGGATCAACACCACATCACATGAGAAGAACAGTAACACATCACATGAGAGGATCAACACCACATCACATGAGAGGATCAACACCACATCACATGAGAGGATCAACACTACATCACATGAGAGGATCAATAACTCGTCACATAAGAGGATCAACAACACATCACATGAGAGGATCAATACCACATCACATGAGAGGATCAACACCACATCACATTAGAGGATCAATAACTCGTCACATGAAAGGATCAACAACACATCACATGAGAGGATCAATAACACATCACATGAGAGGATCAACAACATATCACATGAGAGGATCAACACCACATCACATGAGAGGATCAACAACACATCACATGAGAGGATCAGCAACACATCACATGAAAGGATCATTAACACATCACATGAGAGGATCAGCACCACATCACATGAGAGGATCAACACCACATCACATGAGAGGATAAACAACACATCACATGAGAGGATCAACAAGACATCACATGAGAGGATCAACAACACATCACATGAGAGGATCAACAACACATCACATGAGAGGATCAACACCACATCACATGAGAGGATCAACACCACTTCACATGAGAGGAACAGTAACACATCACATGAGAGGATCAACAAGACATCACATGAGAGGATCAACAAGACATCACATGAGTGGAACAGTAACACATCACATGAGAGGATCAACACAACATCACATGAGAGGATCAACACCACATCACATGAGAGGAACAGTAACACATCACATGAGAGGATCAACACCACATCACATGAGAGGAACAACAAGACATCACATGAGAGGATCAACACCACATCCCATGAGAGGATCAACACCACATCACATGAGAGGATCAACAACACATCATATGAGAGGATCAACAACACATCACATGAGAGGATCAACAACACATCACATGAGAGAATCAACAACACATTACCTGAGAGGATCAACAACATATCACATGAGAGGATCAACAACGTATCACATGAGAGGATCAACAACACATCACATGAGAGGATCAACACCACATCACATGAGAGGAACAACAAGACATCACATGAGAGGATAAACAAGACATCACATGAGAGGATCAACACCACATCACATGAGAGGATCATCAACACATCACATGAGAGGATCAAATACATACCACATGAGAGGATCAACACCACATCACATGAGAGGATCAACAACACATCACATGAGAGGATCAATACCACATCACATGAGAGGATCAACACCACATCACATGAGAGGATCAACACCACATCACATGAGAGGATCAACACCACATCACAAGAGAGGATCAACAACATATCACAAGAGAGGATCAACACCACATCACATGAGAGGATCAACAACACATCACATGAGAGGATCAACACCACATCACATGAGAGGATCAACAACATATCACATGAGAGGATCAACACCACATCACATGAGAGGATCAACAACACATCACATGAGAGGATCAACAACACATCACATGAGAGGATCAACACCACATCACATGAGAGGATCAACAACATATCACATGAGAGGATCAACACCACATCACATGAGAGGATCAACAACACATCACATGAGAGGATCAACAACACATCACATGAGAGGATCAACAACACATCACATGAGAGGATCAACACCACATCACATGAGAGGATCAATAACTCGTCACATGAGAGGATCAACAACATATCACATGAGAGGATCAACGCCACATCACATGCGAGGATCAACACCACATCACATGAGAGGATCAACACCACATCACATGGGAGGATCAACACTACATCACATGAGAGGATCAACAACATATCACATGAGAGGATCAACACCACATCACATGAGAGGATCAACAACACATCACATGAGAGGATCAACAACACATCACATGAGAGGATCAACACCACATCACATGAGAGGATCAACAACATATCACATGAGAGGATCAACACCACATCACATGAGAGGATCAACAAGACATCACATGAGAGGATCAACAACACATCACATGAGAGGATCAACAACACATCACATGAGAGGATCAACACCACATCACATGAGAGGATCAATAACTCGTCACATGAGAGGATCAACAACATATCACATGAGAGGATCAACAACATATCACATGCGAGGATCAACACCACATC
The DNA here is from genome assembly GCA_032433765.1 of Megaustenia siamemsis. Taxonomy (NCBI): domain Eukaryota; kingdom Metazoa; phylum Mollusca; class Gastropoda; order Stylommatophora; family Ariophantidae; genus Megaustenia; species Megaustenia siamemsis. The sequence goes on from JAVIAB010000126.1 coordinate 2,637,542, forward strand.
ACATGAGAGGATCAACACCACATCACATGGGAGGATCAACACTACATCACATGAGAGGTTCAATAACTCGTCACATGAGAGGATCAAAAACACATCACATGAGAGGATCAACACCACATCACATGAGAGGATCAACACCACATTACATTAGAGGATCAATAACTCGTCACATGAGAGGATCAACAACACATCACATGAGAGGATCAATAACACATCACATGAGAGGATCAACAACATTTCACATGAGAGGATCAACACCACATCACATGAGAGGATCAACACCACATCACATGAGAGGATCAATAACACATCACATGAGAGGATCAGAAACTAGTCACATGAGAGGATCAATAACTCGTCACATGAGAGGATCAACAACACATCACATGAGAGGATCAATAACACATCACCTGAGTGGATCAATAACTTGTCACATGAGAGGATCAACAACACATCACATGAGAGGATCAACAACAAATCATATTAGAGGATCAGCAACACATCACATGAGAGGATCAACAACACATCACATGAGAGGATCAGCACCACATCACATGAGAGGATCAACACCACATCACATGAGAGGATCAACACCACATCACATGAGAGGATCAACAAGACATCACATGAGAGGATCAACAACACATCACATGAGAGGATCAACAACACATCACATGAGAGCATCAACACCACATCACATGAGAGGATCATCACCACTTCACATGAGAGGAACAACACCACATCACATGAGACGATCAACAAGACATCACATGAGAGGATCAACAAGACATCACATGAGTGGAACAGTAACACATCACATGAGAGGATCAACACCACATCACATGAGAGGATCAACACCACATCACATGAGAGGATCAACACCACATCACATGAGAGGAACAGTAACACATCACATGAGAGGATCAACACCACATCACATGAGAGGATCAACAAGACATCACATGAGAGGATCAACACCACATCACATGAGAGGATCAACACCACATCACAGGAGAGGATCAACAACACATCACATGAGAGGATCAACACCACACCACATGAGAGGATCAACAACATATCACATGAGAGGATCAACAACATATCACATGAGAGGATCAACAAGACATCACATGAGTGGAACAGTAACACATCACATGAGAGGATCAACACCACATCACATGAGAGGATCAACACCACATCACATGAGAGGAACAGTAACACATCACATGAGAGGATCAACACCACATCACATGAGAGGAACAACAAGACATCACATGAGAGGATCAACACCACATCACATGAGAGGATCAACACCACATCCCATGAGAGGATCAACAACACATCACATGAGAGGATCAACACCACACCACATGAGAGGATCAACAACATATCACATGAGAGGATCAACAACATATCACATGAGAGGATCAACACCACATCGCATGAGAGGATCAACAACACATCACATGAGAGGATCAACACCACATCACATGAGAGGATCAACACCACATCACATGAGAGGATCAATACCACATCACATGAGAGGATCAACAACACATCACATGAGAGGATCAACAACACATCACATGAGAGGATCAACAACACATCACATGAGAGGATCAACAACACATCACCTGAGAGGATCAACAACATATCACATAAGAGGATCAACAACATATCACATGAGAGGATCAACAACACATCACATGAGAGGATCAACACCACATCACATGAGAGGATCAACACCACATCACACGAGAGGATCAACAACATATCACATGAGAGGATCAACACCACATCACATGAGAGGATCAACAACACATCACATGAGAGGATCAACACCACATCACATGAGAGGATCAACAACACATCACATGAGAGGATCAACAAGACATCACATGAGTGGAACAATAACACATCACATGAGAGGATCAACACCACATCACATGAGAGGATCAACAACACATCACATGAGAGGATCAATAACACATCACATGAGAGGATCAATACCACATCACATGAGAGGATCAACACCACATCACAGGAGAGGATCAACACTACATCACATGAGAGGATCAATAACTCGTCACATGAGAGGATCAACAACACATCACATGAGAGGATCAATACCACATCACATGAGAGGATCAACACCACATCACATTAGAGGATCAATAACTCGTCACATGAAAGGATCAACAACACATCACATGAGAGGATCAATAACACATCACATGAGAGGATCAACAACATATCACATGAGAGGATCAACACCACATCACATGAGAGGATCAACACCACATCACACGAGAGGATCAACAACATATCACATGAGAAAATCAACACCACATCACATGAGAGGATCAATAACCCATCAAATGACAGGATCAACACCACATCACATGAGAGGATCAACAACACATCACATGAGAGGATCAACACCACATCACATGAGAGGATCAATAACTCGTCACATGAGAGGATCAACAACACATCACATGAGAGGATCAACACCACATCACATGAGAGGATCAACACCACATCACATGAGAGGATCAACACTACATCACATGAGAGGATCAATAACTCGTCACATGAGAGGATCAACAACACATCACATGAGAGGATCAACACCACATCACATGAGAGGATCAATAACACATCACATGAGAGGATCAATAACTTGTCACATGAGAGGATAAACAACACATCACATGAGAGGATCAACAACACATCACATGAGAGGATCAGCAACACATCACATGAAAGGATCAACAACACATCACATGAGAGGATCAGCACCACATCACAAGAGAGGATCAGCAACACATCACGTGAAAGGATCAACAACACATCACATGAGAGGATCAACAAGACATCACATGAGAGGATCAACAACACATCACATGAGAAGATCAACAACACATCACATGAGAGGATCAACTCCACATCATATGAGAGGATCAACACCACTTCACATGAGAGGAACAGTAACACAACACATGAGAGGATCAAAAAGACTTCACATGAGAGGATCAACAAGACATCACATGAGTGGAACAGTAACACATCACATGAGAGGATCAACACCACATCACATGAGAGGATCAAAACCACATCACATGAGAGGAACAGTAACACATCACATGAGAGGATCAACACAACATCACATGAGAGGAACAACAAGACATCACATGAGAGGATAAACACCACATCACATGAGAGGATCAACACCACATCACATGAGAGGATTAACACCACATCACATGAGAGGAACAACAAGACTTCACATGAGAGGATCAACAAGACATCACATGAGAGGAACAACAAGACATCACATGAGAGGATCAACACCACATCACATGAGAGGATTAACACCACATCACATGAGAGGATCAACAACACATCACATGAGAGGATCAACACCACATCACATGAGAGGATCAACAACATATCACATGAGAGGATCAACACCACATCACATGAGAGGATCAACAAAACATCACATGAGAGGATCAACAACACATCACATGAGAGGATCAACAACACATCACATGAGAGGATCAACACCACATCACATGAGAGGATCAATAACTCGTCACATGAGAGGATCAACAACATATCACATGAGAGGATCAACGCCACATCACATGCGAGGATCAACACCACATCACATGAGAGGATCAACACCACATCAAATGAGAGGATCAACACCACATCACATGAGAGGATCAACTCTACATCACATGAGAGGATCAATAACTCGTCACATGAGAGGATCAAGAAACACATCACATGAGAGGATCAACAACATATCACATGAGAGGATCAACACCACATCACATGAGAGGATCAACACCACATCACATGAGAGGATCAATAACACATCACATAAGAGGATCAGAAACTCGTCACATGAGAGGATCAATGACTCGTCACATGAGAGGATCAACAACACATCACATGAGAGGATCAATAACACATCACATGAGAGGATCAATAACTTGTCACATGAGAGGATCAACAACACATCACATGAGAGGATCATCAACACATCACATGAGAGGATCAGCAACACATCACATGGGAGGATCAACAACACATCACATGAGAGGATCAGCACCACATCACATGAGAGGATCAACACCACATCACATGAGAGGATCAACAACACATCACATGAGAGGATCAACAAGACATCACATGAGAGGATCAACAACACATCACATGAGAGGATCAACAACACATCACATGAGAGCATCAACACCACATCACATGAGAGGATCAACACCACTTCACATGAGAGGAACAACACCACATCACATGAGACGATCAACAAGACATCATATGAGAGGATCAACAAGACATCACATGAGTGGAACAGTAACACATCACATGAGAGCATCATCACCACATCACATGAGAGGATCAACACCACATCACATGAGAGGAACAGTAACACATCACATGAGAGGATCAACACCACATCACATGAGAGGAACAACAAGACATCACATGAGAGGATCAACACCACATCACATGAGAGGATCAACACCACATCACATGAGAGGATCAACAACACATCACATGAGAGGATCAACACCACACCACATGAGAGGATCAACAACATATCACATGAGAGGATCAACACCACATCACATGAGAGGATCAACAACACATCACATGAGAGGATCAACACCACATCACATGAGAGGATCAACAACACATCACATGAGAGGATCAAAAACACATCACATGAGAGGATCAACACCACACAAAATGAGAGGATCAACAACACATCACATGAGAGGATCAACAACATATCACATGAGAGGATCAACAACACATCACCTGAGAGGATCAACACCACATCACATGAGAGGATCAACAACACATCACATGAGAGGATCAACACCACATCACATGAGAGGATCAATACCACATCACATGAGAGGATCAACAACACATCACATGAGAGGATCAAAAACACATCACATGAGAGGATCAACAACACATCACATGAGAGGATCAACAACACATCACACGAGAGGATCAACAACATATCACATGAGAGGATCAACACCACATCACATGAGAGGATCAACAACACATCACATGAGAGGATCAACACCACATCACATGAGAGGATCAACAACACATCACATGAGAGGATCAACAAGACATCACATGAGTGGAACAATAACACATCACACGAGAGGATCAACACCACATCACATGAGAGGATCAACACCACATCACATGAGAGGAACAGTAACACATTACATGAGAGGATCAACACCACATCACATGAGAGGATCAACACCACATCACATGAGAGGATCAACACTACATCACATGAGAGGATCAATAACTCGTCACATGAGAGGATCAACAACACATCAGAGGATCAATACCACATCACATGAGAGGATCAACACCACATCACATTAGAGGATCAATAACTCGTCACATGAAAGGATCAACAACACATCACATGAGAGGATCAATAACACATCACATGAGAGGATCAACAACATATCACATGAGAGGATCAACACCACATCACATGAGAGGATCAACACCACATCACACGAGAGGATCAACAACATATCACATGAGAGGATCAACACCACATCACATGAGAGAATCAACAACCCATCACATGACAGGATCAACACCACATCACATGAGAGGATCAACAACACATCACATGAGAGGATCAACACCACATCACATGAGAGGATCAATAACTCGTCACATGAGAGGATCAACAACATTTCACATGAGAGGATCAACACCACATCACATGAGAGGATCAACACCACATCACATGAGAGGATCAACACCACATCACATGAGAGGATCAACACCACATCACATGAGAGGATCAACACTACATCACATGAGAGGATCAATAACTCGTCACATGAGAGGATCAACAACACATCACATGAGAGGATCAACACCACATCACATGAGAGGATCAACACCACATCACATGAGAGGATCAATAACACATCACATAAGAGGATCAGAAACTCGTCACATGAGAGGATCAATGACTCGTCACATGAGAGGATCAACAACACATCACATGAGAGGATCAATAACACATCACATGAGAGGATCAATAACTTGTCACATGAGAGGATCAACAACACATCACATGAGAGGATCAACAACACATCACATGAGAGGATCAGCAACACATCACATGAGAGGATCAACAACACATCACATGAGAGGATCAGCACCACATCACATGAGAGGATCAACACCACATCACATGAGAGGATCAACAACACATCACAGGAGAGGATCAACAAGACATCACATGAGAGGATCAACAACACATCACATGAGAGGATCAACAACACATCACATGAGAGCATCAACACCACATCACATGAGAGGATCAACACCACTTCACATGAGAGGAACAACACCACATCACATGAGACGATCAACAAGACATCATATGAGAGGATCAACAAGACATCACATGAGTGGAACAGTAACACATCACATGAGAGGATCATCACCACATCACATGAGAGGATCAACACCACATCACATGAGAGGAACAGTAACACATCACATGAGAGGATCAACACCACATCACATGAGAGGAACAACAAGACATCACATGAGAGGATCAACACCACATCACATGAGAGGATCAACACCACATCACATGAGAGGATCAACAACACATCACATGAGAGGATCAACACCACACCACATGAGAGGATCAACAACATATCACATGAGAGGATCAACAACATATCACATGAGAGGATCAACACCACATCACATGAGAGGATCAACAACACATCACATGAGAGGATCAACACCACATCACATGAGAGGATCAACAACACATCACATGAGAGGATCAACAACACATCACATGAGAGGATCAACACCACACCACATGAGAGGATCAACAACACATCACATGAGAGGATCAACAACATATCACATGAGAGGATCAACAACACATCACCTGAGAGGATCAACAACACATCACATGAGAGGATCAACACCACATCACATGAGAGGATCAACACCACATCACATGAGAGGATCAATACCACATCACATGAGAGGATCAACAACACATCGCATGAGAGGATCAAAAACACATCACATGAGAGGATCAACAACACATCACATGAGAGGATCAACAACACATCACACGAGAGGATCAACAACATATCACATGAGAGGATCAACACCTCATCACATGAGAGGATCAACAACACATCACATGAGAGGATCAACACCACATCACATGAGAGGATCAACAACACATCACATGAGAGGATCAACAAGACATCACATGAGTGGAACAATAACACATCACATGAGAGGATCAACACCACATCACATGAGAGGATCAACACCACATCACATGAGAGGAACAGTAACACATTACATGAGAGGATCAACACCACATCACATGAGAGGATCAACACCACATCACATGAGAGGATCAACACTACATCACATGAGAGGATCAATAACTCGTCACATGAGAGGATCAACAACACATCACATGAGAGGATCAATACCACATCACATGAGAGGATCAACACCACATCACATTAGAGGATCAATAACTCGTCACATGAAAGGATCAACAACACATCACATGAGAGGATCAATAACACATCACATGAGAGGATCAACAACATATCACATGAGAGGATCAACACCACATCACATGAGAGGATCAACACCACATCACACGAGAGGATCAACAACATATCACATGAGAGGATCAACACCACATCACATGAGAGAATCAACAACCCATCACATGACAGGATCAACACCACATCACATGAGAGGATCAACAACACATCACATGAGAGGATCAACACCACATCACATGAGAGGATCAATAACTCGTCACATGAGAGGATCAACAACATATCATATGAGAGGATCAACACCACATCACATGAGAGGATCAACACCACATCACATGAGAGGATCAACACCACATCACATGAGAGGATCAACACCACATCACATGAGAGGATCAACACTACATCACATGAGAGGATCAATAACTCGTCACATGAGAGGATCAACAACACATCACATGAGAGGATCAACACCACATCACATGAGAGGATCAACACCACATCACATTAGAGGATCAATAACTCGTCACATGAGATGATCAATAACACATCACATGAGAGGATCAATAACACATCACATGAGAGGATCAACAACATATCACATGTGAGGATCAACACCACATCACATGAGAGGATCAACACCACATCACATGAGAGGATCAATAACACATCACATGAGAGGATCAAAAACTCGTCACATGAGAGGATCTATAACTCGTCACATGAGAGGATCAACAACACATCACATGAGAGGATCAATAACACATCACATGAGAGGATCAATAACTTGTCACATGAGAGGATCAACAACACATCACATGAGAGGATCAACAACACATCACATGAGGGGATCAGCAACACATCACATGAAAGGATCAACAACACATCACATGAGAGGATCAGCACCACATCACATGAGAGGATCAACACCACATCACATGAGAGGAACAACAACACATCACATGAGAGGATCAACAACACATCACATGAGAGGATCAACACCACATCATATGAGAGGATCAACACCACTTCACATGAGAGGAACAGTAACACATCACATGAAAGGATCAACAAGACATCACATGAGAGGATCAACAAGACATCACATGAGTGGAACAGTAACACATCACATGAGAGGATCAACACCACATCACATGAGAGGATCAACACCACATCACATGAGAGGAACAGTAACACATCACATGAGAGGATCAACACCACATCACATGAGAGGAACAACAAGACATCACATGAGAGGATAAACAAGACATCACATGAGAGGATTAACACCACATCACATGAGAGGAACAACAAGACATCACATGAGAGGATCAACAAGACATCACATGAGAGGAACAACAAGACATCACATGAGAGGAACAACAAGACATCACATGAGAGGATCAACACCACATCACATGAGAGGAACAACAAGACATCACATGAGAGGAACAACAAGACATCACATGAGAGGAACAACAAGACATCACATGAGAGGAACAGTAACACATCACATGAGAGGAACAACACCACATCACATGAGAGGATCAACAACACATCACATGAGAGGATCAACAACACATCACATGAGAGGAACAGTAACACATCACATGAGAGGAACAGTAACACATCACATGAGAGGAACAACAAGACATCACATGAGAGGATCAACAACACATCACATGAGAGGATCAACAACACATCACATGAGAGGATCAACAACACATCACATGAGAGGATCAACAACACATCACATGAGAGGATCAACAACACATCACATGAGAGGATCAACAAGACATCACATGAGAGGATCAACAACACATCACATGAGAGGATCAACAACACATCACATGAGAGGATCAACAACACATCACATGAGAGGAACAACAAGACATCACATGAGAGGATCAACAACACATCACATGAGAGGATCAACAACACATAACATAGAGAATCAACAACACATCACACGAGATCATCAGCAACACATCACATGAGAAGATCAACAACACATCACATGAGAAGATCAGCAACACATCACATGAGAGGATCAACAACACATCACATGGTAGAGGATCAACAACAACACATCCCATGAGAGGATCAACAACACATCACATGAGAGGATAAACAAGACATCACATGAGAGGATCAACACCACATCACATGAGAGGATTAACACCACATCACATGAGAGGAACAGCAAGACATCACATGAGAGGATCAACAAGACATCACATGAGAGGAACAACAAGACATCACATGAGAGGATCAACACCACATCACATGCGAGGATTAACACCACATCACATGACAGGAACAACAAGACATCACATGAGAGGAACAACAAGACATCACATGAGAGGAACAGTAACACATCACATGAGAGGAACAACAAGACATCACATGAGAGGATCAACACCACATCACATGAGAGGATCAACACCACATCACATGAGAGGATCAACAACACATCACATGAGAGGAACAGTAACACATCACATGAGAGGAACAGTAACACATCACATGAGAGGAACAACAAGACATCACATGAGAGGATCAACAACACATCACATGAGAGGATCAACAACACATCACATGAGAGGATCAACAACACATCACATGAGAGGATCAACAACACATCACATGAGAGGAACAACAAGACATCACATGAGAGGATCAACAACACATCACATGAGAGGATCAACAACACATCACATGAGATAATCAACAACACATCACACGAGATCATCAGCAACACATCACATGAGAAGATCAACAACACATCACATGAGATGATCAGCAACACATCACATGAGAGGATCAACAACACATCACATGGTAGAGGATCAACAACAACACATCCCATGAGAGGATCAACACCACATCACATGAGAGGATCAACAACACATCACATGAGAGGATGAACACCACATCACATGAGAGGATCAACAACAACACATCCCATGAGAGGATCAACACCACATCACATGTAGCTCACCTACTAAATGTGATAACTAACGGTTCCTTGTGTTACAACAGAATCAATCCTTTATTGACAACAAGTCTTGAGGTTAACAAGAACATTCAATAAGAGAATCAACACCAGTGTGAATGTTATGGTTTGTTACAACTCTTAGTTGATGGACGTTGGTGAACGTGTCTGGTGATCATACTTTATTCAACTCCTGACTGTTCTCAGTTATCATTGAGTTCTCTATCTTTCATCCTTGGTTCAGACATTCTCTAACAACTTCTAGATCTATTCTGACACTATTACTTTTCTACAAACACTCTGCCTTGGGGCAGGTTCCTACATTTCGTCTTAACTTCTACTGACATCTCTTGTTAGCTCCAAACAAGTAAACCTGCTCCTACAACTGTAAGTCCAAGCACAGATTCAGCTAGAGCCAAGCTCAACTCCTTTAGTCTACATTTCTATTGGCATCTCTTGCTAGCTAGTGTGACACTGTCAACTTGTGAAAACTCTATTCGATCTGACAATGTTGGGGTCAGCTAGGCTCCGCCTACCTATTGGGTCATCTGGGAACCTTGCTGTGAGAGATCTGGCTAGAGACAAGATTCTTACAGACTGGCTGTGGTGAATGTAACGTTCTGTGGGAGATCTGGCTAGAGACAAGATTCTTACAGACTGGCTGTGGTGAATGTAACGTTCTGTGGGAGATCTGGCTAGAGACAAGATTCTTACAGACTGGCTGTGGTGAATGTAACGTTCTGTGGGAGATCTGGCTAGAGACAAGATTCTTACAGACTGGCTGTCGTGAATGTAACGTTCTGTGGGAGATCTGGCTAGAGACACGATTCGTACAGACTGGTTGTGGTGAATGTAACGTTCTGTGGGAGATCTGGCTAGAGACAAGATTCTTAGAGACTGGCTGTGGTGAATGCAACGTTATGTGGGAGATCTAGCTAGAGACAAGATTCTTAGAGACTGGCTGTGGTGAATGCAACGTTCTGTGGGAGATCTGGCTAGAGACAAGATTCTTACAGACTGGCTGTGGTGAATGCAACGTTCTGTGGGAGATCTGGCTAGAGACAAGATTCTTACAGACTGGCTGTGGTGAATGCAACGTTCTGTGGGAGATCTGGCTAGAGACAAGATTCTTACAGACTGGCTGTGGTGAATGCAACGTTCTGCAATGGACAAATGTTCTGATGAACACAAACCTCTATTACCCTACATGTATATCTTTATTTCTGATTCTATCTTTTCTTGTTTCAATCTTTAGTTATCTAGATCATCTTGGCTTCCTCTGTGACCATGTCTTTATTTTGTTCTTTAGTTCCAATGTTCTGGTTTTGGTACGTTGTAAGGAACCTTGTGTAACTTCGTGCTCTGTTTGAATTGATTTCTCGTAGAAAATGAGCGGAGACATGGATTTAGTGCAAGAAATGTTGAAGGTAGCGCATGTTGATGAGCAGTGTCATCACTCGTCGATGAAGACAACAACGTGTGCCGTCCTCATCACTCAAGCTATTTCTTCATGATTGTAATCAAATAGCTTCTGAGTGTTTTCAGTCTATTGCTATGTGTTGGACAGCAGTAGGTGGTACAGTGATAGCACTGATAGCAGTTGGTGTACAGTGACAGTACGGATAGCAGTTGGTGGTACAATGACAGTACGGATAGCAGTTAGTGTACAGTGATAGTACGAACAGCAGTAGGTGGTACAGTGATAGTATGGACAGCAGTTGGTGGTACAGTGATAGTACGATCAGCAGTAGGTGGTACAGTGATAGTATGGACAGCAGTTGGTGGTACAGTGATAGTATGGACAGCAGTTGGTGGTACAGTGATAGTACGGACAGCAGTAGGTGGTACAGTGATAGTACGGACAGCAGTAGGTGGTACAGTGATAGTATGGACAGCAGTAGGTGGTACAGTGATAGTACGGACAGCAGTAGGTGGTACAGTGATAGTACGAGCAGCAGTAGGTGGTACAGTGATAGTACGAGCAGCAGTAGGTGGTACAATGATAGTATGGACAGCAGTTGGTGGTACAATGATAGTATGGACAGCAGTAGGTGGTACAATGATAGTATGGACAGCAGTAGGTGGTACAATGATAGTATGGACAGCAGTAGGTGGTACAATGATAGTATGGACAGCAGTTGGTGGTACAATGATAGTATGGACAGCAGTAGGTGGTACAATGATAGTATGGACAGCAGTAGGTGGTACAATGATAGTATGGACAGCAGTTGGTGGTACAGTGATAGTACGAGAAGCAGTAGGTGGTACAATGATAGTATGGACAGCAGTTGGTGGTACAGTGATAGTACGAGCAGCAGTAGGTGGTACAGTGATAGCATAGAACGAACAAATAATCGCAGTGCTGCAGGAAAGCTGGTTGCAAGCAACAAGTGGTGGGCTGTAACGTACACTCCTACAATCTAAGGTGACGGCTTTGCGAAAAAAGAAACACAACGTAATTCTAACGTATCGGCCTAGATGCGGCCTCTTGATAGAACGAGACTAACACAAACTGACAACAATATAAACATCTACTACATCTAGAATAAGCGGAACAAGTAAATCAAGGAAATATAACAAGGGGATAAGAGATAAGAAGATAAAACGAAAGGGAGAAGGACTGCATATTAAGAGCACTAAAAGTTGAAAATAGATAAAGAATAGTACATAACAATGAGTATATTTAAAATATTGTTAGATTAAGAGAAGACATAACAGAGACAAGATGGTAGAGCTTCCAAAGAAGTCAAAAGTTTATGTTATGGGACGTGAGGTGGAGGGGGGGGGAGCAGTCATGTGATTAGATAGAGGAGAGTTGATAGGATGATAATAGGTGCGAGAAATGGTCCAGAATGAGATGAGAGAGTTGATAGGATGATAATAGGTGCGAGAAATGGTCCAGAATGAGATGAGAGAGTTGATAGGATGATAATAGGTGCGAGAAATGGTCCAGAATGAGATGAGAGAGTTGATAGGATGATAATAGGTGCGAGAAGTGGTCCAGAATGAGATGAGAGAGTTGATAGGATGATAATAGGTGCGAGAAGTGGTCCAGAATGAGATGAGAGAGTTGATAGGATGATAATAGGTGCGAGAAGTGGTCCAGAATGAGATGAGAGAGTTGATAGGATGATAATAGGTGCGAGAAATGGTCCAGAATGAGATGAGAGAGTTGATAGGATGATAATAGGTGCGAGAAGTGGTCCAGAATGAGATGAGAGAGTTGATAGGATGATAATAAGTGCGAGAAATGGTCAAGAATGAGATGAGAGAGTTGATAGGATGGTAATAGGTGCGAGAAGTGGTCAAGAATGAGATGAGAGAGTTGATAGGATGATAATAGGTGCGAGAAGTGGTCCAGAATGAGATGAGAGAGTTGATAGGAAGATAATAGGTGCGAGAAATGGTCCAGAATGAGATGAGAGAGTTGATAGGATGATAATAGGTGCGAGAAATGGTCCAGAATGAGATGACGGCTTGAAATGGCGGGAAAACATGAGGACACAGTGACAGACTGGCCTGGGATAACACGGGACTAAATGCGGCGTAATGGGACACTGGTGTAAACACGGCGTGGGATCTACAAGGAGCGATGGAGTGGTTGATTGTCTGACAGGAATAATAGTTGCTATGTGGATGTGAAATAAAAAGAGCAAGGTAGTGATGGAGTGGTTGATTGTCTGACAGGAATAATAGTTGCTATGTGGATCTGAAATAAAAAGAGCAAGGTAGTGATGGAGTGGTTGATTGTCTGACAGGAATAATAGTTGCTATGTGGATGTGAAATAAAAAGAGCAAGGTAGCGATGGGGTGTACTGTGTAAGAGAAGAATTAGGCAGAACAGGTATAGATAAGGATTATAGATATCAGTTGGCAGAGAGGGGTGATGGCTCCTGCAGATCGGTATGTACAAATATGTAGACCCGGGGTATAGACGGGGACATCACGTCATGGTGTGGGACAAAAACAGGAGAAAGGGGGGGGGGGAGAATGGTGATGAGGGGGGATCTGAACTGAGACGGGAATTGAAGGAGGAAATGGGAGGGGGGGGGGGAGAGAAAATAGGAGAGAGGGGGGGTAACTGATTATCCGTGAGAAAGGGAAACAGTGGTTTCCTGTGGGGTGAGGCAACCCATACGTGTGGTTAGACGATCATCTAAGGTGAACCGACTGTCTGTCAGAAGAACATGACAACAGGCCAGTAACTTGGACATCCACATACCGTGATGGTCCTTACAGTGGAACTGGGACGCTAACGAGGTGTCTGTGTCTCTAGTGATGTCGTTCTGATGTTCACGGCAGCTTACTTGAAGACGGCAAACTTATTCCCCTATGTAGGCCATCTTACATCGCTGACATATGATGACATAGATAATGTTACGTGACGTAGAAAGTGAATCTTTGTCTGATCTCAAAGGGACCATTAGGGAAGAGAACCTTATCTGTGTGGAGAACGTGGCTGCAAGTCTGACATTGATGACGATCGCAACGGATAGTGCCCAGATGGTTGTGGAGGGTGGCAGGAAGGCGGCTCTTGACCAGCATGTCACGGAGGTAGCGATGATGCTTGAAGGGAACTAATGGAGGGTCAGAGAGGAGTAGACGGGTGGTGGAGTCAGAGCGGGGTTTGGGGAGGTAGCGATCGCACTTGAAGGGAACTAATGGAGAGTCAGAGAGGAGTAGACGGGTGGTGGAGTGAGAGCGGGGTTTGGGGAGGTAGCGATCGCACTTGAAGGGAACTAATGGAGAGTCAGAGAGGAGTAGACGGGTCGTGGAGTCAGAGCGGGGTTTGGGGAGATAGCGGTGAATGATTCTGATCACCTCGTAGTGGGGGGGGGGGGGTGTTGGGTGAGAGTAAGCACTACCCTGTCAGCGGAGGGCCGGGTAGAGGGGATGACGACAGCCTGACGTGAGGTGGGGAGAGCCCGCTGGAGAGCAGGTAGAAGAGCAGATTAGGGATAGAAGCTCTAAATAAGTAGAACATCTCCCTTTTGTCTTATCATCTCATCTCTTATCCCACTTTTTTATTTCTCCTTGATTTACTTACCCGGTCATCCTAGATGTTGTAGAGTTTATCTTTATTTAGTTGTTTGTTTGTATTAGTCTCGTGCTATGAAGAAGGTCGCATGTAGGCCGAAATGTCAGTATTTTGTTGTGTTCTATTCTTGTGAAGTTGTCATCATAGCTTGTAATAGTGTACCTGACATTACACACTTGCTTCTAAAGTGATAGCAGCAGATGGTAAAGTGACAGTACATACTCTAGTCCCTGAAATGTAATGTCCTTTATTATCTACATTGTCCCGTCACTGATGCTCATTGTCCCGTCATTGATGTACCTTGTTCCGTCACTGATGCACTTTGTCCCGTCACTGATGTACCTAGTCCCGTCACTGATGTACCTTCTCCTATCACTGATGTACCTTGTCCGGTCAATGATGTACCTTGTCCTGTAACTGATGTACATTGTCCCCTAACTGATCTACTTTGTCCCTTCACTGTTGTACCTTGTCCCGTCACTGATGTACATTGTCCGGTCACTGATGTACATTGTCCCGTCACTGATGCACCTTGTCCAGTCACTGATGTACATTGTCCCGTCACTGATGTACCTTGTTCCGTCACTGATGTACATTGTCCCGTCACTGATGTACATTGTCCCGTCACTGATGTACATTGTCCCGTCACTGATGTACCTTGTTCCGTCACTGATGTACATTGTCCCGTCACTGATGTACATTGTCCCGTCACTGATGTACATTGTCCCGTCACTGATGTACCTTGTTCCGTCACTGATGCACCTTGTCCCGTCACTGATGTACATTGTCCCGTCACTGATGTACCTTGTTCCGTCACTGATGTACATTGTCCCGTCACTGATGTACATTGTCCCGTCACTGATGTACCTTGTTCCGTCACTGATGTACCTTGTCCCGTCACTGATGTACCTTGTCCCGTCACTGATGCACCTTGTCCCGTCATTGATGTACCTTGTCCCGTCACTGATGTACCTTGTCCCGTCACTGATGTACCTTGTCCCGTCACTGATGTACCTTGTCCCGTCACTGATGTACCTTGTCCCATCACCGATGTACCTTCTCCCGTCACTGATTTATTACCTACAGTACGTGAGATGACGAGAATCTTGCTGTATGGAGGCTACGCCACCAACTGTATTCTCTACTGCTTCTTCGGAAGCCGCTTCAGAAACGAGATGGTGAAGTTCATGTTCGAGAAGGGGCTCTGTCCCAAATGTTTCAGAAGAGACGTAGCTCTAGCAGGTTCGTCCATCATTCACATGTGGCGCTCACTATCAAATCAAATCACATGTAATTTAGGCTTAAGTAATTCTATCTGTAGACACATAGTTGTAAATTAATTCTATCTGTAGACACATAGTTGTAAATTAATTCTATCTGTAGACACAGTTGTAAATTAATTCTATCTGTAGACACATAGTTGTAAATTAATTCTATCTGTAGACACAGTTGTAAATTAATTCTTTCTGTAGACACAGTTGTAAATTAATTCTATCTGTAGACACATAGTTGTAAATTAATTCTATCTGTAGACACATAGTTGTAAATTAATTCTATCTGTAGACAAATAGTTGTAAATTAATTCTATCTGTAGACACATAGTTGTAAATTAATTCTATCTGTAGACACATAATTGTAAATTAATTCTATCTGTAGACACATAGTTGTAAATTAATTCTATCTGTAGACACATAGTTGTAAATTAATTCTATCTGTAGACACAATGTTTTAAATTACGTGTAAATCAATTTGTAGGCTCTTAGTTGAAAATTACGTATCTTTTAGGAGACTCGAAGTTGTAAATTCAGTCTTTTTGTAGACACAACGTTATAAATTAGTATAACTTTTTACAATTATCTTGTAACTTAAATTTACTTTTGGACACGTTTTGTAAATTGAGTCTAGGGGATATAGACGTAATTATTATTTATTTTGGACAGATTTGTTAATAAGATCTGTTTGAAGAGATTGTCTTGTTAATCATATCTGTTTGTAGATATTGTCTTGTAAATTAGTTCTGTTTGCAGAGATTGTCTGGTTAAACATATCAGTTTGTAGAGATTGTCATGTTAATCAGATCTGATTGTAGAGATCGTCTTGTTAATCTGATCTGCTTGTAGAGATTGTCTTGTAAATCAGATCTGATTGTAGAGATTGTTTTGTAAATCAGATCTGATTGTAGAGATTGTTTTGTAAATCAGATCTGTTTGTAGAGATTGTCTTGCAAATCAGATCTGTTTGTAGAGATTGCCTTGTTAAACAGATGTGTTTGTAGAGATTGTCTTGTTAATCAGATCTGTTTGTATATATTGTCTTGTAAATTAGTTCTGTTTGTAGTGATTGCCTTGTTAAACAGATCTGTTTGTAGAGATTGTCTTGTTAATCAGATCTGATTGTAGAGATCGTCTTGTTAATCTGATCTGCTTGTAGAGATTGTCTTGTAAATCAGATCTGATTGTAGAGATTGTTTTGTAAATCAGATCTGTTTGTAGGGATTGTCTTGTAAATCAGATCTGTTTGTAGAAAGTGTCTTGTAAATCAGATCTGTTTGTAGAGATTGTCTTGTTAATCAGATCTGTTTGTACAGATTGTCTTGTAAATCAGATCTGTTTGTAGAGATTGTCATGTAAATCATATCTCTTTGTAGAGATTGTCTTGTAAATTAGATCTTATTTTAGAGATTGTCTTGTAAATCAGATCTGTTTGTAGAGATTTTCTTGTAAATCAGATCTGATTGTAGAGTTTGTCTTGTAAATCAGATCTGTTTGTAGAGATTGTCTTGTTAATCAGATCTTCTTCTACTTCTACCTTTTAGCTCCCAGTGGAGCATAGGTCTTCAACAAACACTTTCCAAGTCGTTCTGTTTTTTGCAATTCTTTTAAGATCATTCCATGTTTTCCCCATCATCTTCATCTCTGCTTCAATCTGTCTTTTCCAAGAATTCCTTGGTCTTCCTCTTTGTTTTTTCCCCTGGGGATTCCAAAAAAGGGCCTGTTGTGTAATACTCTCAGTTGGCTTCCGTAGTGTGTGTCCTATCCATCGCCATCGTCTTCGCTGTATCTCTTTATCCACTGGTATTTGACCAGTACATTTCCATAATTCCACGTTAGTGACTTTGTCCTGCCATTTCCATCCCTTTATTCTGCGCAAGCATCCATTAATGAAAGTCTGTACCTTCGTGATTGTCAATTTTGTTATTCTCCATGTTTCACAGCCATATAATAGAACCGACTTAACATTGGAGTTGAAAATTTGTATTTTTGTATTTAGCCTAATTTCTTTGGATTTCCATGTTTCCCAGTGCAATGAAAGCTCCTCTTGCTTTTGATATCCTTATTTTAGTATCATTTTCTGTTCCTCCTTCTTTATCTATATTACTGCCCAGATATATATAAGATTGTACGTCTAGTAGAGGTATTTCTCCTAGTTTTATTTGGTTATTGCCAACTGCATTAATTCTCATAATGTTGGTCTTATCTCTATTAATCTTTAGTCCTAGCTGTTGTGATCTCTCATCTAATATACTCATTTTATCCTGCATCTGTTGATGGCTGTGTGATAGGAGAGCTATGTCATCAGCAAAGTCTAAATCTTCAAGTTGTTTGGTCAGGGACCACTGGATCCCATTTCTGTTGTTTTGAGTTATTTTCATAATCCAATCTATGGCCAGTAGAAAGAGAAATGGAGACAGAAGGCATCCTTGCCTTACTCCTGTTCTTATTTCAAATGCTTCTGTAAGCTGTCCTTCATGCACCACACTACATTTTGTTCCTTCATACATTGTTTTTATCAGGTTAATAAACTTTATGGGGATTCCGTAATGACTCAGCAACTTCCAAAGCATTCTTCTGTCTAAACTATCAAATGCCTTTTCGTAATCTATGAATCCAATATAAAGTGGGGATTTTAGTTCTAAACTTTGTTCAACTATTATACGTAGAGTAGTTATTTGATCAGCACATGATCTGTTCTTCCTAAAACCTGCTTGTTCATCTCTCAAGTGTTTCTCTATAGCCTCTTTTAGTCTCTCCAGAATGATTCTGCCTAATATTTTTCCTGGCACTGATAGTAGCATAATTCCCCTATAATTCAATATATTAATATAATAATATAATATAATATAATAATAATATAATCATTATTTCTTCTTTGCTTGGTTTTCCGCAGTTAACGTGTAACTCTTCTTCTGCTGGTAGTATATCTGGAGGATTATTGAGCCGGGTCTGTTCAAAAGTTCTTCAAAGTGCTCTTTCCATCTCTCCATTTGTTCCCTTATATTACTAAGCAGATTTCCTTTCTTATCTTTGATAAATCAGATCTGGTTGTAGATATTTTCTTGTTAATCAGATCTGTTTGTAGATATTTTCTTGTTAATCAGATCTGGTTGTAGATATTTTCTTGTTAATCAGATCTGGTTGTAGATATTTTCTTGTTAATCAGATCTGGTTGTAGATATTTTAATGTTAATCAGATCTGTTTGAGAAAATAAATCTGTAGATAAAGCATGCTCTATCTATGACACAAAGTGTTTATTGTACGGTTATTAGAGGTTGTCCAATATATGTCTATGACAAAAAGTGTGTCTATGATAATAGTATCCTCTGTGTCAAGTCAATGACAGTTTGTCAAAAGCAATCCCTGTGTGCCAGATTGTGATGTTTCTCTGCTACCACCCTACCGCAGCTACCAGAAGTGTCTGGACGTCAGTGCTGGAACAATCTACCAAGCGATGCTCCGCGGCGTCTATCACACGTCAGGTCGTTGACCTTGACATTTATGATAAGCATCACGTAGAGACAGACAGTACTAGACATGTACGTTCAGTTGAAGTTACCAGTTCTGTTCACTAGACATGTACGTTCAGTTGAAGTTACCAATTCTGTTCACTAGACATGTACGTTCAGTTGAAGTTACCAGTTCTGTTCACTAGACATGTACGTTCAGTTGAAGTTACCAGTTCTGTTCACTAGACATGTACGTTCAGTTGAAGTTACCAGTTCTGTTCACTAGACATGTACGTTCAGTTGAAGTTACCAGTTCTGTTCACTAGACATGTACGTTCAGTTGAAGTTACCAGTTCTGTTCACTAGACATGTACGTTCAGTTGAAGTTACCAGTTCTGTTCACTAGACATGTACGTTCAGTTGAAGTTACCAGTTCTGTTCACTAGACATGTACGTTCAGTTGAAGTTACCAGTTCTGTTCACTAGACATGTACGTTCAGTTGAAGTTACCAGTTCTGTTCACTAGACATGTACGTTCAGTTGAAGTTACCAAGTTCTGTTCACTAGACATGTACGTTCAGTTGAAGTTACCAGTTCTGTTCACTAGACATGTACGTTCAGTTGAAGTTACCAGTTCTGTTCACTAGACATGTACGTTCAGTTGAAGTTACCAGTTCTGTTCACTAGACATGTACGTTCAGTTGAAGTTACCAGTTCTGTTCACTAGACATGTACGTTCAGTTGAAGTTACCAGTTCTGTTCACTAGACATGTACGTTCAGTTGAAGTTACCAGTTCTGTTCACTAGACATGTACGTTCAGTTGAAGTTACCAGTTCTGTTCACTAGACATGTACGTTCAGTTGAAGTTACCAGTTCTGTTCACTAGACATGTACGTTCAGTTGAAGTTACCAGTTCTGTTCACTAGACATGTACGTTCAGTTGAAGTTACCAGTTCTGTTCACTAGACATGTACGTTCAGTTGAAGTTACCAGTTCTGTTCACTAGACATGTACGTTCAGTTGAAGTTACCAGTTCTGTTCACTAGACATGTACGTTCAGTTGAAGTTACCAGTTCTGTTCACTAGACATGTACGTTCAGTTGAAGTTACCAGTTCTGTTCACTAGACATGTACGTTCAGTTGAAGTTACCAGTTCTGTTCACTAGACATGTACGTTCAGTTGAAGTTACCAGTTCTGTTCACTAGACATGTACGTTCAGTTGAAGTTACCAATTCTGTTCACTAGACATGTACGTTCAGTTGAAGTCACCAGTTCTGTTCACTAGACATGTACGTTCAGTTGAAGTTACCAGTTCTGTTCACTAGACATGTACGTTCAGTTGAAGTTACCAATTCTGTTCACTAGACATGTACGTTCAGTTGAAGTTACCAGTTCTGTTCACTAGACATGTACGTTCAGTTGAAGTTACCAGTTCTGTTCACTAGACATGTACGTTCAGTTGAAGTTACCAATTCTGTTCACTAGACATGTACGTTCAGTTGAAGTTACCAGTTCTGTTCACTAGACATGTACGTTCAGTTGAAGTTACCAATTCTGTTCACTAGACATGTACGTTCAGTTGAAGCAACCAATTCTGTTCACTAGACATTTCATTGAAAGTTGAAGTAACCAATTATGTTCACTAGACAAGGTAATGTTGAAAGTTCCCTGGACAGATAAAAAGACCAATGAGGAAGTTCTCAAAGAGGCCAACACAAAAAGGGAGCTCTTAAAAAACATAAGAAAGAAGCAATCAACATTTTTTGGGCACATCGTTGGAGGAGGAAAGTTGGAATACTTGGTTGCAGCTGGCAAGGTAAAAGGAAAGAGAGATCGCGGACGACAAAGAGAGAAGGTACTGGATGGCTTGGTGTCATGGCGTGGTGGACAGTCAACAACAGAACTGATACGATGCACTGTAGATAGAGGATTGTGGAAGGACATGATCGCCTACGTCAACCGGCAGGGTACATGATGATGATGATGAGACAAGGTAAAAAAAAGTAAAGTACGAGACTTTGAACCGGCGTCTTAGCACGCGAGTTTACACCCATATGTGCTCGGCCGCCTATCTTAGCACGCGAGTTTACACCCATATGTGCTCGGCCGCCTATCTTAGCACGCGAGTTTACACCCATATGTACTCGGCCGCCTATCTTAGCACGCGAGTTTACACCCATATGTACTCGGCCGCCTATCTTAGCACGCGAGTTTACTCCCATATGTACTCGGCCGCCTATCTTAGCACGCGAGTTTACACCCATATGTACTCGGCCGCCTATCTTAGCACGCGAGTTTACACCCATATGTACTCGGCCGCCTATCTTAGCACGCGAGTTTACACCCATATGTACTCGGCCGCCTATCTTAGCACGCGAGTTTACACCCATATGTACTCGGCCGCCTATCTTAGCACGCGAGTTTACACCCATATGTACTCGGCCGCCTATCTTAGCACGCGAGTTTACACTCATATGTACTCGGCCGCCTATCTTAGCACGCGAGTTTACACCCATATGTACTCGGCCGCCTATCTTAGCACGCGAGTTTACACCCATATGTACTCGGCCGCCTATCTTAGCACGCGAGTTTACACCCATATGTACTCGGCCGCCTATCTTAGCACGCGAGTTTACACCCATATGTACTCGGCCGCCTATCCAGAAATGTTCGGAGATTTCTAGATAGTGTCGCTTCAAGCAATCGAAACTCACGATGCGAGGCGGCATTCCTCACCTTCCCAGAGTAATACCCTGGTACCCATTTCTGCCAACGGCTTGGGTCGACCGTGGGGGTATTTTTTTTTTTCCAACCACGAGTACAACTCACACTGCTCCCAAACGAACACGGGTTGTCCGAACGTCGGTAGTCCAGTCGGGTGGTATTCCCAACTAGGCTACCGAGGCCCATTTGAGTGAAAGTTAAAGTAATCAATTTAGTTCACTAGACATTTGAGTGAAAGTTAAAGTAATCAATTCAGTTCACTAGACATTTGAGTTAAAGTTAAAGTAATCAATTCTGTTCACTAGACATTTGAGTGAAAGTTAAAGTAATCAATTCTGTTCACTAGACATTTGAGTGAAAGTTAAAGTAATCAATTCAGTTCACTAGACATTTGAGTGAAAGTTAAAGTAATCAATTCAGTTCACTAGACATTTGAGTGAAAGTTAAAGTAATCAATTCAGTTCACTAGACATTTGAGTGAAAGTTAAAGTAATCAATTCTGTTCACTAGACATTTGAGTGAAAGTTAAAGTAATCAATTCTGTTCACTAGACATTTGAGTGAAAGTTAAAGTAATCAATTCTGTTCACTAGACATTTGAGTGAAAGTTAAAGTAATCAATTCTGTTCACTAGACATTTGAGTGAAAGTTAAAGTAATCAATTCTGTTCACTAGACATTTGAGTGAACACACCGGCTCGGACCGGAACATGCAATCAAAACTCGCATTCGATCACAATACTGCAGCAACACACACACACACACACACTCAAATAATCACACTCACTGACACATATACCCACACAAACACACAAAAACTCTCACACACACTAATACACACACACTCGTAAACTTTTGGCCGTAATAAATTAAAAAAAGACAATTGCTCAGCTCCAAGTCAATCTTAACAAATTCAAACAAAGCACTGGCCACATCAAGGATGGTACCAGCTCTATACAGCATGTACTTCTTCGTAAGTTCACATCCCGAACATTTTGAGAAGATGATTATCAGTTTGTTGTTGTCTGTTAGATAGTTCTACTCATGTGGCTAGTGATAGTCATCATCTTTGTGATATCACCCACCTTCCAGAAATAAAAACTCGACAGGGCTCCCGGATCACTGAAACATACATCTGCCTTCATAAGAGAATCGGGAGTCCTAGATTGACGTAACGATCACAGCCGAACTATATTTGATGCTAACTCAAGTATTCAGTATTCTATAGGGTCATGTATCTCTTGTCTCTTTGTCCTCCATCAGCTGTAGGTGTTTTTGCTTCATTGAAAGTAGAGCCCTCATGTGCCAGCTTGTCAGCGATTATTTCCAGGGATGCTGCAATGACATGGACTCACGGATGTTCGACATTGTCGACAGAGCCTGCAGACTTTTGTCATGAAATCTTCCAGGCTAGCCATTCTGTGGTTACGCAAAGTGATAACAACTGACAGAGCGTTCATAGAGGACACGATTGATGTTGTAATCTCTATCAGAACGTTCATAGAGGACACGATTGATGTAGTAATCTCTATCAGAGCGTTCATAGAGGACACGATTGATGTTGTAATCTCTATCAGAACGCTCATAGAGGACAGGCTGGGTGTTGTAATATATGTCAGAACGACCATAGAGGATGCGATGGATGTTGTAATCTCTGTCAGAACGTTCATAGAGGACAGGCTGGATGTTGTAATCTCTGTCAGAACGTTCATAGAGGACACGATGGATGTTGTAATCTCTGTCAGAACGTTCATAGAGGACACGATGGATGTTGTAATCTCTGTCAGAACGTTCATAGAGGACACGATGGATGTTGTAATCTCTGTCAGAACGTTCATAGAGGACACGATGGATGTTGTAATCTCTGTCAGAACGTTCATAGAGGACACGATGGATGTTGTAATCTCTGTCAGAACGTTCATAGAGGACACGATGGATATTGTAATCTCTGTCAGAACGTTCATAGAGGACACGATGGATGTTGTAATCTCTATCAGAGCGTTCATAGAGGACAAGATGGATGTTGTAATCTCTGACAGAGCGTTAATAGAGGACACGATGGATGTTGTAATCTCTGACAGAGCGTTCATAGAGGACACGATGGATGTTGTAATCTCTATCAGAGCGTTCATAGAGGACAAGATGGATGTTGTAATCTATGACAGAGCTTTCATAGAGGACATGATGGATGTTGTAATCTATGACAGAGCGTTCATAGAGGACACGATGGATGTTGTAATCTCTATCAGAGCGTTCATAGAGGACACGATGGATGTTGTAATCTATGACAGAGCTTTCATAGAGGACATGATGGATGTTGTAATCTATGACAGAGCGTTCATAGAGGACATGATTGATGTTGTAATATCTGACAGTGCGTTCATAGAAGACAAGATATATGTTGTAATATATGACAGAGCGTTCATAGAGGACACGATATATGTTGTAATATATGGCAGAGCGTTCATAGAGGACACGATATATGTTGTAATATATGACAGAGCGTTCATAGAGGACACGATATATGTTGTAATATCTGACAGAGCGTTCATAGAGGACACGATATATGTTGTAATATATGACAGAGCGTTCATATAGGACACGATATATGTTGTAATATATGACAGAGCGTTCATAGAGGACACGATATATGTTGTAATATATGACAGAGCGTTCATAGAGGACACGATATATGTTGTAATATATGACAGAGCGTTCATAGAGGACACGCTATATGTTGTAATATATGACAGAGCGTTCATAGAGGACACGATGGATGTTGTAATCTCTATCAGAGCGTTCATAGAGGACACGATGGATATTGTAATCTCTACCAGAACGTTCATAGAGAACACGATGGATGTTGTAATCTCTATCAGAGCGTTCATAGAGGACAAGATGGATGTTGTAATCTCTGACAGAGCGTTCATAGAGGACACGATGGATGTTGTAATCTCTATCAGAGCGTTCATAGAGGACAAGATGGATGTTGTAATCTATGACAGAGCTTTCATAGAGGACATGATGGATGTTATAATCTATGACAGAGCGTTCATAGAGGACACGATTGATGTTGTAATCTCTATCAGAACGCTCATAGAGGACAGGCTGGGTGTTGTAATATCTGTCAGAACGACCATAGAGGACATGATGGATGTTGTAATCTATGACAGAGCGTTCATAGAGGACATGATTGATGTTGTAATATCTGACAGTGCGTTCATAGAAGACAAGATATATGTTGTAATATATGACAGAGCGTTCATAGAGGACACGATATATGTTGTAATATCTGACAGAGCGTTCATAGAGGACACGATATATGTTGTAATATATGACAGAGCGTTCATAGAGGACACGATATATGTTGTAATATCTGACAGAGCGTTCATAGAGGACACGATATATGTTGTAATATATGACAGAGCGTTCATAGAGGACACGATATATGTTGTAATATATGACAGAGCGTTCATAGAGGACACGATATATGTTGTAATATCTGACAGAGCGTTCATATAGGACACGATATATGTTGTAATATCTGACAGAGCGTTCATAGAGGACACGATATATGTTGTAATATATGACAGAGCGTTCATAGAGGACACGATATATGTGGTAATATCTCACAGAGCGTTCATAGAGGACACGATATATGTTGTAATATATGACAGAGCGTTCATATTGGACACGATATATGTTGTAATATCTGACAGAGCGTTCATAGAGGACACGATATATGTTGTAATATCTGACAGAGCGTTCATAGAAGACTAGATGTAGTAATATCTGACAGAGCGTTCATATAGAACACGATATATGTTGTAATATATGACAGAGCGTTCATAGAAGACTAGATGTAGTAATATATGACAGAGCGTTCATAGAGGACACGATATATGTTGTAATATATGACAGAGCGTTCATAGAGGACACGATATCTATTGTAATATATGACAGAGCGTTCATATAGGACACGATATATGTTGTAATATATGACAGAGCGTTCATATAGGACACGATATATGTTGTAATATATGACAGAGCGTTCATATAGGACACGATATATGTTGTAATATATGACAGAGCGTTCATATAGGACACGATATATGTTGTAATATATGACAGAGCGTTCATATAGGACACGATATATGTTGTAATATATGACAGAGCGTTCATATAGGACACGATATATGTTGTAATATATGACAGAGCGTTCATATAGGACACGATATATGTTGTAATATATGACAGAGCGTTCATATAGGACACGATATATGTTGTAATATATGACAGAGCGTTCATATAGGACACGATATATGTTGTAATATATGACAGAGCGTTCATATAGGACACGATATATGTTGTAATATCTGACAGAGCGTTCATAGAGGACACGATATATGTTGTAATATATGGCAGAGCGTTCATATAGGACAAGATATATGTTGTAATATATGACAGAGCGTTCATAGAGGACACGATATATGTTGTAATATATGACAGAGCGTTCATATAGGACACGATATATGTTGTAATATATGACAGAGCGTTCATATAGGACACGATATATGTTGTAATATATGACAGAGCGTTCATATAGGACACGATATATGTTGTAATATATGACAGAGCGTTCATATAGGACACGATATATGTTGTAATATATGACAGAGCGTTCATATAGGACACGATATATGTTGTAATATATGACAGAGCGTTATATAGGACACGATATATGTTGTAATATATGACAGAGCGTTCATATAGGACACGATATTTGTTGTAATATATGACAGAGCGTTCATAGAGGACACGGTGGATGTTGTAATCTCTATCAGAGCGTTCATAGAGGACACGATGGATATTGTAATCTCTATCAGAACGTTCATAGAGAACACGATGGATGTTGTAATCTCTATCAGAGCGTTCATAGAGGACAAGATGGATGTTGTAATCTCTGACAGAGCGTTCATAGAGGACACGAAGGATGTTGTAATCTCTGACAGAGCGTTCATAGAGGACACGATGGATGTTGTAATCTCTATCAGAGCGTTCATAGAGGACAAGATGGATGTTGTAATCTATGACAGAGCTTTCATAGAGGACATGATGGATGTTGTAATCTATGACAGAGCGTTCATAGAGGACACGATGGATGTTGTAATCTCTATCAGAGCGTTCATAGAGGACACGATGGATGTTGTAATCTATGACAGAGCTTTCATAGAGGACATGATGGATGTTGTAATCTATGACAGAGCGTTCATAGAGGACATGATTGATGTTGTAATATCTGACAGTGCGTTCATAGAAGACAAGATATATGTTGTAATATATGACAAAACGTTCATAGAGGACACGATATATGTTGTAATATATGACAGAGCGTTCATAGAGGACACGATGGATGTTGTAATCTCTATCAGAGCGTTCATAGAGGACACGATGGATATTGTAATATCCATCAGAACGTTCATAGAGAACACGATGGATGTTGTAATCTCTATCAGAGCGTTCATAGAGGACAAGATGGATGTTGTAATCTCTGACAGAGCGTTCATAGAGGACACGATGGATGTTGTAATCTCTATCAGAGCGTTCATAGAGGACAAGATGGATGTTGTAATCTATGACAGAGCTTTCATAGAGGACATGATGGATGTTATAATCTATGACAGAGCGTTCATAGAGGACACGATTGATGTTGTAATCTCTATCAGAACGCTCATAGAGGACAGGCTGGGTGTTGTAATATCTGTCAGAGCGACCATAGAGGACATGATGGATGTTGTAATCTATGACAGAGCGTTCATAGAGGACATGATTGATGTTGTAATATCTGACAGAGCGTTCATAGAAGACACGATATATGTTGTAATATATGACAGAGCGTTCATAGAGGACACGATATATGTTGTAATATCTGACAGAGCGTTCATAGAGGACACGATATATGTTGTAATATATGACAGAGCGTTCATAGAGGACACGATATATGTTGTAATATCTGACAGAGCGTTCATAGAGGACACGATATATGTTGTAATATATGACAGAGCGTTCATATAGGACACGATATATGTTGTAATATATGACAGAGCGTTCATAGAGGACACGATATATGTTGTAATATATGACAGAGCGTTCATAGAGGACACGATATATGTTGTAATATATGACAGAGCGTTCATAGAGGACACGATATATGTTGTAATATATGACAGAGCGTTCATAGAGGACACGATATATGTTGTAATATCTGACAGAGCGTTCATATAGGACACGATATATGTTGTAATATCTGACAGAGCGTTCATAGAGGACACGATATATGTTGTAATATATGACAGAGCGTTCATAGAGGACACGATATATGTTGTAATATCTGACAGAGCGTTCATAGAGGACACGATATATGTTGTAATATATGACAGAGCGTTCATATAGGACACGATATATGTTGTAATATCTGACAGAGCGTTCATAGAGGACACGATATATGTTGTAATATCTGACAGAGCGTTCATAGAGGACACGATATATGTTGTAATATATGACAGAGCGTTCATAGAAGACTAGATGTAGTAATATCTGACAGAGCGTTCATATAGGACACGATATATGTTGTAATATATGACAGAGCGTTCATAGAAGACTAGATGTAGTAATATATGACAGAGCGTTCATAGAGGACACGATATATGTTGTAATATATGACAGAGCGTTCATATAGGACACGATATATATTGTAATATATGACAGAGCGTTCA
The DNA here is from genome assembly GCA_032433765.1 of Megaustenia siamemsis. Lineage (NCBI taxonomy): Eukaryota > Metazoa > Mollusca > Gastropoda > Stylommatophora > Ariophantidae > Megaustenia > Megaustenia siamemsis. The sequence continues at coordinate 2,667,451 of JAVIAB010000126.1, forward strand.
TATAGGACACGATATATGTTGTAATATATGACAGAGCGTTCATATAGGACACGATATATGTTGTAATATATGACAGAGCGTTCATATAGGACACGATATATGTTGTAATATATGACAGAGCGTTCATATAGGACACGATATATGTTGTAATATATGACAGAGCGTTCATATAGGACACGATATATGTTGTAATATATGACAGAGCGTTCATATAGGACACGATATATGTTGTAATATATGACAGAGCGTTCATATAGGACACGATATATGTTGTAATATATGACAGAGCGTTCATATAGGACACGATATATGTTGTAATATATGACAGAGCGTTCATATAGGACACGATATATGTTGTAATATATGACAGAGCGTTCATATAGGACACGATATATGTTGTAATATCTGACAGAGCGTTCATAGAGGACACGATATATGTTGTAATATATGACAGAGCGTTCATATAGGACACGATATATGTTGTAATATATGACAGAGCGTTCATAGAGGACACGATATATGTTGTAATATATGACAGAGCGTTCATATAGGACACGATATATGTTGTAATATATGACAGAGCGTTCATATAGGACACGATATATGTTGTAATATATGACAGAGCGTTCATATAGGACACGATATATGTTGTAATATATGACAGAGCGTTCATATAGGACACGATATATGTTGTAATATATGACAGAGCGTTCATATAGGACACGATATATGTTGTAATATATGACAGAGCGTTCATATAGGACACGATATATGTTGTAATATATGACAGAGCGTTCATATAGGACACGATATATGTTGTAATATATGACAGAGCGTTCATAGAGGACACGATGGATGTTGTAATCTCTACAGAGCGTTCATAGAGGACACGATGGATATTGTAATCTCTATCAGAGCGTTCATAGAGGACACGATGGATGTTGTAATCTCTATCAGAGCGTTCATAGAGGACACGATGGATGTTGTAATCTCTGACAGAGCGTTCATAGAGGACACGAATATGTTGTAATCTCTGACAGAGCGTTCATAGAGGACACGATGGATGTTGTAATCTCTATCAGAGCGTTCATAGAGGACAGATGGATGTTGTAATCTATGACAGAGCTTTCATAGAGGACATGATGGATGTTGTAATCTATGACAGAGCGTTCATAGAGGACACGATGGATGTTGTAATCTCTATCAGAGCGTTCATAGAGGACACGATGGATGTTGTAATCTATGACAGAGCGTTCATAGAGGACATGATGGATGTTGTAATCTATGACAGAGCGTTCATAGAGGACATGATTGATGTTGTAATATCTGACAGTGCGTTCATAGAAGACAAGATATATGTTGTAATATATGACAGAGCGTTCATAGAGGACACGATATATGTTGTAATATCTGACAGAGCGTTCATAGAGGACACGATATATGTTGTAATATATGACAGAGCGTTCATAGAGGACACGATATATGTTGTAATATCTGACAGAGCGTTCATAGAGGACACGATATATGTTGTAATATATGACAGAGCGTTCATATAGGACACGATATATGTTGTAATATATGACAGAGCGTTCATAGAGGACACGATATATGTTGTAATATATGACAGAGCGTTCATAGAGGACACGATATATGTTGTAATATATGACAGAGCGTTCATAGAGGACACGATATATGTTGTAATATCTGACAGAGCGTTCATATAGGACACGATATATGTTGTAATATCTGACAGAGCGTTCATAGAGGACACGATATATGTTGTAATATATGACAGAGCGTTCATAGAGGACACGATATATGTTGTAATATCTCACAGAGCGTTCATAGAGGACACGATATATGTTGTAATATATGACAGAGCGTTCATATAGGACACGATATATGTTGTAATATCTGACAGAGCGTTCATAGAGGACACGATATATGTTGTAATATCTGACAGAGCGTTCATAGAGGACACGATATATGTTGTAATATATGACAGAGCGTTCATATAGGACACGATATATGTTGTAATATATGACAGAGCGTTCATATAGGACACGATATATGTTGTAATATATGACAGAGCGTTCATATAGGACACGATATATGTTGTAATATATGACAGAGCGTTCATAGAGGACACGATATATGTTGTAATATATGACAGAGCGTTCATATAGGACACGATATATGTTGTAATATATGACAGAGCGTTCATAGAGGACAGATATGTTGTAATATATGACAGAGCGTTCATATAGGACACGATATATGTTGTAATATATGACAGAGCGTTCATATAGGACACGATATATGTTGTAATATATGACAGAGCGTTCATATAGGACACGATATATGTTGTAATATATGACAGAGCGTTCATATAGGACACGATATATGTTGTAATATATGACAGAGCGTTCATATAGGACACGATATATGTTGTAATATATGACAGAGCGTTCATATAGGACACGATATATGTTGTAATATATGACAGAGCGTTCATATAGGACACGATATATGTTGTAATATATGACAGAGCGTTCATATAGGACACGATATATGTTGTAATATATGACAGAGCGTTCATATAGGACACGATATATGTTGTAATATATGACAGAGCGTTCATATAGGACACGATATATGTTGTAATATATGACAGAGCGTTCATATAGGACACGATATATGTTGTAATATATGACAGAGCGTTCATATAGGACACGATATATGTTGTAATATATGACAGAGCGTTCATATAGGACACGATATATGTTGTAATATATGACAGAGCGTTCATATAGGACACGATATATGTTGTAATATATGACAGAGCGTTCATATAGGACACGATATATGTTGTAATATATGACAGAGCGTTCATATAGGACACGATATATGTTGTAATATATGACAGAGCGTTCATATAGGACACGATATATGTTGTAATATATGACAGAGCGTTCATATAGGACACGATATATGTTGTAATATATGACAGAGCGTTCATATAGGACACGATATATGTTGTAATATATGACAGAGCGTTCATATAGGACACGATATATGTTGTAATATATGACAGAGCGTTCATATAGGACACGATATATGTTGTAATATATGACAGAGCGTTCATATAGGACACGATATATGTTGTAATATATGACAGAGCGTTCATATAGGACACGATATATGTTGTAATATATGACAGAGCGTTCATATAGGACACGATATATGTTGTAATATATGACAGAGCGTTCATATAGGACACGATATATGTTGTAATATATGACAGAGCGTTCATATAGGACACGATATATGTTGTAATATATGACAGAGCGTTCATATAGGACACGATATATGTTGTAATATATGACAGAGCGTTCATAGAGGACACGATATATGTTGTAATATATGACAGAGCGTTCATAGAGGACACGATATATGTTGTAATATATGACAGAGCGTTCATATAGGACACGATATATGTTGTAATATATGACAGAGCGTTCATATAGGACACGATATATGTTGTAATATATGACAGAGCGTTCATATAGGACACGATATATGTTGTAATATATGACAGAGCGTTCATATAGGACACGATATATGTTGTAATATATGACAGAGCGTTCATATAGGACACGATATATGTTGTAATATATGACAGAGCGTTCATATAGGACACGATATATGTTGTAATATATGACAGAGCGTTCATATAGGACACGATATATGTTGTAATATATGACAGAGCGTTCATATAGGACACGATATATGTTGTAATATATGACAGAGCGTTCATATAGGACACGATATATGTTGTAATATATGACAGAGCGTTCATATAGGACACGATATATGTTGTAATATATGACAGAGCGTTCATATAGGACACGATATATGTTGTAATATATGACAGAGCGTTCATATAGGACACGATATATGTTGTAATATATGACAGAGCGTTCATATAGGACACGATATATGTTGTAATATATGACAGAGCGTTCATAGAGGACACGATATATGTTGTAATATATGACAGAGCGTTCATATAGGACACGATATATGTTGTAATATATGACAGAGCGTTCATAGAGGACACGATATATGTTGTAATATATGACAGAGCGTTCATAGGACACGATATATGTTGTAATATATGACAGAGCGTTCATATAGGACACGATATATGTTGTAATATATGACAGAGCGTTCATATAGGACACGATATATGTTGTAATATATGACAGAGCGTTCATATAGGACACGATATATGTTGTAATATATGACAGAGCGTTCATATAGGACACGATATATGTTGTAATATATGACAGAGCGTTCATATAGGACACGATATATGTTGTAATATATGACAGAGCGTTCATATAGGACACGATATATGTTGTAATATATGACAGAGCGTTCATATAGGACACGATATATGTTGTAATATATGACAGAGCGTTCATATAGGACACGATATATGTTGTAATATATGACAGAGCGTTCATATAGGACACGATATATGTTGTAATATATGACAGAGCGTTCATATAGGACACGATATATGTTGTAATATATGACAGAGCGTTCATATAGGACACGATATATGTTGTAATATATGACAGAGCGTTCATATAGGACACGATATATGTTGTAATATATGACAGAGCGTTCATATAGGACACGATATATGTTGTAATATATGACAGAGCGTTCATATAGGACACGATATATGTTGTAATATATGACAGAGCGTTCATATAGGACACGATATATGTTGTAATATATGACAGAGCGTTCATATAGGACACGATATATGTTGTAATATATGACAGAGCGTTCATATAGGACACGATATATGTTGTAATATATGACAGAGCGTTCATATAGGACACGATATATGTTGTAATATATGACAGAGCGTTCATATAGGACACGATATATGTTGTAATATATGACAGAGCGTTCATATAGGACACGATATATGTTGTAATATATGACAGAGCGTTCATATAGGACACGATATATGTTGTAATATATGACAGAGCGTTCATATAGGACACGATATATGTTGTAATATATGACAGAGCGTTCATATAGGACACGATATATGTTGTAATATATGACAGAGCGTTCATATAGGACACGATATATGTTGTAATATATGACAGAGCGTTCATATAGGACACGATATATGTTGTAATATATGACAGAGCGTTCATATAGGACACGATATATGTTGTAATATATGACAGAGCGTTCATATAGGACACGATATATGTTGTAATATATGACAGAGCGTTCATATAGGACACGATATATGTTGTAATATATGACAGAGCGTTCATATAGGACACGATATATGTTGTAATATATGACAGAGCGTTCATATAGGACACGATATATGTTGTAATATATGACAGAGCGTTCATATAGGACACGATATATGTTGTAATATATGACAGAGCGTTCATATAGGACACGATATATGTTGTAATATATGACAGAGCGTTCATATAGGACACGATATATGTTGTAATATATGACAGAGCGTTCATATAGGACACGATATATGTTGTAATATATGACAGAGCGTTCATATAGGACACGATATATGTTGTAATATATGACAGAGCGTTCATATAGGACACGATATATGTTGTAATATATGACAGAGCGTTCATATAGGACACGATATATGTTGTAATATATGACAGAGCGTTCATATAGGACACGATATATGTTGTAATATATGACAGAGCGTTCATATAGGACACGATATATGTTGTAATATATGACAGAGCGTTCATATAGGACACGATATATGTTGTAATATATGACAGAGCGTTCATATAGGACACGATATATGTTGTAATATATGACAGAGCGTTCATATAGGACACGATATATGTTGTAATATATGACAGAGCGTTCATATAGGACACGATATATGTTGTAATATATGACAGAGCGTTCATATAGGACACGATATATGTTGTAATATATGACAGAGCGTTCATATAGGACACGATATATGTTGTAATATATGACAGAGCGTTCATAGAAGACTATATGTTGTAATATATGACAGAGCGTTCATATAGGACACGATATATGTTGTAATATATGACAGAGCGTTCATATAGGACACGATATATGTTGTAATATATGACAGAGCGTTCATATAGGACACGATATATGTTGTAATATATGACAGAGCGTTCATATAGGACACGATATATGTTGTAATATATGACAGAGCGTTCATATAGGACACGATATATGTTGTAATATATGACAGAGCGTTCATATAGGACACGATATATGTTGTAATATATGACAGAGCGTTCATATAGGACACGATATATGTTGTAATATATGACAGAGCGTTCATATAGGACACGATATATGTTGTAATATATGACAGAGCGTTCATATAGGACACGATATATGTTGTAATATATGACAGAGCGTTCATATAGGACACGATATATGTTGTAATATATGACAGAGCGTTCATATAGGACACGATATATGTTGTAATATATGACAGAGCGTTCATATAGGACACGATATATGTTGTAATATATGACAGAGCGTTCATATAGGACACGATATATGTTGTAATATATGACAGAGCGTTCATATAGGACACGATATATGTTGTAATATATGACAGAGCGTTCATAGAGGACACGATATATGTTGTAATATATGACAGAGCGTTCATATAGGACACGATATATGTTGTAATATATGACAGAGCGTTCATATAGGACACGATATATGTTGTAATATATGACAGAGCGTTCATATAGGACACGATATATGTTGTAATATATGACAGAGCGTTCATATAGGACACGATATATGTTGTAATATATGACAGAGCGTTCATATAGGACACGATATATGTTGTAATATATGACAGAGCGTTCATATAGGACACGATATATGTTGTAATATATGACAGAGCGTTCATATAGGACACGATATATGTTGTAATATATGACAGAGCGTTCATATAGGACACGATATATGTTGTAATATATGACAGAGCGTTCATATAGGACACGATATATGTTGTAATATATGACAGAGCGTTCATATAGGACACGATATATGTTGTAATATATGACAGAGCGTTCATATAGGACACGATATATGTTGTAATATATGACAGAGCGTTCATATAGGACACGATATATGTTGTAATATATGACAGAGCGTTCATATAGGACACGATATATGTTGTAATATATGACAGAGCGTTCATATAGGACACGATATATGTTGTAATATATGACAGAGCGTTCATATAGGACACGATATATGTTGTAATATATGACAGAGCGTTCATATAGGACACGATATATGTTGTAATATATGACAGAGCGTTCATATAGGACACGATATATGTTGTAATATATGACAGAGCGTTCATATAGGACACGATATATGTTGTAATATATGACAGAGCGTTCATATAGGACACGATATATGTTGTAATATATGACAGAGCGTTCATATAGGACACGATATATGTTGTAATATATGACAGAGCGTTCATATAGGACACGATATATGTTGTAATATATGACAGAGCGTTCATATAGGACACGATATATGTTGTAATATATGACAGAGCGTTCATATAGGACACGATATATGTTGTAATATATGACAGAGCGTTCATATAGGACACGATATATGTTGTAATATCTGACAGAGCGTTCATATAGGACACGATATATGTTGTAATATATGACAGAGCGTTCATATAGGACACGATATATGTTGTAATATATGACAGAGCGTTCATATAGGACACGATATATGTTGTAATATATGACAGAGCGTTCATAGAAGACTAGATGTTAGTAATATATGACAGAGCGTTCATATAGGACACGATATATGTTGTAATATATGACAGAGCGTTCATATAGGACACGATATATGTTGTAATATATGACAGAGCGTTCATATAGGACACGATATATGTTGTAATATATGACAGAGCGTTCATATAGGACACGATATATGTTGTAATATATGACAGAGCGTTCATATAGGACACGATATATGTTGTAATATATGACAGAGCGTTCATATAGGACACGATATATGTTGTAATATATGACAGAGCGTTCATATAGGACACGATATATGTTGTAATATATGACAGAGCGTTCATATAGGACACGATATATGTTGTAATATATGACAGAGCGTTCATATAGACACGATATATGTTGTAATATATGACAGAGCGTTCATATAGGACACGATATATGTTGTAATATATGACAGAGCGTTCATATAGGACACGATATATGTTGTAATATATGACAGAGCGTTCATATAGGACACGATATATGTTGTAATATATGACAGAGCGTTCATATAGGACACGATATATGTTGTAATATATGACAGAGCGTTCATATAGGACACGATATATGTTGTAATATATGACAGAGCGTTCATATAGGACACGATATATGTTGTAATATATGACAGAGCGTTCATATAGGACACGATATATGTTGTAATATATGACAGAGCGTTCATATAGGACACGATATATGTTGTAATATATGACAGAGCGTTCATATAGGACACGATATATGTTGTAATATATGACAGAGCGTTCATATAGGACACGATATATGTTGTAATATATGACAGAGCGTTCATATAGGACACGATATATGTTGTAATATATGACAGAGCGTTCATATAGGACACGATATATGTTGTAATATATGACAGAGCGTTCATATAGGACACGATATATGTTGTAATATATGACAGAGCGTTCATATAGGACACGATATATGTTGTAATATATGACAGAGCGTTCATATAGGACACGATATATGTTGTAATATATGACAGAGCGTTCATATAGGACACGATATATGTTGTAATATATGACAGAGCGTTCATATAGGACACGATATATGTTGTAATATATGACAGAGCGTTCATAGAAGACTAGATGTAGTAATATATGACAGAGCGTTCATATAGGACACGATATATGTTGTAATATATGACAGAGCGTTCATATAGGACACGATATATGTTGTAATATATGACAGAGCGTTCATATAGGACACGATATATGTTGTAATATATGACAGAGCGTTCATATAGGACACGATATATGTTGTAATATATGACAGAGCGTTCATATAGGACACGATATATGTTGTAATATATGACAGAGCGTTCATATAGGACACGATATATGTTGTAATATATGACAGAGCGTTCATATAGGACACGATATATGTTGTAATATATGACAGAGCGTTCATATAGGACACGATATATGTTGTAATATATGACAGAGCGTTCATAGAAGACTAGATGTAGTAATATATGACAGAGCGTTCATATAGGACACGATATATGTTGTAATATATGACAGAGCGTTCATATAGGACACGATATATGTTGTAATATATGACAGAGCGTTCATATAGGACACGATATATGTTGTAATATATGACAGAGCGTTCATATAGGACACGATATATGTTGTAATATATGACAGAGCGTTCATATAGGACACGATATATGTTGTAATATATGACAGAGCGTTCATATAGGACACGATATATGTTGTAATATATGACAGAGCGTTCATATAGGACACGATATATGTTGTAATATATGACAGAGCGTTCATATAGGACACGATATATGTTGTAATATATGACAGAGCGTTCATATAGGACACGATATATGTTGTAATATATGACAGAGCGTTCATATAGGACACGATATATGTTGTAATATATGACAGAGCGTTCATATAGGACACGATATATGTTGTAATATATGACAGAGCGTTCATATAGGACACGATATATGTTGTAATATATGACAGAGCGTTCATATAGGACACGATATATGTTGTAATATATGACAGAGCGTTCATATAGGACACGATATATGTTGTAATATATGACAGAGCGTTCATATAGGACACGATATATGTTGTAATATATGACAGAGCGTTCATAGAGGACACGATATATGTTGTAATATATGACAGAGCGTTCATATAGGACACGATATATGTTGTAATATATGACAGAGCGTTCATATAGGACACGATATATGTTGTAATATATGACAGAGCGTTCATATAGGACACGATATATGTTGTAATATATGACAGAGCGTTCATATAGGACACGATATATGTTGTAATATATGACAGAGCGTTCATATAGGACACGATATATGTTGTAATATATGACAGAGCGTTCATATAGGACACGATATATGTTGTAATATATGACAGAGCGTTCATATAGGACACGATATATGTTGTAATATATGACAGAGCGTTCATATAGGACACGATATATGTTGTAATATATGACAGAGCGTTCATATAGGACACGATATATGTTGTAATATATGACAGAGCGTTCATATAGGACACGATATATGTTGTAATATATGACAGAGCGTTCATATAGGACACGATATATGTTGTAATATATGACAGAGCGTTCATATAGGACACGATATATGTTGTAATATATGACAGAGCGTTCATATAGGACACGATATATGTTGTAATATATGACAGAGCGTTCATAGAAGACTATATGTTGTAATATATGACAGAGCGTTCATATAGGACACGATATATGTTGTAATATATGACAGAGCGTTCATATAGGACACGATATATGTTGTAATATATGACAGAGCGTTCATATAGGACACGATATATGTTGTAATATATGACAGAGCGTTCATATAGGACACGATATATGTTGTAATATATGACAGAGCGTTCATATAGGACACGATATATGTTGTAATATATGACAGAGCGTTCATATAGGACACGATATATGTTGTAATATATGACAGAGCGTTCATATAGGACACGATATATGTTGTAATATATGACAGAGCGTTCATAGAAGACTATATGTTGTAATATATGACAGAGCGTTCATATAGGACACGATATATGTTGTAATATATGACAGAGCGTTCATATAGGACACGATATATGTTGTAATATATGACAGAGCGTTCATATAGGACACGATATATGTTGTAATATATGACAGAGCGTTCATATAGGACACGATATATGTTGTAATATATGACAGAGCGTTCATAGAGGACAGATGTTGTAATATATGACAGAGCGTTCATATAGGACACGATATATGTTGTAATATATGACAGAGCGTTCATATAGGACACGATATATGTTGTAATATATGACAGAGCGTTCATATAGGACACGATATATGTTGTAATATATGACAGAGCGTTCATATAGGACACGATATATGTTGATATTGACGTAACCGTTCATATAGCGTACACCAAGATACCTTCTATATATGAATTTTTGTTCTAGCAGTTTTCATAAAGATATTTTATAAATCTATCTGTCTCTGTATATGACAGAGCGTTCATATAGGAGCCGATATATGTTGCTCTTGCCTCTTCATATGTTCTTCTAGTGTCTATATGGGTCTTCATATTTTTCTTTACCTGTTGTTTCATATGAGGTTGCTTGCTATTCGATTATTATATATCTCATCACATGTCCAATATACCATCGTCTTTGTTGTATTACTGAAGACAGTGGTTCATATGGCGACTCTAATTTATCGTTGTTTTGATTCGTTCCATTCTATAGGACACGATATATGTTGAATATTTCGACATGCGTTCATATAGGACACGATATATGTTGTAATATATGACAGAGCGTTCATATATACGTAAGGGTTGATATAGTACATTTGATTTGAATAGCCACGATTTGTGTTGTGCTAATGAGTTTGATTTCCACAACTTTTCAATGTAAGACATTGCAGAGCTTTACCAGTATGATTCTAATTTCTTTGCTCGTATCCCCTTCTCGATATGTGACTTGTAGATAGATGAGTGATCGATCTCTTCTACTGGTTTGTTTCCATGTATATTTTGTCACTTGTGGAATAAACTTTTCATGACAGAGCGTTCATATAGGACACGATATATGTTGTAATATATGACAGAGCGTTCATATAGGACACGATATATGTTGTAATATATGACAGAGCGTTCATATAGGACACGATATATGTTGTAATATATGACAGAGCGTTCATATAGGACACGATATATGTTGTAATATATGACAGAGCGTTCATATAGGACACGATATATGTTGTAATATATGACAGAGCGTTCATATAGGACACGATATATGTTGTAATATATGACAGAGCGTTCATATAGGACACGATATATGTTGTAATATCTGACAGAGCGTTCATATAGGACACGATATATGTTGTAATATATGACAGAGCGTTCATATAGGACACGATATATGTTGTAATATATGACAGAGCGTTCATATAGGACACGATATATGTTGTAATATATGACAGAGCGTTCATATAGGACACGATATATGTTGTAATATATGACAGAGCGTTCATATAGGACACGATATATGTTGTAATATCTGACAGAGCGTTCATAGAGGACACGATATATGTTGTAATATATGACAGAGCGTTCATATAGGACACGATATATGTTGTAATATATGACAGAGCGTTCATATAGGACACGATATATGTTGTAATATATGACAGAGCGTTCATAGAGGACACGATATATGTTGTAATATATGACAGAGCGTTCATATAGGACACGATATATGTTGTAATATATGACAGAGCGTTCATATAGGACACGATATATGTTGTAATATATGACAGAGCGTTCATATAGGACACGATATATGTTGTAATATATGACAGAGCGTTCATATAGGACACGATATATGTTGTAATATATGACAGAGCGTTCATATAGGACACGATATATGTTGTAATATATGACAGAGCGTTCATATAGGACACGATATATGTTGTAATATCTGACAGAGCGTTCATAGAGGACACGATATATGTTGTAATATCTGACAGAGCGTTCATATAGGACACGATATATGTTGTAATATATGACAGAGCGTTCATAGAAGACTATATGTTGTAATATATGACAGAGCGTTCATATAGGACACGATATATGTTGTAATATATGACAGAGCGTTCATATAGGACACGATATATGTTGTAATATATGACAGAGCGTTCATATAGGACACGATATATGTTGTAATATATGACAGAGCGTTCATATAGGACACGATATATGTTGTAATATATGACAGAGCGTTCATAGAAGACTAGATGTAGTAATATATGACAGAGCGTTCATATAGGACACGATATATGTTGTAATATATGACAGAGCGTTCATATAGGACACGATATATGTTGTAATATATGACAGAGCGTTCATATAGGACACGATATATGTTGTAATATATGACAGAGCGTTCATATAGGACACGATATATGTTGTAATATATGACAGAGCGTTCATATAGGACACGATATATGTTGTAATATATGACAGAGCGTTCATATAGGACACGATATATGTTGTAATATATGACAGAGCGTTCATATAGGACACGATATATGTTGTAATATATGACAGAGCGTTCATATAGGACACGATATATGTTGTAATATATGACAGAGCGTTCATATAGGACACGATATATGTTGTAATATATGACAGAGCGTTCATATAGGACACGATATATGTTGTAATATCTGACAGAGCGTTCATAGAGGACACGATATATGTTGTAATATATGGCAGAGCGTTCATATAGGACACGATATATGTTGTAATATATGACAGAGCGTTCATATAGGACACGATATATGTTGTAATATATGACAGAGCGTTCATATAGGACACGATATATGTTGTAATATATGACAGAGCGTTCATATAGGACGCGATATATGTTGTAATATATGACAGAGCGTTCATATAGGACACGATATATGTTGTAATATATGACAGAGCGTTCTTATAGGACACGATATATGTTGTAATATATGACATAGCGTTCATATAGGACACGATATATGTTGTAATATATGACAGAGCGTTCATATAGGACACGATATATGTTGTAATATATGACAGAGCGTTCATATAGGACACGATATATGTTGTAATATATGACAGAGCGTTCATATAGGACACGATATATGTTGTAATATATGACAGAGCGTTCATATAGGACACGATATATGTTGTAATATATGACAGAGCGTTCATAGAGGACACGATATATGTTGTAATATATGGCAGAGCGTTCATATTGGACACGATATATGTTGTAATATATGACAGAGCGTTCATAGAGGACACGATATATGTTGTAATATATGACAGAGCGTTCATAGAAGACTAGATGTAGTAATATATGACAGAGCGTTAATATAGGACACGATATATGTTGTAATATATGACAGAGCGTTCATATAGGACACGATATATGTTGTAATATATGACAGAGCGTTCATATAGGACACGATATATATTGTAATATATGACAGAGCGTTCATATAGGACACGATATATGTTGTAATATATGACAGAGCGTTCATATAGGACACGATATATGTTGTAATATATGACAGAGCGTTCATATAGGACACGATATATGTTGTAATATATGACAGAGCGTTCATAGAGGACACGATATATGTTGTAATATATGACAGAGCGTTCATATAGGACACGATATATGTTGTAATATATGACAGAGCGTTCATATAGGACACGATATATGTTGTAATATATGACAGAGCGTTCATATAGGACACGATATATGTTCTAATATATGACAGAGCGTTCATATAGGACACGATATATGTTGTAATATATGACAGAGCGTTCATATAGGACACGATATATGTTGTAATATATGACAGAGCGTTCATATAGGACACGATATATGTTGTAATATCTGACAGAGCGTTCATAGAGGACACGATATATGTTGTAATATATGGCAGTGCGTTCATATAGGACACGATATATGTTGTAATATATGACAGAGCGTTCATATAGGACACGATATATGTTGTAATATATGACAGAGCGTTCATATAGGACACGATATATGTTGTAATATATGACAGAGCGTTCATATAGGACACGATATATGTTGTAATATATGACAGAGCGTTCTTATAGGACACGATATATGTTGTAATATATGACAGAGCGTTCATATAGGACACGATATATGTTGTAATATATGACAGAGCGTTCATATAGGACACGATATATGTTGTAATATATGACAGAGCGTTCATATAGGACACGATATATGTTGTAATATATGACAGAGCGTTCATATAGGACACGATATATGTTGTAATATATGACAGAGCGTTCATATAGGACACGATATATGTTGTAATATATGACAGAGCGTTCATATAGGACACGATATATGTTGTAATATATGACAGAGCGTTCATATAGGACACGATATATGTTGTAATATATGACAGAGCGTTCATATAGGACACGATATATGTTGTAATATATGACAGAGCGTTCATAGAAGACTAGATGTAGTAATATATGACAGAGCGTTCATATAGGACACGATATATGTTGTAATATCTGACAGAGCGTTCATATAGGACACGATATATGTTGTAATATATGGCAGAGCGTTCATAGAGGACACGATATATGTTGTAATATATGACAGAGCGTTCATAGAGGACACGATATATGTTGTAATATATGACAGAGCGTTCATATAGGACACGATATATGTTGTAATATATGACAGAGCGTTCATATAGGACACGATATATGTTGTAATATATGACAGAGCGTTCATATAGGACACGATATATGTTGTAATATATGACAGAGCGTTCATATAGGACACGATATATGTTGTAATATATGACAGAGCGTTCATATAGGACACGATATATGTTGTAATATATGACAGAGCGTTCATATAGGACACGATATATGTTGTAATATATGCAGAGCGTTCATATAGGACACGATATATGTTGTAATATCTGACAGAGCGTTCATATAGGACACGATATATGTTGTAATATCTGACAGAGCGTTCATAGAGGACACGATATATGTTGTAATATATGACAGATCGTTCATATAGGACACGATATATGTTGTAATATATGACAGAGCGTTCATATAGGACACGATATATATTGTAATATGTGACAGAGCGTTCATAGAGGACACGATATATGTTGTAATATCTGACAGAACGTTCATAGAGGACACGATATATGTTGTAATATCTGACAGAGCGTTCATAGAGGACACGATATATGTTGTAATATCTGACAGAGTGTTCATATAGGACACGATATATGTTGTAATATCTGACAGAGCGTTCATAGAGGACACGATATATGTTGTAATATCTGACAGAGCGTTCATAGAGGACACGATATATGTTGTAATATCTGACAGAGCGTTCATAGAGGACACGATATATGTTGTAATATCTGACAGACCGTTCATAGAGGACACGATATATGTTGTAATATCTGACAGAGCGTTCATAGTGGACACGATATATGTTGTAATATCTGACAGAGCGTTCATAGAGGACACGATATATGTTGTAATATCTGACAGAGCGTTCATAGAGGACACGATATATGTTGTAATATCTGACAGAGCGTTCATAGAGGACACGATATATGTTGTAATATCTGACAGAGCGTTCATAGAGGACACGATATATGTTGTAATATCTGACAGAGCGTTCAAAGAGGACACGATATATGTTGTAATATCTGACAGAGCGTTCATAGAGGACACGATATATGTTGTAATATCTGACAGAGCGTTCATAGAGGACACGATATATGTTGTAATATCTGACAGAGCGTTCATAGAGGACACGATATATGTTGTAATATATGACAGAGCGTTCATAGAGGACACGATATATGTTGTAATATATGACAGAGCGTTCATAGAAGACTAGATGTAGTAATATATGACAGAGCGTTCATATAGGACACGATATATGTTGTAATATATGACAGAGCGTTCATATAGGACACGATATATGTTGTAATATATGACAGAGCGTCATATAGGACACGATATATGTTGTAATATATGACAGAGCGTTCATATAGGACACGATATATGTTGTAATATATGACAGAGCGTTCATATAGGACACGATATATGTTGTAATATATGACAGAGCGTTCATATAGGACACGATATATGTTGTAATATATGATAGAGCGTTCATATAGGACACGATATCTGTTGTAATATATGACAGAGCGTTCATATAGGACACGATATATGTTGTAATATATGACAGAGCGTTCATATAGGACACGATATATGTTGTAATATATGACAGAGCGTTCATATAGGACACGATATATGTTGTAATATCTGACAGAGCGTTCATATAGGACACGATATATGTTGTAATATATGGCAGAGCGTTCATATAGGACACGATATATGTTGTAATATATGACAGAGCGTTCATATAGGACACGATATATGTTGTAATATATGGCAGAGCGTTCATATAGGACACGATATATGTTGTAATATATGACAGAGCGTTCATATAGGACACGATATATGTTGTAATATATGACAGAGCGTTTATATAGGACACGATATATGTTGTAATATATGACAGAGCGTTCATATAGGACACGATATATGTTGTAATATCTGACAGAGCGTTCATAGAGGACACGATATATGTTGTAATATATGGCAGAGCGTTCATATAGGACACGATATATGTTGTAATATATGACAGAGCGTTCATATAGGACACGATATATGTTGTAATATATGACAGAGCGTTCATAGAAGACTAGATGTAGTAATATATGACAGAGCGTTCATATAGGACACGATATATGTTGTAATATCTGACAGAGCGTTCATAGAGGACACGATATATATTGTAATATATGACAGAGCGTTCATATAGGACACGATATATGTTGTAATATATGACAGAGCGTTCATAGAGGACACGATATATGTTGTAATATATGACAGAGCGTTCATATAGGACACGATATATGTTGTAATATATGACAGAGCGTTCATATAGGACACGATATATGTTGTAATATATGACAGAGCGTTCATATAGGACACGATATATGTTGTAATATATGACAGAGCGTTCATATAGGACACGATATATGTTGTAATATATGACAGAGCGTTCATATAGGACACGATATATGTTGTAATATCTGACAGAGCGTTCATAGAGGACACGTTATATGTTGTAATATCTGACAGAGCGTTCATATAGGACACGATATATGTTGTAATATATGACAGAGCGTTCATATAGGACACGATATATGTTGTAATATATGACAGAGCGTTCATAGAAGACTAGATGTAGTAATATATGACAGAGCGTTCATATAGGACACGATATATGTTGTAATATCTGACAGAGCGTTCATAGAGGACACGATATATATTGTAATATATGACAGAGCGTTCATATAGGACACGATATATGTTGTAATATATGACAGAGCGTTCATAGAGGACACGATATATGTTGTAATATATGACAGAGCGTTCATATAGGACACGATATATGTTGTAATATATGACAGAGCGTTCATATAGGACACGATATATGTTGTAATATATGACAGAGCGTTCATATAGGACACGATATATGTTGTAATATATGACAGAGCGTTCATATAGGACACGATATATGTTGTAATATATGACAGAGCGTTCATATAGGACACGATATATGTTGTAATATCTGACAGAGCGTTCATATAGGACACGATATATGTTGTAATATATGACAGAGCGTTCATAGAGGACACGATATATGTTGTAATATCTGACAGAGCGTTCATAGTGGACACGATATATGTTGTAATATCTGACAGAGCGTTCATAGAGGACACGATATATGTTGTAATATCTGACAGAGCGTTCATAGAGGACACGATATATGTTGTAATATCTGACAGAGCGTTCATAGAGGACACGATATATGTTGTAATATCTGACAGAGCATTCATAGAGGACACGATATATGTTGTAATATCTGACAGAGCGTTCAAAGAGGACACGATATATGTTGTAATATCTGACAGAGCGTTCATAGAGGACACGATATATGTTGTAATATCTGACAGAGCGTTCATAGAGGACACGATATATGTTGTAATATCTGACAGAGCGTTCATAGAGGACACGATATATGTTGTAATATATGACAGAGCGTTCATAGAGGACACGATATATGTTGTAATATATGACAGAGCGTTCATAGAAGACTAGATGTAGTAATATATGACAGAGCGTTCATATAGGACACGATATATGTTGTAATATATGACAGAGCGTTCATATAGGACACGATATATGTTGTAATATATGACAGAGCGTTCATATAGGACACGATATATGTTGTAATATATGACAGAGCGTTCATATAGGACACGATATATGTTGTAATATATGACAGAGCGTTCATATAGGACACGATATATGTTGTAATATATGACAGAGCGTTCATATAGGACACGATATATGTTGTAATATATGATAGAGCGTTCATATAGGACACGATATATGTTGTAATATATGACAGAGCGTTCATATAGGACACGATATATGTTGTAATATATGACAGAGCGTTCATATAGGACACGATATATGTTGTAATATATGACAGAGCGTTCATATAGGACACGATATATGTTGTAATATCTGACAGAGCGTTCATATAGGACACGATATATGTTGTAATATATGGCAGAGCGTTCATATAGGACACGATATATGTTGTAATATATGACAGAGCGTTCATATAGGACACGATATATGTTGTAATATATGGCAGAGCGTTCATATAGGACACGATATATGTTGTAATATATGACAGAGCGTTCATATAGGACACGATATATGTTGTAATATATGACAGAGCGTTCATATAGGACACGATATATGTTGTAATATATGACAGAGCGTTCATATAGGACACGATATATGTTGTAATATCTGACAGAGCGTTCATATAGGACACGATATATGTTGTAATATATGGCAGAGCGTTCATATAGGACACGATATATGTTGTAATATATGACAGAGCGTTCATATAGGACACGATATATGTTGTAATATATGACAGAGCGTTCATAGAAGACTAGATGTAGTAATATATGACAGAGCGTTCATATAGGACACGATATATGTTGTAATATCTGACAGAGCGTTCATAGAGGACACGATATATATTGTAATATATGACAGACCGTTCATATAGGACACGATATATGTTGTAATATATGACAGAGCGTTCATAGAGGACACGATATATGTTGTAATATATGACAGAGCGTTCATATAGGACACGATATATGTTGTAATATATGACAGAGCGTTCATATAGGACACGATATATGTTGTAATATATGACAGAGCGTTCATATAGGACACGATATATGTTGTAATATATGACAGAGCGTTCATATAGGACACGATATATGTTGTAATATATGACAGAGCGTTCATATAGGACACGATATATGTTGTAATATCTGACAGAGCGTTCATAGAGGACACGATATATGTTGTAATATCTGACAGAGCGTTCATAGAGGACACGATATATGTTGTAATATCTGACAGAGCGTTCATAGAGGACACGATATATGTTGTAATATATGACAGATCGTTCATATAGGACACGATATATGTTGTAATATATGACAGAGCGTTCATATAGGACACGATATATGTTGTAATATCTGACAGAGCGTTCATAGAGGACACGATATATGTTGTAATATATGATAGAGCGTTCATATAGGACACGATATATGTTGTAATATATGACAGAGCGTTCATATAGGACACGATATATGTTGTAATATATGACAGAGCGTTCATATAGGACACGATATATGTTGTAATATATGACAGAGCGTTCATATAGGACACGATATATGTTGTAATATCTGACAGAGCGTTCATATAGGACACGATATATGTTGTAATATATGGCAGAGCGTTCATATAGGACACGATATATGTTGTAATATATGACAGAGCGTTCATATAGGACACGATATATGTTGTAATATATGGCAGAGCGTTCATATAGGACACGATATATGTTGTAATATATGACAGAGCGTTCATATAGGACACGATATATGTTGTAATATATGACAGAGCGTTCATATAGGACACGATATATGTTGTAATATATGACAGAGCGTTCATATAGGACACGATATATGTTGTAATATCTGACAGAGCGTTCATATAGGACACGATATATGTTGTAATATATGGCAGAGCGTTCATATAGGACACGATATATGTTGTAATATATGACAGAGCGTTCATATAGGACACGATATATGTTGTAATATATGACAGAGCGTTCATAGAAGACTAGATGTAGTAATATATGACAGAGCGTTCATATAGGACACGATATATGTTGTAATATCTGACAGAGCGTTCATAGAGGACACGATATATATTGTAATATATGACAGAGCGTTCATATAGGACACGATATATGTTGTAATATATGACAGAGCGTTCATAGAGGACACGATATATGTTGTAATATATGACAGAGCGTTCATATAGGACACGATATATGTTGTAATATATGACAGAGCGTTCATATAGGACACGATATATGTTGTAATATATGACAGAGCGTTCATATAGGACACGATATATGTTGTAATATATGACAGAGCGTTCATATAGGACACGATATATGTTGTAATATATGACAGAGCGTTCATATAGGACACGATATATGTTGTAATATCTGACAGAGCGTTCATAGAGGACACGTTATATGTTGTAATATCTGACAGAGCGTTCATAGAGGACACGATATATGTTGTAATATCTGACAGAGCGTTCATAGAGGACACGATATATGTTGTAATATATGACAGATCGTTCATATAGGACACGATATATGTTGTAATATATGACAGAGCGTTCATATAGGACACGATATATGTTGTAATATCTGACAGAGCGTTCATAGAGGACACGATATATGTTGTAATATCTGACAGAGCGTTCATAGAGGACACGATATATGTTGTAATATCTGACAGAGCGTTCATATAGGACACGATATATGTTGTAATATCTGACAGAGTGTTCATAGAGGACACGATATATTTTGTAATATCTGACAGAGCGTTCATAGAGGACACGATATATGTTGTAATATCTGACAGAGCGTTCATAGAGGACACGATATATGTTGTAATATCTGACAGAGCGTTCATAGAGGACACGATATATGTTGTAATATCTGACAGAGCGTTCATAGAGGACACGATATATGTTGTAATATCTGACAGAGCGTTCATAGAGGACACGATATATGTTGTAATATCTGACAGAGCGTTCATAGAGGACACGATATATGTTGTAATATCTGACAGAGCGTTCATAGAGGACACGATATATGTTGTAATATCTGACAGAGCGTTCATAGAGGACACGATATATGTTGTAATATCTTACAGAGCGTTCATAGAGGACACGATATATGTTGTAATATCTGACAGAGCGTTCATAGAGGACACGATATATGTTGTAATATCTGACAGAGCGTTCATAGAGGACACGATATATGTTGTAATATCTGACAGAGCGTTCATATAGGACACGATATATGTTGTAATATATGACAGAGCGTTCATATAGGACACGATATATGTTGTAATATATGACAGAGCGTTCATATAGGACACGATATATGTTGTAATATCTGACAGAGCGTTCATATAGGACACGATATATGTTGTAATATATGGCAGAGCGTTCATATAGGACACGATATATGTTGTAATATATGACAGAGCGTTCATATAGGACACGATATATGTTGTAATATATGACAGAGCGTTCATAGAAGACTAGATGTAGTAATATATGACAGAGCGTTCATATAGGACACGATATATGTTGTAATATCTGACAGAGCGTTCATAGAGGACACGATATATATTGTAATATATGACAGAGCGTTCATATAGGACACGATATATGTTGTAATATATGACAGAGCGTTCATAGAGGACACGATATATGTTGTAATATATGACAGAGCGTTCATATAGGACACGATATATGTTGTAATATATGACAGAGCGTTCATATAGGACACGATATATGTTGTAATATATGACAGAGCGTTCATATAGGACACGATAGATGTTGTAATATATGACAGAGCGTTCATATAGGACACGATATATGTTGTAATATATGACAGAGCGTTCATATAGGACACGATATATGTTGTAATATCTGACAGAGCGTTCATAGAGGACACGTTATATGTTGTAATATCTGACAGAGCGTTCATAGAGGACACGATATATGTTGTAATATCTGACAGAGCGTTCATAGAGGACACGATATATGTTGTAATATATGACAGATCGTTCATATAGGACACGATATATGTTGTAATATCTGACAGAGCGTTCATATAGGACACGATATATGTTGTAATATCTGACAGAGCGTTCATAGAGGACACGATATATGTTGTAATATCTGACAGAGCGTTCATATAGGACACGATATATGTTGTAATATCTGACAGTGTTCATAGAGGACACGATATATGTTGTAATATCTGACAGAGCGTTCATAGAGGACACGATATATGTTGTAATATATGACAGAGCGTTCATAGAGGACACGATATATGTTGTAATATCTGACAGAGCGTTCATAGAGGACACGATATATGTTGTAATATATGACAGAGCGTTCATAGAGGACACGATATATGTTGTAATATATGACAGGGCGTTCATAGAGGACACGATATATGTTGTAATATCTGACAGAGCGTTCATAGAGGACACGATATATGTTGTAATATCTGACAGAGCGTTCATAGAGGACACGATATATGTTGTAATATCTGACAGAGCGTTCATAGAGGACACGATATATGTTGTAATATCTGACAGAGCGTTCATAGAGGACACGATATATGTTGTAATATCTGACAGAGCGTTCATAGAGGACACGATATATGTTGTAATATCTGACAGAGCGTTCATAGAGGACACGATATATGTTGTAATATCTGACAGAGCGTTCATAGAGGACACGATATATGTTGTAATATCTGACAGAGCGTTCATAGAGGACACGATATATGTTGTAATATCTGACAGAGCGTTCATAGAGGACACGACATATGTTGTAATATCTGACAGAGCGTTCATAGAGGACACGATATATGTTGTAATATCTGACAGAGCGTTCATAGAGGACACGATATATGTTGTAATCTCTGACAGAGCGTTCATAGAAGACACGATATATGTTGTAATCTCTGACAGAGCGTTCATAGAAGACACGATATATGTTGTAATCTCTGACAGAGCGTTCATAGAGGACACGATATATGTTGTAATATCTGACAGAGCGTCTACCATTTTTTTCTTCACGTTTTACTGATTGAAAATCAATTTGATTACTACATTCAGAATTCCTGTCTCTACATTCAAATTACTGTCATCATCGTGATCATTGTTTCAACTGTTGCTTCAGTGTTCACATTTTCAACTGTTGCTTTAGTGTTCACATTTTCAACTGTTGCTTCAGTGTTCACATTTTCAACTGTTGCTTCAGTGTTCACTGTTTCAATTGTAATCATTATTAACATGCAACATCCAACATAAACCCCACCCTACAGTCACTATATCCCACACAAAACCCACCCCACAATCACCACATACCACACAAAAACTACATCATAATCACCACACCCCACATAAAACCTACCCCACAATCCTCACATCCCACACAAAACCTACATCATAATCACCACATCCCATACAAAACCCACCCCACAATCACCGCTTCCCACACAAAACCTACATCATAATCACCACATCCCACACAAAACCCACCCCACAATCACCACACCCCACACAAAACCTTCATCATAATCACCACATCCCACACAAAACCCACCCCACAATCACCACATCCCACACAAAACCTACATCATAATCACCACATCCAACACAAAACCCGTTATACACAACACCCACCCCACAATCACCATATCCCACACAAAACCCACCCCACAATCACTACATCCCACACAAAACCCACCCCACAATCACTACATCACACACAAAACCCACCCCACAATCACTACATTCCACACAAAACCCACCCCACAATCACTACATCCTACACGAAACTCACCCCACAATCACTACATCCCACACAAAACCCATCTCACAACGACAACATCCCACACAAAAACTACCACACAATCACCACATCCCACACATTTATATAAAAGACTGACACAAATCACGTGACCTCATTCAGACCTGTCGTTTTTATTTCCGTAGCTAAACCAAATTGGACACGTGATCAGTATAAACTGATGACGTTTTGTGTGGTCAACTCCAGCTGGGAGGTGATGAGGTGAAGGTCAAAAGCACCCCTGTATAGTCGCTTCTGATGTTTGACGTGAGGACGTTGACGGATGTTGCTGGTGCGTCGTCTGGTACGTCGTCTGGTGCGGACACCAACAGCCTGGTTGTGACTGACAACACTCTTTCTGTTCTCGCTGACAACCGACGCCATCCTGATGGCAAACAATGCCGGCGTACAGGAAAGCAACCATTTCAGAGACAGGGACAGACTACCTGCAGCTAATCAGCACTGAGGTAGAAACTAGGTACCAGCTCGACACGATACGCACTGTCAAAACACATCATCAACTTTTGTCACCTGCTGACATCAACATTGATCGTTGATGATCTCATGTGAGCTGTGTCTTCTCATGGCTCATTGTCGTGGTCTCTTCACAGCATTTGTTTGTATTGGCAGGCCTGTGTACTTGATTTGTCTGTGTTATTAAATAACTTCTCATGTACACCAGCCATTGTTGCCTTCATACTTGTGGGGAATCCAGTATGTCTCTATGGCGTTTTGATTTGGCGAATTACATGTCTGCCTATATATTCTCACTTGACCTGTTACCTTATCTATGTGCATAAATGTTGTCATTGTGGGCATGTCTTTTGTGTCAGCGGAGGACGGTGAGTTCGAAACTTGAGAAGGCCAGGTCTTGAGACCGAGATTTAAGGTTGACCTTTGACCTGTCAATTTGCGACATTAACATGACAGCAATTTGCTCTATGTAAACTATTTCCTTCAATTATTGCCCTAAATTAATCTAACTATAATTGAATTATAATATCTTAATTATTTGCATTATAAGTTATGAAAACAAACATGGTTTTGCTGTTAATGAACATCTTTAACTGTTTTTAAAAAAATATATATTTTAACATAAAGACGCAGCGCAGCGATTTTGAGTAAGCATCAGACTAGGTTGCCTTCTATTAGCGGAATGTGCAGATGTTTCGATAACGAGATAGAACGCCACCTTATTAGCTGTTCGACTCTTGTCATAATAACGAGGAGCAGATTGCAGAAATGACATACTTAGTTCTCAAACACATTACACGATCGATAGATGCCGTTGTCCGGTTGTAGTAGGTGTGACCTCCATAGACATTGAAGTATATTTATTAATAACGGCTGGAGTTATTTGAACTATATCACGGCTATACTAGGGAATGCGGTGGCTGGTTGTACACTGACATTGAACTATATCACGGCTATACTAGGGAATGCGGTGGCTGGTTGTACACTGACATTGAACTATATCACGGCTGTACTAGGGAATGCGGTGGCTGGTTGTACACTGACATTGAACTATATCACGGCTATACTAGGGAATACGGTGGCTGGTTGTACACTGACATTGAACTATATCACGGCTATACTAGGGGATACGGTGGCTGGTTGTACACTGACATTGAACTATATCACGGCTATACTAGGGAATGCGGTGGCTGGTTGTACACTGACATTGAACTATATCACGGCTATACTAGGGAATACGATGGCTGGCTGTACACTGACATTGAACTCATTGAGCTGGGATGTGATTGTGTTATGTATTCTCATCAAATATCAGAGTAGTCGTGGCCTCCGTGGCCTACTCTGGATATCCGTCAGTGTCTCGTGTGTACCCTTACACGATGTCTGTTCCTACATTTGACATCCAGCATGGAAAGCGGCGACCTTCCAAGTCCTGGAGCGAGAACTCTCAAACAAATCGTAATAGGCGTGACGTAATCTACAATGTTACTTGGGAAGGTGAAGGTCACGCTGGCATTGTGTGTGAGCCAATTTTTCAACTTTGATCATCACCATCTCACCTGTACACTCACCTGTTGTCTCATCTGAACATCTCCGTAACTACACCAACCATCACGTCCATCATTAATCCAACCATCACATCCATCACTACATCAACCATCATAAACAGCAACCATGACTTCCATCACTATACATAACATCAACACCATCCCTACATCAAAAATCATCTCATCACTACATCAACTATCACATCCATCCTTATACTAGCGACCACCTCATTTGTTGCACCAAACATCACCTCCATCACTGCATCATCCATCACCTCAATCACTGCACCATCCATCACCTCAATCTCTGCATCAACAATCACCTCCATCACTGCATCAACAATCACCTCAATCTCTGCATCAACAATCACCTCCATCACTGCATCATCCATCACCTCCAACACTGCATCATCCATCACCTCCATCACTGCATCAACAATCACCTCCATCACTGCCCCATCCATCACCTCAATCACTGCATCAACAATCACCTCCATCACTGCATCATCCATCACCTCAATCACTGCATCAACAATCACCTCCATCACTGCATCATCCATCACCTCAATCTCTGCATCAACAATCACCTTCATCACTGCATCATCCATCACCTCAATCACTGCATCAACAATCACCTCCATCACTGCACCATCCATCACCTCCATCACTGCATCATACATCACCTCAATCTCTGCATCAATAATCACCTCCATCACTGCACCATCCATCACCTCCATCACTGCATCATCCATCACCTCAATCACTGCATCAACAATCACCTCCATCACTGCACCATCCATCACCTCCATCACTGCATCATACATCACCTCAATCTCTGCATCAACAATCACCTCCATCACTGCACCATCCATCACCTCCATCACCACATCATACATCACCTCAATCTCTGCACCAACAATCACCTCCATCACTGCACCATCCATCACCTTCATCACTGCATCATCCATCACCTCAATCTCTGCATCAACAATCACCTCCATCACTGCACCATCCATCACCTCCATCACTGCATCATACATCACCTCAATCTCTGCATCATCCATCACCTCAATCTCTGCATCAACAATCACCTCCATCACTGCATCATCCATCACCTCAATCTCTGCATCATCCATCACCTCCATCACTGCATCATCCATCACCTCAATCTCTGCATCATCAATCACCTCAATCTCTGCCTGCATCAAAAATCACCTCCATCACTGCATCATCCATCACCTCAATCTCTGCATCATCAATCACCTCAATCTCTGCCTGCATCAACAATCACCTCCATCACTGCATCATCCATCACCTCAATCTCTGCCTGCATCAACAATCACCTCCATCACTGCATCATCCATCACCTCAATCTCTGCCTGCATCAACAATCACCTCAATCTCTGCATCATCCATCACCTCAATCTCTGCCTGCATCAACAATCACCTCAATCTCTGCCTGCATCAACAATCACCTCAATCTCTGCCTGCATCAACAATCACCTCCATCACTGCATCATCCATCACCTCAATCTCTGCCTGCATCAACAATCACCTCCATCACTGCATCATCCATCACCTCAATCACTACATCAACAATCACCTCCATCACTGCATCATCCATCACCTCAATCTCTGCCTGCATCAACAATCACCTCCATCTCTGCATCATCCATCACCTCAATCTCTGCCTGCATCAACAATCACCTCAATCTCTGCCTGCATCAACAATCACCTCAATCTCTGCCTGCATCAACAATCACCTCAATCTCTGCATCATCCATCACCTCCATCTCTACATCATCCATCATCTCAATCACTACATCAACCATCACCTCCATCTCTGCATCATCCATCATCTCAATCACTACATCAACCATCACCTCCATCTCTGCATCATCCATCATCTCAATGACTACATCAACCATCACCTCCATCTCTGCATCATCCATCATATCCATCACTACATCAACCATCACCTCCATCACTACATCAACCATCATCTCCATCACTACATCAACCATCACCTCCATCACTACATCAACCATCATCTCATCACTACATCAACCATCACCTCCATCACTACATCAACCATCATCCCCATCACTACATCAAGCATCATCTCCATCACTACATCAACCATCACCTCCATCACTACGTCAACCTTCACCTCCATCACTACATCAACCATCATCTCCATCACTACATCAACCATCACCTCCATCACTACATCAACCATCACCTACATCACTACATCAACCAACATCTCCATCACTACATCAACAATCACCTCCATCACTACATCAACCATCAGCTCCATCACTACATCAACCATCACCTCCAACTCTACACCAACAGCCCTCCCTGTAATTAATCCCCCACGGGAGACATTCCGCAAGTGACCCCCAGGTCGCAAGGAATCGACATAGATGTTAGAAGAAATATCTCCGTGAACTGACCAACGCCCTCATGTACCTCACTGATGTCACCTGTGTGTTAAGGACCACGTCGACTATGTGACAACAAAAGCCCACAAAGGATTAGCCGCCATGATGGTCATGCAGCTACCATTATCGAGGGAAAGCTACTTTTGTTCCAGGGACTGCTCCTGATGGCCAACCAATGGATCGGGCGGACGTCATCAATGTCCCCGAGATGTAGGGAACAGAACTCAGTCGTGGTCAATGTGGAGGTCAACGGTCTCATCTGGGATAACACCCAGGAAGGATGTGTATGGGGATTTACAGCACGCTCGGCAGGCAGAATAGTCAAAGAAGACAGTGTTGTATACGTTATGACCACGTGTATCATGCAGATGGAGGTGGTGGCAGTGACCAGGACATTCATCTGGTTAGAGTCACAAGACTACACCCACGCCTGTATACTGAGTGATTCGATGAGCATGATAAGAATAAGTGGAGGCGAGCTCTGTCCGCAGGCAATGGGTAGAGTCATTACAGAAGTCAAACATACTCTGACAACCTTCATTGACGTCATTCAACGACGGTCCACTCGGACGCCCCTCATTGACAACCCACACTGACGCCCCTCATTGACGACCCACACTGATGTCCCTCATTGACAACCCACTCTGACGCCCCTCATTGACGACCCACACTGATGTCCCTCATTGACAACCCACTCTGACGTCCCTCATTGACGACCCACACTGATGTCCCTCATTGACGACCCACACTGATGCCCCGCATTGACGACCCACACTGATGTCCCTCATTGACGACCCACACTGACGTCCCTCATTGACAACCCACACTGACGTCCCTCATTGACGACCCACACTGACGTCCTTAATTGACGACCTACACTGATGTCCCTCATTGACGACCCACACTGATGTCCCTCATTGACGACCCACACTGACGTCCCTCATTGACGACCCACACTGATGTCCCTCATTGACGACCCACACTCTTCTTCTTCTACCTTTTAGCTCCCAGTGGAGCATAGGTCTTCAACAAACACTTTCCAAGTCGTTCTGTTTTTTGCAATTCTTTTAAGATCATTCCATGTCTTCCCCATCATCTTCGTCTCTGCTTCAATCTGTCTTCTCCAAGAATTCCTTGGTCTTCCTCTTTGTCTTTTCCCCTGGGGATTCCAAAAAAGGGCCTGTTGTGTAATACTCTCAGTTGGTTTCCGTAGTGTGTGTCCTATCCATCGCCATCGTCTTCGCTGTATTTCTTTATCCACTGGTATTTGACCGGTACATTTCCATAATTCCACGTTTGTGACTTTGTCCTGCCATTTCCATCCCTTTATTCTGCGCAAGCATCCATTAATGAAAGTCTGTACCTTCGTGATTGTCAATTTTGTTATTCTCCATGTTTCACAGCCATATAATAGAACCGACTTAACATTGGAGTTGAAAATTTGTATTTTTGTATTTAGCCTAATTTCTTTGGATTTCCATATGTTTCCCAGTGCAATGAAAGCTCCTCTTGCTTTTGATATCCTTATTTTGGTATCGTTTTCTGTTCCTCCCTCTTTATCTATATTACTGCCCAGATATATATAAGATTGTACGTCTAGTAGAGGTATTTCTCCTAGTTTTATTTGGTTATTGCCAACTGCATTAATTCTCATAATGTTGGTCTTATCTCTATTAATCTTTAGTCCTAGCTGTTGTGATCTCTCATCTAATATACTCATTTTATCTTGCATCTGTTGGTGGCTGTGTGATAGGAGAGCTATGTCATCAGCAAAGTCTAAATCATCAAGTTGTTTGGTCAGTGACCACTGGATCCCATTTCTGTTGTTTTGAGTTATTTTCATAATCCAATCTATGGCCAGTAGAAAGAGAAATGGAGACAGAAGGCATCTTTGCCTTACTCCTGTTCTTATTTCAAATGCTTCTGTAAGCTGTCCTTCATGCACCACACTACATTTTGTTCCTTCATACATTGTTTTTATCAGGTTAATAAACTTTATGGGGATTCCATAATGACTCAGCAACTTCCAAAGCATTCTTCTGTCTAAACTATCAAATGCCTTTTCGTAATCTATGAATCCAATATAAAGTGGGGATTTTAGTTCTAAACTTTGTTCAACTATTATACGTAGAGTAGTTATTTGATCAGCACATGATCTGTTCTTCCTAAAACCTGCTTGTTCATCTCTCAAGTGTTTCTCTATAGCCTCTTTTAGTCTCTCCAGAATGATTCTGCCTAATATTTTTCCTGGCACTGATAGTAGCATAATTCCCCTATAATTTGTGCACGCCTGTAAACTCCATTGACGACCCACACTGATGTCCCTCATTGACGACCCACACTGATGTCCCTCATTAACGACCTACTCTGACGTCCCTCATTGACGACCCACACTGATGTCCCTCATTGACGACCAACTCTGACGTCCCTAATTGACGACCCACACTGATGTCCCTCATTGACGACCCACACTGACGTCCGTTATTGACGACCCACACTGATGTCCCTCATTGACGACCCACACCGACGTCCGTCATTGACGACCCACACTGACGTCCATCATTGACGACCCACACTGATGTCCCTCATTGACGACCCACAATGATGTCCCTCATTGACGACCCACACTGACGTCCGTCATTGACGACCCACACTGATGTCCCTCATTGACGACCCACACTGATGTCCCTCATTGACGACCCACACTGATGTCCCTCATTGACGACCTACACTGACGTCCCTCATTGACGACCCACACTGATGTCCCTCATTGACGACCCACACTGATGTCCCTCATTGACAACCCACTCTGACGTCCCTCATTGACGACCCACACTGATGTCCCTCATTGACGACCCACACTGATGTCCCTCATTGACGACCCACAATGATGTCCCTCATTGACGACCCATACTGACGTCCGTCATTGACGACCCGCACTGATGTCCCTCATTGACGACCAACTCTGACGTCCCTAATTGACGACCCACACTGATGTCCCTCATTCACGACCCACACTGATGTCCCTCATTGACGACCCACACTGATGCCCCGCATTGACGACCCACACTGACGCACCTCATTGACGACCCACACTGACGTCCCTCATTGACGACCCACTCTGACGTCCCTCAATGATGACCCACACTGATGTCCCTCATTGACGACCCACACTGATGTCCCTCATTGACGACCCACACTGATGTTCCTCATTAACGACCTACTCTGACGTCCCTCATTGACGACCCACACTGATGTCCCTCATTGACGACCAACTCTGACGTCCCTCATTGACGACCCACACTGATGTCCCTCATTGACGACCCACACTGACGTCCGTAATTGACGACCCACACTGATGTCCCTCATTGACGACCCACACTGACGTCCGTCATTGACGACCCATACTGACGTCCCTCATTGACGACCCACACTGACGACCCACACTGACGTCCGTCATTGACGACCCACACTGACGACTCACACTGACGACCCACACTGACGTCCGTCATTGACGACCCACACTGACGTCCCTCACGGATGATCCACTCTGACATTCCTCACTGACGTCCCCCACTGACGACCCACTTTTTTCCCTTCGCCAGCTTGTACCTGCGAGGAAGTCCATAGCGACTAGGAACAACACTTCACACGTTAATCCATTCCTCCTGGCAGCCTTGTGCACAGGGTCATTCGCTGCACAGGTAGATAGCTCTGACTTTGTAGATACTCATATTTTTTCCGTCGATGAGCAAGCCGGGCCTCGCTGCTGAGACCAGGGGTGGTTGCCACAGAGAGAAATCATAAATAAAAATCCCAACCGGTGTAGCCGGGATTTGAATCCACAACCTCTCTGTCTCGAGGCCAGCGTCTTGCCTCGAGACCAATCAGTCCACCACGACCCACTCTGAGTACATTTGAACACCTACACTTTCAGAACAACAGTGAGCAGGAGAACTCCATACTGTGGCAGAACTGGCAGTCACATAGTTCTCCCTGAACAACCGTCAACACACCGACATCAATAGTGAGAGCATGGGGTTGTTGTGAGGACCCAGACCTTGAGGACCACAGTTTGATGGGACACAGCACATAGATCAGGTGTTAATGAAGGGCTTCTCGGCAATGGCGGCGGGGGACTGTGAACAGCTTCTGCTTGTCTTCCTACACCAAGGAATGGTGGTCTCGGTTATTGAGCGGCGATCTCAGCCGCTGGGAGATTGAAGGACTGGCTTGCCTCACTTTGAGCAGAGAATGGAGGCAACACAACTGTGTGCTTGTGGAGGTCCTGATCTATGGGGATTCACCTCAAGATGCGGCAGTCATTGACATCGATGGGTCTGTTGTGTTGCACAGTCGGAGCTCGTGGACTTCCACGGCCCAGGTCAGATGAAGAAGAGCAAGGGGGGGGGGGGGGGGCCGTGGTGGTTTCGCAGAAACTGCCAGTAGTTTGATCATGAAGATCATGACAGTTACAATAAAGCAATGGCACCCATAGAAGAGTGGCTCGATGAGTGGGTCGATGAGTGGGTCGATGAGTGGCTCGATGAGTGGGTCGATGAGTGGGTCGATGAGTGGGTCGATGAGTGGGTCGATGAGTGGCTCGATGAGTGGGTCGATGAGTGGCTCGATGAGTGGGTCGATGAGTGGGTCGATGAGTGGGTCGATGAGTGGGTCGATGAGTGGGTCGATGAGTGGCTCGATGAGTGGGTCGATGAGTGGGTCGATGAGTGTCTCGATGAGTGGGTCGATGAGTGGCTCGATGAGTGGGTCGATGAGTGGGTCGATGAGTGGCTCGATGAGTGGGTCGATGAGTGGCTCGATGAGTGGGTCGATGAGTGGGTCGATGAGTGGGTCGATGAGTGGGTCGATAAGTGGCTCGATGAGTGGGTCGATGAGTGGGTCGATGAGTGGGTCGATGAGTGGCTCGATGAGTGGGTCGATGAGTGGGTCGATGAGTGGCTCGATGTATGGCTCGATGAGTGGGTCGATGAGTGGGTCGATGAGTGGGTCGATGAGTGGCTCGATGAGTGGGTCGATGAGTGGGTCGATGAGTGGGTCGATGAGTGGGTCGATGAGTGGCTCGATGAGTGGGTCGATGAGTGGCTCGATGAGTGGCTCGATGTATGGCTCGATGAGTGGGTCGATGAGTGGCTCGATGAGTGGGTCGATGAGTGGGTCGATGAGTGGCTCGATGAGTGGCTCGATGAGTGGGTCGATGAGTGGGTCGATGAGTGGCTCGATGAGTGGCTCGATGAGTGGGTCGATGAGTGGCTCGATGAGTGGGTCGATGAGTGGCTCGATGAGTGGGTCGATGAGTGGGTCGATGAGTGGCTCGATGTATGGCTCGATGAGTGGGTCGATGAGTGGCTCGATGAGTGGGTCGATGAGTGGCTCGATGTATGACTCGATGAGTGGCTCGATGAGTGGGTCGATGAGTGGGTCGATGAGTGGGTCGATGAGTGGGTCGATGAGTGGGTCGATGAGTGGGTCGATGAGTGGGTCGATGAGTGGGCCGATGAGTGGCTCGATGAGTGGGTCGATGAGTGGGTCGATGAGTGGGTCGATGAGTGGCTCGATAAGTGGCTCGATGAGTGGGTCGATGAGTGGGTCGATGAGTGAGTCGATGAGTGGGTCGATGAGTGGCTCGATGAGTGGGTCGATGAGTGGGTCGATGAGTGGGTCGATGAGTGGCTCGATGAGTGGGTCGATGAGTGGGTCGATGAGTGGCTCGATTAGTTGGTCGATGAGTGGCTCGATGAGTGGCTCGATGAGTGGCTCGATGAGTGGGTCGATGAGTGGCTCGATGAGTGGCTCGATGAGTGGGTCGATGAGTGGCTCGATGAGTGGGTCGATGAGTGGCTCGATGAGTGGGTCGATGAGTGGGTCGATGAGTGGCTCGATGTATGGCTCGATGAGTGGGTCGATGAGTGGGTCGATGAGTGGGTCGATGAGTGGCTCGATGAGTGGGTCGATGAGTGGCTCGATGTATGACTCGATGAGTGGCTCGATGAGTGGGTCGATGAGTGGGTCGATGAGTGGCTCGATGAGTGGGTCGATGAGTGGCTCGATAAGTGGCTCGATGAGTGGCTCGATGAGTGGCTCGATGTATGACTCGATGAGTGGCTCGATGAGTGGGTCGATGAGTGGGTCGATGAGTGGCTCGATGAGTGGCTCGATGAGTGACTCGATTGATTGGCTCGATTCATTGGCTCGATGAGTGGCTCGATGAGTGGCTCGATGAGTGACTCGATGAGTGGCTCGATTGATTGGCTCGATGAGTGGCTCGATGAGTGGCTCGATGAGTGGCTCGATGAGTGGCTCGATGAGTGGGTCGATGAGTGGCTCGATGTATGACTCGATGAGTGGCTCGATGAGTGGGTCGATGAGTGGCTCGATGTACGACTCGATGAGTGGCTCGATGAGTGGGTCGATGAGTGGCTCGATGAGTGGGTCGATGAGTGGCTCGATGAGTGGCTCGATGAGTGGCTCGATGTTTGACTCGATGAGTGGCTCGATGAGTGACTCGATTGATTGGCTCGATTCATTGGCTCGATGAGTGGCTCGATGAGTGGCTCGATGAGTGGCTCGATTCATTGGCTCGATGAGTGGCTCGATGAGTGGCTCGATTGATTGGCTCGATGAGTGGCTCGATGAGTGGCTCGATGAGTGACTCGATTGATTGGCTCGATAAGTGACTCGATTGATTGGCTCGATGAGTGACTCGATTGTTTGGCTCGATGAGTGACTCGATTGATTGGCTCGATGAGTGGCTCGATGAGTGACTCGATTGATTGGCTCGATGAGTGGCTCGATGAGTGGCTCCATGAGTGGCTCAGAAAAATCGAGGGAGGCTGGGCACGAAGGCAGTGGTTTGTGTCATTGAAGAACTCAGGTCAGACTGGGATCTCTCTCAGCGTTCCTGGACACTCCGGCGTGAGAGGAAACGAACGAGTTGACAGTTTCGCAGGAACAGCTGCCGTGGATGGACGTGGACAGGACTGACATTCTTAATGCCCTCAAGGAGGAAAGGTACGCCGGTGACTCAAAGATCATGCATCTACAACCATGTCCAGACTACACGAACATCAGGTCACAACTTGGGGGTGTCAGAAAGGAGCGCTACGCGGGGAAACACAGGACTGGGTCGTCAGTCTCCACACACTGGGGGACATACTAGGGTCGTCAGTCTCCACACACTGGGGGACATACTGGGTCGTCAGTCTCCACACACTGGGGGACATACTGGGTCGTCAGTCTCCACACACTTGGGGACATTCTAGGGTCGTCAGTCTCCACACACTGGGGGACATACTAGGGTCGTCAGTCTCCACACACTGGGGGACACACTGGGTCGTCAGTCTCCACACACTGGGGGACATACTAGGGTCGTCAGTCTCCACACACTGAGGGACATACTGGGTCGTCAGTCTCCACACACTGGGGGACATACTGGGTCGTCAGTCTCCACACACTTGGGGACATTCTAGGGTCGTCAGTCTCCACACACTGGGGGACATACTAGGGTCGTCAGTCTCCACACACTGGGGGACATACTAGGGTCGTCAGTCTCCACACACTGGGGGACATACTAGGGTCGTCAGTCTCCACACACTGGGGGACATACTGGGTCGTCAGTCTCCACACACTGGGGGACATACTAGGGTCGTCAGTCTCCACACACTGGGGGACATACTGGGTCGTCAGTCTCCACACACTGAGGGACATACTAGGGTCGTCAGTCTCCACACACTGGGGGACATACTGGGTCGTCAGTCTCCACACACTTGGGGACATACTAGGGTCGTCAGTCTCCACACACTGTGGGACATACTAGGGTCGTCAGTTTCCACACACTGGGGGACATACTGGGGTCGTCAGTCTCCACACACTGAGGGACACACTGGGGTCGTCTGTCTCCACACACTGAAGGACATTCTGGAGTCGTCAGTCTCCACACACTGAGGGACACACTGGGGTCGTCAGTCTCCACACACTGCGGGACATACTGGGATCGTCTGTCTCCACACTTGGGGACATACTGGGGTCGTCAGTCTCCACACACTGGGGGACATACTGGGGTCGTCAGTCTCCACACACTGAGGGACACACTGGGATCGTCTGTCTCCACACACTGAGGGACATACTAGATCTGAACATGTGTTCAGTGGCTCTTGCTCACAAACAGAAGTTGCAAATACCTCGTCCCCGCTGGAACTATAAGAGAGCAGATTGGGCAAAGTTTGCAAGGCTCACTGATGCATATACTGCGCCTATAACACCCACGAAAAGAAGGTCAATAATATGATAGAGCGGTTAACAAATGGAATCCTGAGAGCTGCTAAAGAATCCATTCCTAGAGGAGCAAGAAGAAACTACAAACCATACTGGAGCAAGGAAATACAAAGACTAGAAGAGGAACTGGACTCTGCCAGAGAACTAGCTGAAACATCACACAGCACAGAGAGCAACATTGCCTACAAAGCAGCCTCGGCCAAATACAGATGTGAGGTCATGATATCAGCAAGACAGAGCTGGATAGACAAAACAGAGAGCCTTAATCTAGACAAAAATGGTCATAAACTAAGGAAACTTGCGAAAGCTCTGAGCGACGAAAACAACTGCCGACCTCCAATATCATTAACACACAATCAGAACATCCTCACAGGCAAAAGGGCAGCAAATCTACTGATAGAGACTTACAAAACATTAGTAGAATAAACATTCCAATAGACAAACAGAAAGCTGCAAGGCAGGAAAACCAAGATGCAAAACACATGCCTTTAGCACCAGAAGAGCATCAGACGACCATCTTTACCCCAACTGAATTAGATGTTGCTCTCAAAGGATTGAAGCTCAAAAGTTCCCCTGGTCAAGGTAGAATCACCAACGAAATGCTCCTAAATCTGGGACAGAAAGCCAAGAGCCAGCTTCTAAGGATAATAAATGCTAGCTGGAAGAGAGGTCATGTGCCGGCAATCTGGAAAGAAGCTATTATGGTGCCCATCCTCAAGCGTGGAAAAGACCCACTAGACCCAAGTAGCTATAGACCAATTAGCTTACTGAGCTGCCTGAGTAAACTCATGGAAAGGCTGGTTAACAGAAGACTTATGTGGCAATTGGAGACAAAACAACAAATCGTACCACAACAAAGTGGCTTCCGTCAGCACAGATCAACTAAAGACCTGGTCACCTACATTGCACAGGAAATTGAGGATGCTCTACAAGAAAAGAAACACACACTGGCAGTGTGAGTCGACATGCAGAAGGCTTTTGATAGGGTCTGGCGAGAGGGTTTAAAGAACAAGCTTTTTAGACTTGGCATCCAGGGTCGTTTATTCAATTGGGTCTCTCAATACCTTCAGGATAGAACGGCCAGAGTACAAGTTCAAGGTCAACTAAGTAAGGAGGTCTTTATCAAACAAGGTGTGTCCCACAATGCGGAGTCTTGTCCCCAACACTCTTTTTAATTTTCATAAATGACATCGTAATGGACATTCCACCCAGAATACACTCAGAAATATACACAGTTGATCTGGCGTTGTGGGCTCGCGAGGAAAGTATGTCGGTGGCTGGACCCAGGATGCAAGATGCCCTAGGTGAACTTGAAAAGTGGACGAACACCTGGTTCTTACCAATCAACGAAAGGAAAACTTCATACACAATTTTCAGCCTATCAAGAAAAACACTCTCTGCAAACTTGAAGATAAAAGACCATACACTCCCTATTGACCAAAACCCAACATATCTTGGTGTCACTATGAATCGCAGAATGACTTGGAAAAATCAGAGAGACAGAGCAAGGATGAAAGCCAGAAAACGAACAAATATTATGAAGAAATGGCAGGAACGGACTGGGGGAGGGGGGGCAGACAGCAATATTTTGAAAAGACTATACGTAGGAAGAGTCAGACCAGTTCTAGAGTATGGAGTCACAGCCTGGGCTATGGCTTCCAAATCACACCTTAGCAAAATTAACAGAATACAGAACCAAGCTGCCCGTATCATTACTGGTGCTATGAAATCTACACCTATCAAGATTCTAGAAACAGTAACAGGTTTACAACCCTTGGATGACAGACGGGACACTAAAGTTTTGCAACAAGCGGAGGAATATAGAAGGCTCCTTAGCCACCCCATGCACCAAAGAATATCTGGTTCCGGAATTGTTCGACTAAAGAGGAGCAACTTTGCTGCAATTGCCAATGAACTAACTACTGGAGACCCAGTACTTTCCCAAACAATATCGAAACCCTTGGGCCCATCTGATATGTCTCCTCATGGAAAACATAAAATACCAGAACTTCAGGAAAACATAACAGGAATCATGAAAAAAAGGCACCCAATCAGACACAGAAAGAAAACACGTAGCAGAAAAACATACACACGATTTTTACCCACAGGACTCTTGGTCACACATATATACAGATGGCTCTGCTACAAATGCCACCAGAAATGGAGGGGGAGGTGCGTTCTTGACGCTGACCAATCAGGACGAGATCACCAAGTCAATAGCTACTGGAAAATTCTCAAACAACTTTAAAGCAGAGGCTGAGGCCATCAGAGAAGCTGCAACACTGGCTACTCAACACAAAAATAACATGCACAATAAATTGGTGATTCTGACTGATGCACTGTCAGTACTATCATCTCTAATAAACCCCAAGAACAATGAACTAGAGGACTTGAGAACTACCCTGGACCAACTATGCAATAACTTCCAGAGAGTAGTCATTCAGTGGATACCATCTCACTGTAATATACACGGGAACGAACGAGCAGACAAATTAGCTAAAGAGGGAGGGAGATTACCACACGAGAACAATCCGCTCAGTTATGATGAAGCCAAATCCATCCTCAAGGGTCAGTTCCATGAAAAATGGAAAAGTGAACATCCAAAGCATAACGAGAGTGACGGATACCACCAACTATCAAGGAGGGATCAAGTCATCATACTTCGCCTACGCACAGGCCACAATAGAATGAGAAATCACATGTTCACCAAATTCAAAATAGGAACTTCCAGCCTATGCCACTGTACACTGGACAATATGACTACAAATCATGTTCTACAGGATTGCCCCCAGTACACGGACCTGAGAAGAGCAATGTGGTCCACGCCCACCTCCCTGGAGGAGAAATTATATGGGGCGATCGATTCGCTTAAACAGACAGCTGACTTCATGAGAGAGACTGGAATCCTACTCTGATTGAGTCTTGATCGCAGAGAGAGAGAGAGAGAGAGAGAGAGAGAAAGAGAGAGAGTTTATGACAAAACTACAGGGATATGTCCAAACAATGACATTTATCAGCACGAATATTTTGGACCCCAGTGTCAGTACTTGGTTCTCGTGTACAAATACGCCCAAAATTCTGAACCTATTTTCCTGTTTGATTACAACGACACCACATGTAATTCGGACACAAATTCTACATCAGTTGAGGCAACTCTCAACCAATCTTTGCTGTTCTCCTGGTTTAGGATTTATGTGAATGACTTAACAGTTCCGGTCAGTTTCACGGCAAAACTAAATGGTTCTGCCTCATATAGCAATGATTCAAGGTTTATAGTTAGTCAGCACGGGATTTATGTCTTTTGCTCTGGGGCTGGTCTGATCAACAAGTTATGGATTGCAGGGGCGATAGTTGCAAATATCTGCTCCATCCACGTAGGCGGGGGTCGGAATGTGGCTCTCAAACAGATCACAAACCAGGCCGACACTTTTAATTCTTGTTATACAGGATACGGATGTGGACCAGAGGCCGCAGTAAATGGCAAAACAAGGACCAATCTCTATGACAATGACTGCACACAAACAAAACTGAGAAATGGAAACAGTCCTGTTTACTGGTATCTGAACTTTGCCACACCCCAGAAGACTCACACCATTTGAATCTATCATCGAGCTAGCACTATGATTCGGGTAATGAATGCCACTCTAAAGGCTTTCTCTGACAGCGGCGGCGAAGTGTTCCAGTCTAATGATATATCATACCCTAATGTTTCTATGAACACTATTTTAGTCAACACACAAACACCAATGGCACACATTAAGATTGAGTTCTCACCGACCATTTCGCAGGCCAACAGTGCACTGACGGTGTGTGAGGCGCAAACATTTGCAGACACCTATTGTCTGGACGGGTATTCTTGGTCGTTTTGTGCAGTGTGTAGTGGGTGTAGCAAAAGCTGCGACTTCATCATCGGTACGTGTCACGGCAAATGCTCACATGGGGTCTATGGACACGATTGCTCCAGGTCTTGTCTCAGTGTCTGTCCTTTATGTGGGAAAAATCCGGAAAATGCCTACAATGTAAACATCCTGGCTATACCTGTAATGACACTTGTCCCGATGGTAATTTTGGGCTACAGTGCGAACAGACGTGTTCTGATGGCTGTGACATCATATGTGACCCGGAAAGTGCAGACTGCACGTGCAAGGAAACGTACTACGGGTCAGACTGCACTCTCAAATGTCCAGACAACTGTTTCAACGACACCTGTGAACAGTCAACCGGGAACTGTACATGCAAGGGAACGTTCTACGGGTCAGACTGCACTCTCAAATCTCCGGACAACTGTTTGAACGAAACCTGCGGACAGTTAATCGAAGCCTGCGTCTCGTATGTCGATGATTCACACGTTAAGAAGAGTCTGCAGACTAACCCAAGCATATGGATACCTTAATGTGTTTATGTGCTAGACTTGGCTCATTTCTTGGTGTTTTTCCGTGCAGACATGACTCATATCTTAATGTTTTTCTGTGCTAATCATGGCTCATATCTTGGTGTGTTTCTGTGCTAGCCATGGCTCATATCTTGGTGTGTTTCTGTGCTAGTCATGGCTCAAATCTTAGATTGTGTGTGTGTGTGTGCTAGCCATGCCTCATATCTTGGTGTGTATCATGTTAGTCATATCTCATATCTTGGTGTGTCCGTGTTAATCATGTCTCTTATCTTTATGTGCGTCTGAGTTTAGTAATATCTCATAACTTAGTGTGTATCTGTGTTAGTCATGTGTCATATCTTTGTGTGTGCATGTCTGGGTTAGGGATATCTCATATGTTTGTGTGCATGTTTATTTTAGTCATATCTCATATCTTTGTGCGTGCATGTCTGTGTTTGTTACATCTCATATTCTTGTGTGTGCATGCCTATGTAAGTCACATCTCATATCTTTGTGTGTGCATGTCTATGTTAGTCATATCTTATATCTTTGTGTGTATGTCTATGTTAGGTATGTGTCATATCTTTGTGTGTGCATGTCTAAGTCAGTCATATCTCATATCTTTATGTGCATGTCTATGTTAGTCATGTGTCATATATCTTGATGTGTGTCGGTGTTAGTCATGTCTTGTATCGCTGTGTATGTGTCTGTGTTATTCACATTTCATATCTTTGTGTGTGCATGACTGTGTTAGTCACACCCCATATCTTTGTGTGTGCATGTCTGTGTTAGTCACATCCCATATCTTTGTGTGTGCATGTCTGTGTTAGTCACCTCTAGTGACTCGGGCAGATGGAGCTCGTAAACCTGGGAGGGCCGACCATCTAAGGGCAGAATCCCACTACAGAAAAGACAATCTACTGCCTTGCAGGAAGATTGAGGACAATCAAAGGCTAAGGAAAGCAAACCTGAAAAAATGCTGGCTGAAATCGGATGCACTGAGCCACTGGCGCAGAACACAGTGCAATGTATTAACGGGTGTTCAATCAGAGTGGATCTGGCAGACTCTAAATGTGATGTTCTGTCTGTGGGGGCGATCAACACTTAACCTGACAGCTGACTTCATGTGGGAGTCTGGAATCCTACTCTGACTGAGTCCTGATCGCAGAGAGAGAGAGAGAACATGTGTGGACGTGTGCGATGTGACCCATCGACTAAACTGAGTCTCGGCACCGACTAGCACCTGAGCTGAACGCTAGCAGTGAAAGCCAAACTTCCGTGACTTGAATGGACAGGTCAGGTAACGTGCTTTCTTGTCACGTGGATCGCTTGTCTATTGAGCTACTGAACGAGTTGGTAGGTTGCTGTTGTCTCTCTCATGATCATGAAACCTTCCTCATTAACTGCTGCACAAACTGGCATAGGTAACCACGTCCTTCCACAGCTGATTCTTTTGTTGTCTTCCAGCATTGTAATTCTGCTAAGTAGTAATTTTATTAGGCTGTTGTGTCTTTGAACATGACCCAAACATTTCATTTGTCTTGTCTTATTTGTATTTAGTAGTTCTCTTTTCATTTTTAGTTCTTTTAAAAATTCCTCGTTTATTTTATTTTCTTTCCATCCAATTCTACCTATTCTTCTATAAATCCACATTTCTAAGGCTTCAATTTCCTGTTCTGTTTTCTTGTCTAATGTCCATGTTTCTGCACCATACAGGAATATTGAGAAGATGTAACATTTTGCCATTCTTAGTTTCAGCCCTGTTGATATTTGTTTTGTTGTTAGTATATTTTTCATGGCATTGAAATTACTTTTTGCCATACCTATTCTTTAGTTTATTTCAGTTTTGCATTTTCCATTATTGGTTATAGTATGTCCTAGGTAGTTGTAGCTCTGGACTGTCTCCAGATGTATTCCGTCAACTTTGAAATTTAATTGTAGGTCTTGAGAATTTTCTTTGTTTATGATCATAGTTTTAGTCTTTCATATCTAGTCCATATTTTTTGCTTGTCATGTTTATTTCATTAAGTAATTGCTGTAGATCTTTAGGATTTTCTGCTAGTAGTACAGTATCGTCAGCATATCTTAAGTTTTTGATTATCTTTCCATTAATTTGTAGGACTGGCATCTCTATGATGTTTTTAAAGATTTGCTCAGTGCATAAATTGAACAAGCTTGGTGATAGGATGTATCTTTGTCTTACTCCTCTTTTTATGTCCATGGGTGTAGAGTTCTCCTTGTTATATCTTATTATTGCTGTTTGCTCCCAGTACAAATTACATATTAGTCGTATGTCTGTGTCGTCTAGATTTATATCCTTTAGGCAGTCTATAAGTTGGTTATGGTGTATTCTATCGAAAGCTTTGGTGTAGTCTATAAAGCAGGCATATATTGGTTTGTTTACTTCTGTGTACTTTTCAATCAATGTTCTCATGCAGAATATGGCTTCTTTGTCCCACTGTTTTTCATGAATCCGAATTGCTGTTCATCTAATTCATTATTGATTTTATTCTGAATCCTTCCTTGTA
The DNA here is from genome assembly GCA_032433765.1 of Megaustenia siamemsis. NCBI lineage: Eukaryota > Metazoa > Mollusca > Gastropoda > Stylommatophora > Ariophantidae > Megaustenia > Megaustenia siamemsis. The sequence goes on from JAVIAB010000126.1 coordinate 2,712,377, forward strand.
TAACTTTTAGTACAATTTTTGTTACCTGGCTCATTAGGCTTATTGTTCTGAAATCACTGCATTCAACTGCACCATTCTTTTTAGGCAATGCAATGAAAGTTGATGCTTTTAGTTCGTTTGGTATGTATCCTGTATGGTATATGTCATTGCATATGTCTGTGATCACTTCAATGCCAAAATCTTCTAGTGCCTGTAGCATCTCTATCTGTATATTGTCATGTCCTTCTGCTTTTCCCTTTTCATTGTTTTTATAGCTTTTTCTGCTTCCGATTTTAGGATTTTATAGCTGGATGTACATTTTATAGATGGTTTTTTTTGGTCCCTTTCGTCATGAAATAATTATGTTATGTATTCCTGCCATCTATCGATTATATCTTTGTTGTCTGTTAGCATTCTTCCTTCTTTGTTTGCTATACATCCGCTTCCTGCAGCTTTTTTGCCTTTATTAGTCATTATTTTTATTTTGTGTGCATTCCTCTTAAATTTTATTTACTTTCCATAGTTTCGACTTCTAGACATCTTTGGTTGAGCCAGTCTTCTTTTGCCTTTTTTGCACATTTTTCGTATTTGATTATCAATTTCCTTGTACCTGGCAGTGTTCTTCGCTTGTCTTCTCTCTTCCATTTTTTTCTAAAATGGTAGTTATCCATTTTTGTTTTTTGTTACTTTCCTTTTTGGGTAAGGTGTTGCAGGATTCTTGTATGCTGTTTTTTATGCATTGCCATTTGGTTGTGACTTTTTCTTCAGGATTTTCTCTTCTGTACTGCTCAATCCCTTCTTCTAGCAGCTTCTGATATGTGTTCTTTACTTGTACAGTATAAGTTTCTTTTACATCTTTCTGGTTTAACGCTGTTATATCTATTGGTGTTGCTGAATTAGTTTTTTTATTTCTTTCTCTTTAATTTGATTTTCATTTTAATCATTACAGGATTGTGGTCTGAATTAATATCTGCTCTTGGATAGGTTTTGGCTTTCTTTACGCTGTTCCGGAATCTGTCTTTTATCATTATGTAATCTATTTGATTCCTCTTTCTATCTTCAGGGCTTTTCCATGTGTTTAATTTCCTTTTCTCTTGCTCAAAGTAGGTGTTATATATTATCAGCCTGTTTCTCACAAAATTGAATTAATCTTTCTCCTCTGTTATTTCTTTTCCTAAACCATAATTTCCTATAATGGTCTTATATTTACCTTTTCCTACTTTAGCGTTCATATCACCCATTATAATCAAGATGTCTGATGATTTCACTTGCTTCATAACTGTGTTTAGATCTTCATAGTATGCCTCTATTTGTTCATCTGTATAGTCTTGAGTAGGTGTGTATGTCTGTATTATTGATATGTCAAATGGCTTTGCCTTCATTTTTATTAATATAATCCTATCATTGTATGTCAAGTTAGTATTTATATATTTTTGTAGCTCTCGTTTTATTAGAATGCCTACTCCTCTTCGATGTTCTGTTGTGTTACCTGAATATATAAATGTATATTTATCGTCTTATATGTATCCACTTTTCTTCCATCTAGTTTCTGATATGCCTAAAATATCTATGTTTAATCGTTCTGCTTCTACCATTAGATTTTCTAGTTTTCCTTGTTGGTATAAGGTCCTAACATTCCATGTAGCTATTTTAGTTTGTTCCTAAAACAGTAGTTAGAATTTCTCTCCTTGGCTTTCTTTGGAGTGCTACGTGATGAGGCTCCAATCTCTTTCACGGTGGTCTGCCATATTCGCCTTTCGTGTTCTGAATATGCCTCATGTGTACCACACACTTTGCTGTTTTCGCTTTCTGGGCCGTTGATTATTTCTAATTCTTCCGCCCCATCCACCTTCACAGACTTTTCACATATGGGTTGAACACACCCGGCGGGCGCCATTGTTGTCGAACCATGTGCTTGCCTGTCGAACCGCGAACACACGACACAAAGGAAGAATAAATCATATTCCACTTAAATATCGGTAAAATTCACAGTCCATCCTCCCGTCAGAAGTAAAACATACACCAAACGGGGAATAGCAACACATAAATTCACAACTAGACTGTCGCGTAAATCATTTAAATATATCAACAAAAGCCGAATTATAAAAACGATAACACGTAGTCGCCATGACACCGGAAACATTGTGCGATTTACCACTATACAGTAATCTGTCACAATGTTGACATCAATTATACTGCTGTGTATATAAAATTGCTTGTACTCACCGGATTGCAGATTCTACCACTCTGAATGTTCAATGACGGTTGTCTATGGCTTCTGCCTCACTATAACATTGTCAATGTGGTTACGTGACCTCTAGATTTCATTAACAACAGCATCTTTACATATGATCTGTTTGTCATTGACAGGTTACAGGCATGTCTGTTATAATCTTGGACAAACTGCTCACCTTAAGTTTATGTCTTCTAATTGTGCCTGCACATGTCTACTAATTGTGCCTGCACATGTCTACTAATTGTGCCTGCACATGTCTACTATGTGTCATGCAGACATCATTCTTCAATCGTTTATGTGTTATCTTCAAGTCTACATCAATCTGTTTACTTGTCATTTTTACATCATTGACAATCTGTTTACATGTCACGTCATTGACAATCTGTTTACATGTCATCTTTACGTCATTGACAATCTGTTTACATGTATTTACATAATTGATAATCTATTTACATGCCATCTTCACATAATTAACATTCTCTGTGTACATAACATCTCTACATAACATCTCTACATGACATCTCTATATGACATCTCTACATGACATCTCTATATGACATCTCTATATGACATCTCTACATAACATATGTACATGACATCTCTACATGACATCTCTACATAACATATGTACATGACATCTCTACATGACATCTGTACATGACATCTCTACATGACATCTGTACATGAAACTTATAAAGTGCATCTCCCGTCGATTCAGCATTGCCCAAGTGCTAACGGCAGTGAAGACCATACACGCGTTGTTTGGTGCCTGGCCAACGTGTGTCCCCCCAGACAGCCCAGCCTTGACCCATGTACGAGTTCACCTTTGACCATGGACAGCAGGTGCCACAGAACATCAGCGCCAACGAGAAAATGACCATCAACATCATCAAAACTATCCTCTTTAATCTTGGTCATACTCTTCGCTGTCCTTGTCTCGCTGGTCGCTGTGCCTGGTAAGGACCTTACAGAGCTGGCTCACTCCTTCAACACTTTAACGAGCTTCTTTTGTTTCATTTTATTTATACATATTTGTGTTATGTCGTGCACCCATTCATAAATATATAGCGTCCTAGTTTAGCTTCTTTCTGCTAAACGAGTGATCTCCCCTGATTGACCCCACTTGTTTGAATCTATCAACTGCTTCTAGTTTTTCCACATTTTTTTAAAAATGTAAAAATAAAGGTTTAGTGTTCGGTTTAAAATGAATTTAAATATTTGGGAACTGTTAACCTCAGACGGAAGGTGTACACAAGAGGTGAGATGCAGAATGGCTCAGGCAAAAGCAGCTTTCCTAAAAATGAGGAAGATACTATGCAATCCATTTTTGACAATAAAAACAAAAGTTCTTAAATGTTATGTAGAGCCAGTCTTAACATATGGACGTGAATCATGGACAATAGGACAATGGACAAGGAAATCACTGGAGTCTGTAGAAATGTGGTTTTACTGAAGAATGTTGAGAATACCATGGACAGCTAAGAAGAGTAATGAAAAACGTTCTGAAAGAGGTCAAAGCAAAAAGAGAGCTAATTTCCAATATTAGGAAGAAACTATCATCATTTTTTGGCCATGTAATGAGAAGAGAACAATTGTAATATATTGTAACAACTGGGAAAATTGAGGGACGAAGAGATAGAGGAAAGCAAAGAGAGAAAATACCAGACAACTTAAGAGAATGGCTTGGCAGAAGGTCAACAACAGAAATGATAAATAACTGTCGTGATCGAAAGTTGTGGAGAGACATGATCACCTACGCAAGCAGGCCCGGTACTTGATGATGATGATGATGTTAAGGGTTATTTTTAGAGCTATTGTTAGAGCTATGTTTAGGATTATGTTTATGGTTGTATTTAGGATTATGTTTAGAGCTATGTTTATGGTTGTATTTAGGATTATGTTTAGAGCTATGTTTATGGTTGTATTTAGGATTATGTTTAGAGCTATGTTTATGGTTGTATTTAGGATTATGTTTAGAGCTATGTTTATGGTTGTATTTAGGATTATGTTTAGAGCTATGTTTATGGTTGTATTTAGGATTATGTTTAGAGCTATGTTTATGGTTGTATTTAGGATTATGTTTAGAGCTATGTTTATGGTTGTATTTAGGATTATGTTTAGAGCTATGTTTATGGTTGTATTTAGGATTATGTTTAGAGCTATGTTTATGGTTGTATTTAGGATTATGTTTAGAGCTATGTTTATGGTTGTATTTAGGATTATGTTTAGAGCTATGTTTATGGTTGTATTTAGGATTATGTTTAGAGCTATGTTTATGGTTGTATTTAGGATTATGTTTAGAGCTATGTTTATGGTTGTATTTAGGATTATGTTTAGAGCTATGTTTATGGTTGTATTTAGGATTATGTTTAGAGCTATGTTTATGGTTGTATTTAGGATTATGTTTAGAGCTATGTTTATGGTTGTATTTAGGATTATGTTTAGAGCTATGTTTATGGTTGTATTTAGGATTATGTTTAGAGCTATGTTTATGGTTGTATTTAGGATTATGTTTAGAGCTATATTTATGGTTGTATTTAGGATTATGTTTAGAGCTATGTTTATGGTTGTATTTAGGATTATGTTTAGAGCTATGTTTATGGTTGTATTTAGGATTATGTTTAGAGCTATGTTTATGGTTGTATTTAGGATTATGTTTAGAGCTATGTTTATGGTTGTATTTAGGATTATGTTTAGAGCTATGTTTATGGTTGTATTTAGGATTATGTTTAGAGCTATGTTTATGGTTGTATTTAGGATTATGTTTAGAGCTATGTTTATGGTTGTATTTAGGATTATGTTTAGAGCTATGTTTATGGTTGTATTTAGGATTATGTTTAGAGCTATGTTTATGGTTGTATTTAGGATTATGTTTAGAGCTATGTTTATGGTTGTATTTAGGATTATGTTTAGAGCTATGTTTATGGTTGTATTTAGGATTATGTTTAGAGCTATGTTTATGGTTTACCAAATCCTAACACAGGGGTCCTCTAATGGCAGATTAGAGAATGATCAAAGTGAAAAGTTGCTTCCAGCAAGAAGACGCTAAAGTAGGAAATTACATATATATAATGACAGATTGTAAAAGCAGTGGAAAGTCAGCGACGGCATCAGGAATCCACAACATTTGGGTCGTCTACGCAATATTGAAGTTGTCCAGTGCAAGGCAAACCCCGACATGACAGTGGACCTGTGAGCCTTCCTGTAGTGAATGTAAATGTTCGAACCTTCAACATCCCAAACGTGCCAGCCTCACTCAACCTGCACGAGGAGAAGCCTGGCAATGTCCAGACCCCGTCAATCAACAAACACCAAACTCTGACAAAGTTAAATCAACATACCAAGTGGGCTGGAGCCCAAAACGTCACGTACTCAACAATCAGTTTATTGGCAGCACTTTTGTTGAGGGATGAAACATGCACAGATACCAGCATATAAGCTGCAAGATATTGCACTTCTGTTGAGTGATGAAACAGGCACAGATACCACCATATAAGCTGCAAGATATTGCACTTCTGTTGAGTGATGAAACAGGCACAGATACCACCATATAAGCTGCAAGATATTGCACTTCTGTTGAGAGGGCAGGACAGGGGAAGATACCACCATATAAGCTGCAAGATATTGCACTTCTGTGAGAGGGCAGGACAGGGGAAGATACCACCATATAAGCTGCAAGATATTGCACTTCTGTTGAGAGGGCAGGACAGGGGAAGATACCACCATATAAGCTGCAAGATATTGCACTTCTGTTGAGAGGGCAGGACAGGGGAAGATACCACCATATAAGCTGCAAGATATTGCACTTCTGTTGAGAGGGCAGAACAGGGACACCTGGACGGAAAACAATGAAGATTGTCGTGTTGTGTATTCCTGGGAGAGCTGTTAGCAGTTGGGCGGTCAGTGACATGGGAACTTCAACGAGTTATGCAATCAGTCACTAGTCAGTCAGTGATTGCAATGAGTCTCTAGTTAGAAGTGATTGCAATGAGTCATTATTTAGACAGTGATTGCAATGAGTCTCTAGTTAGATGTGATTGTATTGAGTCATTATATAGACAGTGGTTGCAATGAGTCATTATTTAGACAGTGATTGCAATGAGTCATTATATAGACAGTGGTTGCAATGAGTCATTATTTAGACAGTGATTGCAATGAGTCTCTAGTTAGAAGTGATTGTATTGAGTCATTATATAGACAGTGGTTGCAATGAGTCATTATATAGACAGTGATTGCTGCAATGAGTCATTATATAGACAGTGATTGCATCGAGTCTCTAGTTAGAAGTGATTGCAATGAGTCATTATATAGCCAGTGATTGCAATGAGTCATTATATAGACGGTGATTGCAATGAGTCATTATTTAGACAGTGATTGCAATGAGTCATTATATAGACAGTGATTGCAATGAGTTATTATATAGATAGTGATTGCAAAGAGTCATTATATAGACACTGATTTCAAAGAGTCATTATATAGACAGTGATTGCAATGAATCATTATATAGACAGTGATTGCAATGAATCATTATATAGACAGTGATTACAATGCGTCATTACATAGACAGTGCAGTGATTGCAATGAGTCATTATATAGACAGTGATTGCATTGAGTCTCTAGTTAAAAGTGATTGCAATGAGTCATTATATAGACAGTGATTGCAATGAGTCTCTTGTTTGAAGTGATTGCAGTGAGTTACTACCTAGATAGTGATTGCAATGAGTCATTATATAGACAGTGATTGCAATGAGTCACTAGCCAGACAGTGATTGCAATGAGTCTCTAGTTAGAAGTGATTGCAATTAGTTACTACCTAGAGAGTGATTGCATTGAGTCACTATATAGACAGTGATTGCAATGAGTCACTAGCCAAACAGTGATTGCAATGAGTCACTGGCCAGACAGTGATTGCAATGAGTCACTAGCCAGACAGTGATTGCAATGAGTCACTGCCCAGACAGCGATTGCAATGAGTCTCTAGTTAGAAATTATTGCAATGAGTTACAGCCTAGATAGTGATTGCAATGAGTCATAATATAGACAGTGTTTGCAATGAGTCACTGCCCAGGCAGAGATTGCAATGAGTTATTATATGGACAGCGATTGCAATGAGTCACTTGTCAGACAGCGATTACAATGAGTCACTGCCCAGACAGCGATTGCATTGAGTCACTAGCCAGACAGCGATTGCAATGAGTCACCTGACATATATCGATTGCAATGAGTCACTAGTCAGACAGCGATTGCAATGAGTTATTAGACAGATAGTGATTGCAATGAGTCACTGACCAGACAGCGACCGCAGTGAGTCACTAGTCAGATAGCGATTGCAATGAGTCACTGCCCAGATAGCGATTGCAATGAGTGACTAATCAGACAGCGATTGCAATGAGTCACCTGACATATATCGATTGCAATGAGTCATGAGTCAGACAGCGATTGCCATGACACTATAATGGGGGACAATACAAATTGCAAAGAGAATTGACTGTCATTAAAAAGACATTAATTTTTTAAAATAAAGAAGCGCCATAGAAATAAACATTTATAATAGATATCATGTCATTTTTATAGATCTTATTTCATTTGTTATAGATCTTATGCCATTTTTATAGATCTCATGTCATTTTTATAGATCTCTTTACATTTGATATAGATTTCATGTCATTTGTTGACTCATGACAAGTGTTATACATCTCATAACATTTGTTATATATCTCTCGCCATTTGTTATAGATCTCATGACATTTGTTATTGACCTCTTGGCATTTGTTATTGATGTCATGCCATTTGATATAGATCTCATGATGTTTATTATTGATGTCATGGCACTTATTGTTGATCTCTTGACACTTATTACTGATCTCATAACAGTGATGATTGATCTCATGACACTTTTTGTTGATCTCTTGACACGTATTACTGATCTCATAACATTGATGTTGATGTCTTGACACTTATTACTGATCTCATAACATTGATGTTTGATGTCTTGACACTTATTACTGATCTCATAACATTGATGTTTGATGTCTTGACACTTATTACTGATCTCATAACATTGATGTTTGATGTCTTGACACTTATTACTGATCTCATAACATTGATGTTTGATGTCTTGACACTTATTACTGATCTCATAACATTGATGTTTGATGTCTTGACACGTATTACTGATCTCATAACATTGATGTTTGATGTCTTGACACGTATTACTGATCTCATAACATTGATGTTTGATGTCTTGACACTTATTGCTGATCTCATAACATTGATGATTGATTTCTTCACACTTTTTGTTGATCTCTTGACACTTATTACCGATCTTATGACATTCATGATTGATCTCATGACATTGATGATTGATCTCATGACATTGATGATTGATCTTATGAGCCAATGGTGGGGTGTGCTAAACACTCCAAGGTATGGTGACAGCTTTACAAATAAAGAACACAACACAATACTGACGTTTCGGCCTGTGGCCTTCTTCAGAATACAGGGACAACGACAACAAGCGGTGAAGCACAATTACTACATGTTAGATGATCAAGTGGAGGGCGAGGAAAGTAGGATGCAGAAATAAGAAAAGAGAGAAGAGAAGAGAGAAATGAATATTACATGATGAGAGGTATGATGGGCGTCAAGATATATAAAATAGAAAAAGAGAAAAATGTATAATAAAACGTACTTAGCTTAGCTCAGAGTAGGAAATCTGTAATCCGTGCTGAAACAAGTCGGAATGACGAGGAGCGCAGAGAACGTGTATAGAAAGCAACACGTGACCAAGACAGGTCAGTTAAGAGGGCAAACGGATCTAATATCGGGAAAACCAAAAAGGGGGGGGGGGGACGTGTATACACGTTGATCTTATGACATTGATGATTGATCTCATGACATTGATGATTGATCTCATGACATTGATGATTGATCTCATGACATTGATGACTGATCTCATGACATTGATGATTGATCTTATGACATTGATGATTGATCTCATGCCATTGACCAAATATCGCTGAGACATGCAGGAAATCACTGGTTATTTTCAATGACCGCTAACATATTGACCAGAACCTGTCCACGACAGTTACATCTGAAAAGAAACCAAAACGTTCTCTCTCTCTCTCTCTCTCTCTCTCTCTTTCTGTCTATCCATGTTAATTTATTGATGTCATGCCAATATGACATTCTGTACGACTAGCCTGCAACTCTGTGTGTACAATTACAGTCCTCAGTTATAGTTTGACAAAGAACGCAATCATCAATAGATGTGATCGCACGTTCGTGTTATCTGTTGACAATGTCAACACTAGGGTTTACTAACTGTCTGTGATTTCATCTGCCAGTGAACATTTTCATTGTAAACATACTGGTGACACGGCGTCTGCGTCAGCATTTTATGACGACCGCCCTCATCTGGCTGGCTGTGTTGGACATCAGCTGTATGGTTATAGGCACCATCCGCATGCTTATTATAACCGTTCTAGACTTTCAGTATCTGCCACCGTCTTACACAGGCTGCATGTAAGTTACGCTACTCTACTCTACTCTACCCTACTCTACTCTACTCTACTCTACTCTACTCTACTCTACTCTACTCTACTCTACTCTACTCTACTCTACTCTGCTCTACTCTACTCTACTCTACTCTACCCTACTCTACTCTACTCTACTCTACTTTACTCTACTCTACTCTACTCTACTCTACTCTACTCTACTCTACTCTACTCTGCTCTACTCTGCTCTACTCTACTCTACTCTGCTCTACTCTACTCTGCTCTACTCTGCTCTACTCTACTCTACTCTGCTCTGCTCTGCTATGCTCTACTCTACTCTACTCTGCTCTACTCTACTCTACTCTACTCTGCTCTACTCTACTCTGCTCTGCTCTACTCTACTCTACTCTACTCTACTCTACTCTACTCTACTCTACTCTACTCTACTCTGCTCTACTCTACTCTACTCTACTCTACTCTACTCTACTCTACTCTAGTCTACTCTACTCTGCTCTACTCTACTCTACTCTACTCTACTCTACTCTGCTCTGCTCTGCTCTACTCTACTCTATTCTACTCTACTCTGCTCTACTCTACTCTACTCTACTCTATTCTACTCTACTCTGCTCTACTCTGCTCTACTCTACTTTACTCTACTCTACTCTACTCTACTCTACTCTACTCTACTCTGCTCTGCTCTGCTCTACTCTACTCTATTCTACTCTACTCTGCTCTACTCTGCTCTACTCTACTCTGCTCTACTCTGCTCTGCTCTGCTCTGCTCTGCTCTGCTCTACTCTACTCTATTCTATTCTACTCTACTCTTCTCTACTCTGCTCTACTCTACTCTACTCTACTCTACTCTACTCTACTCTACTCTGCTCTGCTCTGCTCTACTCTACTCTATTCTACTCTACTCTACTCTACTCTACTCTGCTCTGCTCTACTCTACTCTACTCTACTCTACTCTGCTCTACTCTACTCTACTCTGCTCTACTCTACTCTACTCTACTCTGCTCTACTCTACTCTACTCTACTCTGCTCTACTCTGCTCTACTCTACTCTACTCTACTCTACTCTACTCTACTCTACTCTACTCTACTCTGCTCTGCTCTGCTCTACTCTACTCTATTCTACTCTACTCTGCTCTGCTCTGCTCTACTCTACTCTGCTCTACTCTACTCTACTCTGCTCTGCTCTACTCTACTCTATTCTACTCTACTCTACTCTACTCTACTCTACTCTGCTCTACTCTACTCTACTCTACTCTACTCTACTCTACTCTACTCTACTCTACTCTACTCTACTCTACTCTACTCTGCTCTGCTCTGCTCTGCTCTACTCTACTCTATTCTACTCTACTCTACTCTGCTCTGCTCTGCTCTACTCTACTCTACTCTACTCTACTCTGCTCTACTCTGCTCTGCTCTACTCTACTCTACTCTACTCTACTCTACTCTGCTCTACTCCACTCTACTCCACTCTACTCTACTCTACTCTACTCTGCTCTGCTCTGCTCTGCTCTACTCTACTCTGCTCTGCTCTACTCTGCTCTACTCTGCTCTACTCTGCTCTGCTCTGCTCTGCTCTGCTCTGCTCTGCTCTACTCTACTCTACTCTACTCTACTCTGCTCTACTCTACTCTACTCCACTCCACTCT